>RPOG01000427.1:0-374538 GCA_008086565.1 Thalassoma bifasciatum
TAGTTCTGGTGCAACAGGGCTCTGCCTCTAAGTTCCAGTTGACACACATGCTGACATGTGTGAAAACACACATACTGTGAGCTCCAACACTTCACAGCACTTCATCATCACTGCAGTGAGAGAAAAAAAGCAATGAGGCTTTTTGGCAGATTTCTTGCCCAGTCGGAGTTGACAAACTGCCAAAGCACTCGGTCACAGCGCCACTTTAAGGACTCTAACTGTTTCATCTGCTGTGATTTAGATCTCAGGATGAAAAAGAGCCCACTAGAAATGTTTACTCCTCACACCTTCATTTACATCTCACTACATAGAGAACACAGAGGCACTTTGGATAATAGTTTCTATGAGATAAAGCTCATGATAACGGACCTCTTGTCACTTGAGGACATGAAAACATTCTTCTTTTGTGATAGTGCTGCTAAACTTAACTAAAACAAATCCCCTCAAGACTGTCAGAAATGCAGCTGGGAGACAGTTATTCTCAACCAGAACTCAGATTTCTCCTCTGAAGGACTTCAAAGGTTACAATAAATACAAACAGCGTTCCCTGCAGAGAACTGTTCTCTTTTTAATGAACAGAGCAGAAAACAAACAAACTTATTTTACAAGGATTGCTTCAGGTTACCACGAACACATCCCTACAAAAGCTTACAGATTAACCAAAAGCACTTTGAATAAACTTTCCAAACTGAGATATTTTCTCCTCATGTTGTTTGTTGTTGTTGTGAAGCGATTGACATTTGCTGATCACAAAAGTAAAGCTTGCCATATTGTTTACTTGAAGCTTATCCTTCTCTGCAAGGAAAGCCAAACTTTTATTTTAACATTTAAAAAACAGGTCACTGACAGACTGTGGTTTGAAACTGGCAGCATTGGTGCATGATAGACTCTTTGCGACCCTACATGCTGGAGTTTCCCATTATATCTTGATTGGCTTTCTGTAGGAAGAATGCAAACTCAGCACTGAAGGGTTTTTTCAAGCAGTAATTCATTTTACACCATATGGGGGAAAACACACCACCAGCCAATCACTGATTTTGTGTTTTAAGAAGTAGATACATACTGTTGTGCTCACAAAGATAAACATTGAATCTGTCTGTGGCTTTAACATTTGCTTCATGTTGAAGCTTTACTCTACAAGTGAACCACTTCGAGCACCCTGAGGTCCCCTCCGTAGACGAAATGCTGGTCAGTATTAAAGGTAGCTCTTACTTCCAGCCACAGAACAATGCAGTGAAAAGGGTATTTTAGTCTATTTGAGGGCTGAGTTTAAATGTCAGGGCTGCACTGGTAGAGGAAATGTCATTGGCAAAGTAAGAAAGTAGAAAATCATCAAAAATGGTTTCTGATTAAGTCTATGTCCAGAGAAAGAGGAGAGGAGGAAAATGTCTAGGTGACTGAAGACTACTGTTACTAAAAAAACAAACAAACAAACTATTTATTTGCTATAACATGCTTTGATTAAAACCAAGAAAAATCATGAATAAGCTATTTGTTTTGTTGTATAAAAGAAAAAGAAGAGAAACTAGCAACCTGATTGATTATTGCACCTTTGAGAACACTGTGTTTTGGACTTTGGATTGGGTTTTGTTTGTTTCACAGTTTCGTTGTTTTGTTTTTTCTTGTGTGAGTATCACAGTGTTTTGGTCTTGTGTTTGTTTCTTGAGTTTCTGTATATATTCTGTATGATTCTTTTCTTGTGTCATTCCTGTTTTACCATTTGAGTTCACAGTTTCTGCTCTTTGTGGCTCTGGTTTGGTCCTGCTTTGTGTAGATTATCTTTTACATTTACTCTTTGTGTTTCAGTGTTTTAAATTCATCTTGTTTCTGTGTCTTAAGTATTCTACCATGTTGGTCTTGGTTGTTTTTTGTTTTTCCCTTGTGTTTCTTTTTCACTTTTTACTTGATCCCTGAGTTTAGTTGGTTTTATTTCTGCCCTTGCGTTCCCCTCTTTTATGATTGCCCTCATGTGTTTCACCCGTGTCCTTCGTCACACCTGAGTTTGATTACCCAGGTGTCTATATAGTCCCTGTCTTCAGTTCAGTTTCTGGTCAGTTCATTGCCATGTCGTGTCGTGTTGTATCTGGTCTCCTGAGCATCTCATTACTCACAAGGGAATTCTCTGGTGTGCATAGGTTTGAGACAAGGAGCAAGTTTTGGTTTAGAAAAATAAAGCTTCTGCAGAATTGCCAAAAACAGCTGCAGAAAGACCAGAAACCACATACACACTGAGCCAAAGAAAGAAGAAGAAGAGAAAAAAGTTCTCAAAGTCATAACTAGTGTTAAAAAATTTGTGTATAGCCTGGATCAATCAGAAGTGCAGCTCAGCTCATGTGACTGACTGGCACCCTGGAGATATTGGCTTTCAATATTGCCTCTGCTGACAATCGACGTCGGTACTTTGCACCAGGGACAGATGGGTGATGTAGACTACATCCATACTACGTGCAGGGGAAGGTTAGAACATACAAGCACATTTTCTGCATCCAGCAGATTGTCTGGGTCTGTCAAATGTCTCTTGTGCTTACCACCCATGCAAACTTAAACACCACAAGAATAGGTTGTACATAATCCATAGTTAATGTTCATACTTCACAATATTCTGCAAGCTTACAGAGTTCAAGCTACGGGTGGTTAAACTACCAGTTTTTAAGTCAGCAAACAAGATGTGTGTGACTGATAACATCTATTTAATTTGCAAAGTCCTAAATAAAATGACTTGCACAAAAAGGGGTCTGGTCTTTGTTACACACATCATACACTTGTTGCTTTGTTTGAAGAGGGCTTCAATGCTTTTGCTCACATATGACAAGATCGGTAGCGCGGACCAAGATTCAAGACTCTCAGAGTAAAAAATATATACACACGCACACACGTGCACACACACACACACACAATGTTTTATTTTAATCATCAAAAGTTTCAATACAGTCACAGCTTCAAGCTGGCATTGAAAAAAGCATGTACAACTAAAAATAGTCACTGCAAGACTGGAAAAGAAGAACCACTCGTTAAGCAAAATCTCAGCTAATCTGGAAAAATAAGTGTAAAAAATATTATCTAAAATCTAAATATAAACTGGCAAAAACTTAACTTTTGGCAAGGTCTTACGAGCATGAACATGAGCATTTTTGTACATAAGGTGCGGGTGCAAACAATGAGGGATGGAATCACAATTAAAGGGCGGGGAACCTCCTGAGCAGGAAGTGATGGGACCTGAAGCGAGAGGAGACATGAATACAAAACAAAACTGGGTATGACAAACGTGACAGAGGAGACTGAGGTAAAAAGTGCTGTCTTAGCATAACCGATGAGACATGACAACATGCAAATTCAGAGTTACAAGCAAGTCAGCTTAGCATAGCTCCATGCTGAAGGACATCCTGGTCTGATTTATGCGTGTGCTCTGATGTAGTCTTAAGACCCTCAGCTGTCTTTACGTCTTGTGTGAGCCTCTCTCGTTTAGACCAAAAATAACCCAATTAAAATACGACAGACTATGTGGTGCATTACCTGTGTACCTCTTTTACCACAGAAAAAGAAAACATAAAAAGCTGAAGTGTAACATAAGACTGTAGGGGGGCATCAATGTCCATCCAAACACCTTCACATTCTGTCAGATCTACCTGTCCATCACCTGCACCCTGACTCTGCAGGAAGAGGTGGCTGACAAAACAAAGCACAGCTCGTGGTTCAGCACCAGGCAACTCCTCTCTGCAGCAATCAATAGCAAGAATCAGATTTCTTCCTTCTGGAGGAAAGAGGGAAAATGGCTTAGACTGATGTAGAATGGCACAATGTCTCACATATATCAGTAAAGAAGCTCATGTCCTCTTTAAGTACATTCATATATAAAAAATGCTGAATCCAAGCATTAAAGAAGTTACTGTTCTTCATTACTGACATACAATTAACTACCTCTGTGAATTCTTCAGAAGCAACAAAAAGAGAACTTAATTGTATTCATTTACACAGCTGACATGGAGACAGGATAATTTGACTCTGAAGGCTTCAAATGATACAAAACAGGCTATTTGTCGCTCCTTAAAAAGCCAGCATGTTGCTCCACAAGCAGCCGCCAGTATATGTGAAAGATGACAGCTACAAAGAATGAAAATGGAAAAAAAAAAACGCATATAAGTGTTAAAGTGACCTTAAAGAAACACTAATGGATATAAAACAATACCTCCAGTTGAGCCTTGCTACTCAGGGAAACTCCCAGCAGTTTCCAAACATTTATTTGTGTGCATGAAAACACCATTTTCCTCTCCTTCTGCTCAGCATCACTTTTCCCTATGAGACCTGAGAGCAACAGCGATGAAGAGCAACCACTCAGCCTTCTGCCTTGAAGACACATGTGGGACACGAACAGGCTTTTTAGATTTCACTTCAGCCTGTGGCCTGTGGGCTCTGTGTTGTGTGCTGTGACAGAACAGGAGGAGGTGAATGTTGGAGCAGGGAGTCACCGAGGAGCCGCTGATAGTTAAGTTGAGATGAACGAGGAGACGAGAGCTCTTAAAGGAACGAGATCAGATGTGCTGAGGTGAGCAGAGCAGCAGTTAGTCTTCTTATGAGGGGCCCACAGGATTGAGCCAAGAGTTTTAACATGACGAACTCTGCCAGAGTCATTTAAAGACCTCAGAGTGACACAGTGAGCTTATGAGTGTGACCACATATCTCTCAGAGAGGTAAGGACATCTTAAAAGTGAGCCAAATTAAAGAAGAGACAGTGACAGATGGTGTGCTGGTCGACTGAGACAGAGGGAGACCTGCATCATAAATAACAGTGACTCTGGGCACAACATGATCATATCCAAGAGTATCCATCTCAGGTTACCATATCTTATATTCAAGGGTGTGTGTGTGTGTGTGTGTGTGTGTGTGTGTGTGTGTGTGCAAACATGGAATCAACAACAGACAAAATAATATGAATGAATAGAAACTAAAGCAGAGGTGAGTAATGATCCAGCCTTTCCTGAATAGTAACATTGTATGAAAGTTAATGGACCCTGAGCAGCAGAGATTGCAACTGCCAATGAAGTTAAAATATGCAACTGCAATATTATTTATAAAAGAAAAAAACAATGGATGAAAATGGTTTAATGGTATTGAATGCTAATATGAGTGGATTGATACCAATTTCTTTAATATCTGAAAATACCCATCTATATGATATTGTGCCTCTGATTGAATGACTTTACCCTTACTGTATTATTTATTTTGTTTGAACTGATGTGTACAGTGGCAGGTAGACCTCAGACAATTTGCAAAAGCCACAAGATGAATATAAATGCCACAACAACAATGCAAAAGCCACAACACAATGGAAATCTTAACACAACAGAAGTTAAATGAGTTCAACTTTTAGCTGTTTTTAGCCCCAAGGACAATTATCCCAAGGGCCAGTCAACATACAGAAAAGCTATATTAATCAACAATGTAGTTATGTTGAAATGCTGAGGACTGACTGGTGTCACTCAGTTCAGCTGTGCTCCAATGGAGCAATGAAGATGTTCGGATAAGTGTTAGCTCAGCATTTTAACACACTGATCTTGCCCCTGCGAGGAAAAGCAAGAGTGTTGAAATGTGATGCTCAGCATTTCAACATCCTGCATTTGCTGAAAGGAAATGTGGGCTCCCCCTCTGGTTATCTTTGATAATAAGGTCAAACCATAAACAAAAAGTTGTCAACAGTCCACTTAAAGGAAAGACATTGAAACTTTTAAATTTATGTTATTTAATGTGTTTGTGTAATGTGATCCCTTTTTTAAATACTGTTTTTGTTTGTCTGCAACCCACTGGCAGTTTTTATTACACTTTCATATTGCACTGTACTGCATTATAATTCTTGATTAATATTTATATTTAAAAGAAAAAAAAAAAAACTTACCTACTCTCACTGTTTTTACATTGAGTGATCTGTTGGGATAACCCCGCCGGGAGGTAACCGCTAAAAGTTGAAGTCGTACCTTCAGTTGCGGTTACATTTTGATTGTGTTGTGGGGTTTGCAGTTGTGTTGTATCTTCTGAATTCCTGCTAAAGCTGTTGTATTCATGTTGAGGCATTTGTATTCACATCGGTCCCTTTGCATTCGTACTGTGGCTTTTGCAAATCGTCTGAAGATATGGCTCCTGTAACCATTTCAATTAATATCTAAGCTACAAAAAGAGCAGAGCTACATAGACATCACACATGCAAAGATCATTATCCTGATTGATGCAGTGTGATGAGGAGGTGTTTAATACCTTTATTTATGGATGACTAATCTTCTTAGTTGAGTATTGTTAAATCCACAGCTGATAAATTCTCGGGAAGCAGTTCACTGCACATTGGTTTGTTGAACAGGGCTTAAAGAATCAAGTTGAATGAGCTTAGAGATTTAGAGAATAAGCAGGGAGAGAAAAATAAAGATGACAAAAGGAAAACTGTCATTTGAATCAATTTTCAGACAGTTTCAGTTTTTAGTTCTCAAAATCAGTGTTTTCTTTGCATCTTTTGTCACCAGGAGATGCAGAGAATGGTTCAGTCATTTAACTACCCTGTAAAACTCTGAGATATTGCTGAGGAAAGATTTTCAGTGTTTCTTTACTTTTTCTCCCTCTTTCTTTTTTTATAGCTAGCCATAAAATAAAATGCTGTGCATCATAAAATGTATTCAGCTGACGCTCTTTGCTGCATCACTTGTGGCTAAGTTGTGTTCAAAACAGAAGCACAGCAGAGTAAATCCAGGGTTCATCAAAGTATGAGATCTGTTTCTGCAATCTGTTGTTTCATCTACTTTTGGTAATCAACTATCCAAACGTCATCCTAGTTTGGTCTTTTTCCTCTGAAGGAAAACTCTATGAACACGTTAAACGGAATGTGTTAAAGTGGCTGGATCAACTTTTTTTCTATAGAGGTTTTTAAAGTGTGCCCAAAGATTTGGTTTTGGTTTTAAGATTTTTGTTTTATCAAAAGCTTGCGTCACTTTTATGCTGATGACGCCTTTATTAATACCAATGTTATTCTCAAACTCAAGTGATTCATAAGTTAAGATACTGTCAGTCATAACTTCTCATGAGAAAACCCAAAGTTCTTGTTATATGCTATAAATATTTGGGCTTACTTATCAGCTTAGAGCCCAAATTATAAACTCTTCTCCTCCAGAGCTGAGGAAATTCTTGATATCTGCCACGTTTGCCTGATTATGTTGATGTGCTGTATTTGGAAGATTTCGCTTAATATGTGCAGACTGCTGTTTATCAACCTGCCTGGGGTTAGTTTCTGGTTGTTCATGCTCCACTAAATGCCAGTAAATGTGTTGAACTGATGATAATAACGGCTCTGAAACAGGCTCTCAGTCATCCCTGTTACCTTTGACAGGGATCTGCACGAGAGAGCATGCATGTGATTGGTTGACGGGCAGAGGGGGCGGGTGTATGTGTGATGCGTGAGTTCAAAACTCTCTAACGCAGCTAATGCTAATGTTAGTTTCATCAAATTCTCATCGTCGTCAAATGGGGTGGCCACTTAACAGCAGAAAAAGACCATTTCTGAGAGACATACAAAATATTTCTCAAGTTTTAAGCCCAACCTTCTTCCCTGCCTCTACTTTATTTCACAGGTATAATTTTTCACCCCAAACACTGGGTTCTCTGCAACTTGGTGTTGCATCGATAATGGAAACACACTGTCAACTCTTTTATTAATAGATTTTAGTGATTCGTCGTTGCAGCTCAAATGTGTTGTATGTTGACTTTGACAATACAGGGTAAATAGATACATGAATGTCTTGGTGAGTTGCATCCTTGATTTATACATGCAGGAGAAGTTCGCATCAATCTCACTTGAATTCAGAAAGTAACAGGATTTCTTTAAATTCTTTTGCTTGAAATATGGAGACTTAAACATCAACTGAAACTCCATGTGAAGCTGCTGACTAAGCAGGGAAAATATTTTGAATCCACCTTCTTAAGAAGTTCCAGTCAGGGTGACCTCCAACATCACTCACTCAGCATGATGAGTGTTAAGTATAGAGGGGAATAAGCAATTGGTCACTCTGGTAACTCATGTCCAAGGACACAGAAGTTTTCTCCACTTTTTTAAAAGCTTTTATACTGAGCTTCTAGTTTCTGCAACTCAAGCCAAAGTACTACAAACAAAAGTCACATGATCATACCACCCATCAAGGAACACTGAAGCTTTGAATTACGCCAGATCTTATATCACAGCTGCAGCTTCTGAAGCCTCATAAAACACTTTCATGAGTTTAACATCGTCTATAAAGTGCTACCATGGAACATTTGGATCTTTACAAGGTGCTTCACGGTGTTTGTATTTCAGTGACAAGTTACTGCAGTTTTCAGATATTCCCAGGAGTATTGTTTTTCCTCAAGTGAAGGTTCTTTAAACCTACAGCTCATGTGTGTGTCGACCTAGAATTTTGCTGCAGGGACACCGAATGAAAAGAGAAGCACTAAGAATGGGAATTCACTGAGAAAAGGAAATATATTCAGCTCTGTCAGAGACTGTCAATTGCTTTTTCATTTTCTTGATGAAGTGGCAGGTAAATGTATACATTTAGAGGGCTTGCTCCACCCTAGGTTTCACTGTCACTGTGGTGCAGAAACTCTATTCATGCCATTTAGTGAATAGGTTCAACCTCTTTGCCACTGTTGGGTCAGTTTTGTTTCTTTTGTGCATTTATACTGTTTCTTTTAAGGTGCTCTCAGTATATCTTTCTTACATTTATTTGAATATTAAAGAATCCTAAGAGGAAAAAGTCATGTTTGAGTAAGGAAAACATAGAAATCCATGTCACAGCTGACTGGAGAACTACAACATGAAAGGCACTTGATTCAGACTGAGTTTGCACAGGTGCAATGTGCACAATACTAACAGGTAATCATGGTGTTTTATTTTGAAGGCCAGTGCTTCCAGGTGAGCAAAGTGTGCTGAAAGAAAGTGTGCTCACAGGTTTGCAAAAATACAATTTAGACTGATATTTCAGAGGGA
The DNA here is from genome assembly GCA_008086565.1 of Thalassoma bifasciatum. NCBI lineage: Eukaryota > Metazoa > Chordata > Actinopteri > Labriformes > Labridae > Thalassoma > Thalassoma bifasciatum. The sequence continues at coordinate 8,996 of RPOG01000427.1, forward strand.
TCACTGTTGTATCTGGTGTTTAGCTTGGAGTCCTTTCATCGACAGTTGAGCCTCAAGTTTTCAGAGTTATGTTCCGTTTTTTATTTTTTTGTGAGAATAAAATAAGGAAAACTGTTAACAGAGGCTTCATCCACCTCTGATACGCAGTCTATAGTAAATGTGCTACTTCAAGGATACAGCGGACTTAATTTTGTACTGTTGACATTCAGACTAATGATGACAAATGGACAATCAAAGCATAAAAAGTTGCTCCTCTTGCTTCCTTTTCACTCTCTTAAGTTGTAGGCATTACAATATCTCCATTTGTGTCTTGTCTCTCATTTTTTCACACACTCTGCCTCACCACTTTGCTGGTCTAAGTTGTAATCAAACTTTAATGTCACAGTCTGGCACCTCCACGTTGAATGGTGTTGTAGGAAATTAGAGAGAAGCATGTTTTGAGTCATCTTTTAGACTCATTACAAAAACTTGATCCTGTCAGGCTCACAATCTGAAGATCCCTGAACATTCCTTCTCAATATCAACATGAACCTCTCTCTGACATGAGCTCTTGGTTAAGAATACAGCTGGCATGTAAACTATGTAAATGGGTGCAGTGAGACAGCTTGAATGGCCTGTGGATCCTGTGTGCCTCCGTTAAGTGCTCTTACGCTTCCGTGGTAAATGGGCACATTTTATTGTCCTTTGAAATGGAGCCACGTTTGAAAAGAACAGGCTTTAGTTAGATAAGAAGCAGAGCTGAGTTTGTGGGTTACTCCCATGAAAAATTTACCAAATGTTCTCAAACAACTTCCAAAAGACTTAATCTGCCATTGACTGGTTCGGTGAATTGGATAACTGAAGTGTGAAGAAACAAGACACAATGGCAATTTAACAGATTGTTTATTTAACAAACAAGAGCCTCAGTAGTGTGTAGAAGAACCAAACACAGCCGGTCTTAAACCATCATTTGACGCATGTCAGCCAATGTGGTTATATTGGCGGTGGTACTTACAGTGGCCCTTATTTATCAAACGTGCGTACGACCAAAAAATGGGTGTACACTCAAATCCACGCACAGATCAGTATTTATCAATCTGAACGTGGGCGGAGGGTACGCTCAAATCCCACGCCAGGTCTGAGTTTGTGTATGCACATTTCATGTCAGAGGAGAGCGCCGTACAGCGAAGAAAATCAGTCTGTGACAGAGAATTATTTCATCATATGAGTGCATAGCATTTTTAAAGGACAGTCAGAGGTTCACAGATTAATATTTAGATAGTTTAATTAAACATAGCGATATAAATGTATCTGAAATGTCTTTCGTTTTCTATCAATATCTGTAAAATACATCACATATGAAAAAGCAGCGTGAGCTGTCAGCGGATTTCTTCGTGTAACAAATGCTTGTTTCCTATGACGACTTACAGGAAACATTAGAGGTCTGTTAACCGTGATGAAAACACTTCAATGTCCACAGTAAAATCTGTAGAGAATATCTGGAGGACGATGGATCAAACATTTAGAGTATATCTATATATTTAAGAAGCGTATTGATCACAGGATTTACAAGAAGATTACTCATTCACTCCAAACAATATCATCATATAAATCTGAACTGTGTACTAAAAAAGTGGACTATTTAATAACAAAAGATGTTCATTTACATGTGGATATAACCGGCTTGATTTGTGATATAAATAACCATAAAACTCAGGTCTACCCATGCGTAATTGCGCACAGCCAACTCTCACTTCTTGGCCAGACGCCAGAATAGTCACAAATAAAGTCCATAAATTGGTTTTTAGGTTTAACAATTTGCAGCCCTTCATATGTAAAATGTTGGATGAACTGCATTGGACACAATGTAAGTTCGTTTCTTCCTGTTACTCTTGCCTGAAACTGACGCAGACACAGTTCACTTCTCTCCTCAGTCTGTGACATGTTCAGGCTGCAGCTTCTTTCAGAGCTGACAAACATTTTAACAGAGATCTTTCAATGATTTGAGGCCTGAACAGAAATGATTGTACCGAGGCTTCAAAAATTAGGATGCCACTGATTAGATACTTAATAAATTAAAGGACGACGAATTTGTGAAGTAAAGGTCCGCTGTAGTTTGGTTTGTTACATCCACGCTGCTGACGGCTCCAGTAGAGCAGTTCAGAGCAGTTTATTTACTGTCACATGTTAGTGTTATCAGGCCCAGAGGCATTTGAAGTGATATCACCAAAGGATAACTTTGTCCCCTCTCTGTCCCCTTTGTCCCAGGAGTTATATATGTAAAGGGAGCAGATCAAATATCAGTCTGTTACTTTCATTCCTGACTAAACTCTGAACTCAAATGATTCTCAATTTAAAGTTGGTGATATTTTCTAATACCAGAACTGGAAAACTTGCTTTTGTTAATGAGTGAATGTGCTGTTGCATTCACAAAGGACCTGTTGTACAATAAAGATGCTCCCTGACTATGATCGTGACTCCCATAACAAAATAATCAGTGCGGATGGCCAACCAACCAGGTCAGGTGATCCACTGAGAGCAAAAAAACCCCCAAAAAGAATCCCCTGTGATTACTTTCATCACTTACTTACAACAACAAATGTCTCACATTCAATGCTTAGCTGTCTTTTAACAACCCAGCTGAGACATTTGCAGGCATCATAATGGCATCGTGCCTTGCAGCTCTTGGCAGTGTGGCATTGCTCCCCCAGGCCTCTCAAAAGCTTTCGTTGTTTTTATTTTCTCACTTCAGCAGCAAGAGCTGTTGTAATAAAAGCACAGTTTGTATTTGTCATGCGGAGACAACAGGCATGAAATTTCAACAGCTAGAAGCAGAGATCAGGCAGTGGAGAGATACAGTCCCTGAGCAAAACGTCCATTTAATGATGCAGATTCAGACAAATACAGGAGTCAAGCTGATTCTGGTTTGACATCACTTGTTTGTGTGCTACAGTGTAGTCTGGTGAAAGAAAAATTCTGTATATTTGCTGTTTTTATCTAAAAAATTATACAAATTGATCCAATCGAACAATTGAAGTAATTCATCTGAATTAGAGCAAAACAAACAAACCACTGATGTGAAAACAGCAGCTCTCATTGGATTTGTACTCAGACACAGATGACACTGACTTTGAATTTCATGCTCCAAAGTGTACAGCTGCAGTCCCAGTTAGTGTTGCAGTCGGCTGCATGACCCACTGAAGTTTGTACTCTACAGACAGTTTATCCCAGTGAATATTGCAGCCTGCAGCAGAGAGCCAGAGAAGATGCTCCCTGCCGCCAAAAACAACCATTTCACTGCACCTGCTGTCTAATTATCAAAAGACATTTATCTTTCATTTGGAAAGGCTTGAAAGGCATCTAGGTAAAGCTTTGGTTTCTCTGGTTCATACCTGCAGAGGGACGGAGCAGTAACAAGAGAATAACCTGTTTAGTGTAGCTTCTGAGTGGGGATATTATATTATTCCCTGTGCACTTGTCACTAAAACTGGACATTAACTGGATAACTGTTAAACATTAAAGTCACTGTGAGGACTTCTGATGTTGAAAAGGTTTCACTCTTAAATGCTATTTCTCAGCTTGCCGGCAAGGTTGGCCAGAACCCGATAGATTAACCCCACAAAGAGGTCCCTATGCTGCCATCAAAGTTTAGCAGTGAGAAGAGAGATCTTTGTTTTTCTCTGCTGAAAATAAATTCTAGGATACATTTTGTAATATTTTCAGACTCTGCAGTCGACTCTCAAAAGGAAAAGGGACAGAAGAAAGTGAAAAGAGAGAGTGCCAAAACACGAGCTAAAGGCTACAACACAGGTTTCTGATAATGTTCATTCCAACCCAGATGCAACAGTTATTCTGTAGTGATCTGCTCAAATCTGAGTCTATGAATGAAATGAAGAGCCAGGTCACGCTTGCTCTGCTCGGTGAGGTTGGAGTAGGTGGATAAGTGTTGGTCTGAGTCGTGCTAAATATATCTTAGTTTTTAACTATGCTATAAATTGAGTTAACAAAGTTTGCTTGTTGCCATGCTTCAAACATCAGCGCTATGCAACCACAAATACATACATTGTCACTTTGTAAAAAGTTGTCTTAAAGAAAAAGTAGAGGTAAAAAAAAAGATCTGCTCTCAGTTCATTTGCCTCCAAAAAAAATCTAGTTTATGATACCAGGTACCAATTGGCAATGGAGTCTTTATCCAAGAAAACACTGGCTTTTTTGGATTGTTTTCACTTCCACTTTAAGCAATTAAAAAAACAGAGGAGGCCACAGTTCTGCCTGATTTTTATCACTATCTTTGAAGACAAACCAGAGAGTTCCTTAAGAGCCCTGGACATGTGATGTGTTTTAGGTCCCAAAAATGGTAGCAGAGCTAAAAAGAATCTTGCAAAATACAGGTGAGCCTCATGTGAAAAAGGAACACACCTTTATTCAACCTTCAGGAACAACCACAAAATAAATAAAGAAAAGAAAATTACATTGTCTAGCTAAACATCTCTTCTTGAAATATATTTGACAAATTGCTTCCTTTCCTAAACAATGTGAAACAAACAAATAATTAATTTCAGACACCGAGCACCCTCTCCATAACTTCTTCCAGCTCTCTCCCTCAGGATGCAGATACTGGACTCTAAAATACAGGAGGGTCTGTTTTCACAGGAGTTTTGTTGTTATCCATCACCATTCTCAACAAGCTATCTCACTAAATTAGTTTCCACACGCCAACTTGGCATGACTGTCTGTGAAAACAAATTTCCCTCTGGACAATAAAGAATTATCTATCTATCTATGAAATGAGCCACCACATAATTTCTGTCCAGCTTGCAGGAATACTCAGCTATACTTAAAACAAGCGTTTAGTGGTAGGAGTTTTTAAGATTACTGTGGGCCAAAATCTGAACAACACACATCAGGAGTTACTCTCAACAATAAACATCACACACAATTTTTTTCACTCTTTTTTTACAAACCATTGGCAGATATTTATTTAAAATGCATCATAGCTTTAAACAGCTTTGAATCAATGAAATCTATGGGTAAGAGCCAGATTAATCAGTATAAACCCAGTGACATGCCTGCAAGACAATATTCAGGTATACAGAACCCTTTTTTCACCCCCCAGCAGCAGCAGCAGACAGACGGATTAGCAAAGCCTGAATCTCCAAAACAAGTCATGAAGTGAAGCTACTTTCTGACTCTTAGTTTGTATAAAGACACTCAGGTCTCCTTCAAACAACCCCCTGGCCTTCTGTCTGAATATTCCACTTGGCTCATGAATATTAAATATGTTTGATAGACATGGAACAGAGCAGCTCTGATACTGATGATAGTCTTATTGACTATGGACATCAGCTTGATCAAACTTGAACTCCAATTCACTTCCACTATGTTTCTTATCTGATTTGAACCCAGATCTGCTCACATGCCCTGTCTCACTTCATGGTATATTTTAAATATTCATTAAATTGTCTGCTTGAGTGAGTTTAGTAGTCTATTTCGCCCTCTCTTTCCCTATGTGTAAACTCTGTAGTCAATGCTGCTCTCAGATTTTGGTCTCGTGACGTTTGAAACGTTTCACAAGACGTGAACCAGATTGAATCTGACACGTTTAAAAACCTAGTCAGCCTGCGATAGCACACTCTGCCATCCTGAGCCTGTTCACACCACAGGATAATTTGCCCAGGATGTCAGGATGGTGGAGTCAGGTGTGGAATAACTGTTAAAATGGCTCGCTGTGACCTCTGAACACTAATGGAGGGATTCTGCTGTGAGAAATTATGCTGAGACCGAGGTTGCAGCAAGTTCTCAGTCTTTACCTCATCTTTTCTCTGTTCCCCTGAAGCCTGAATGCTTTTACATTTACATTCCTAATCGTGATTCCTCTAATTGAGCTGAAAGCTGAGGGGCAACTCTATATCTCTGTGCTGGAAGGGAAAACTTTCTTTTAGGACTAATTTGCTTCAACAAATTGACCTCTCCGAATTTATCTTGTGGGCAAAGCAAATGTCCTCATTTAAATTAAATTCCTCACATTTTATGTTCAATGAGACCATGACTGGGCAATTATCACTGAATATCTAATTGCTGTGGGCAATTAAAGCAATGGATTCCATTTTCAAACAGTGTTGGGCAAAGGGATCATGCGAGACACATGATATTATTTTATAGCATTTGAGAGAAAATGAACTGCAATTGCTCAAAGTTATCACTCAATAAAGATGTGCAGGTAAAAAGAACCAGCTCTAAAGACAAAAAAGACTTTGTCTTATAAATTTACAAGACTGATTTTTTTCCCTTTTCTTTCATATAGTTTTATTTTAATTGCATGTCTGGCTGTAAAAGTTGCAGAACTTCCCCACAGGTGATCGGTGCTTGCAAAGAATTCTGACTTCTCTAATGAAATCACAAATCTCCCACTCTCCTGTAGCTGTAAAATCACACTGATGGGTTATGTTCATGGAAATCTCCTTCAAGAGAAAGATAATGAAGAGAAAACTGTATGGTTGTAAAATGTAAAGCATTGTAATATTTTTTCTAATTTCCCATGATGTACTTTGAGGAAAGTTTTCTTACTGATGATCCACTTTGAAAATAGATTAAGAGCACCCAACCAATCACCTCATCATTTCTTTTCTCTGTGCAAACTAGGGGGAGCAAAGGTTGGTGAAAGAAGTTGTTTCTGTGGTAAACTTGGATAGATTCTCTAGAGTTCAGAAAAAGTGATCCTTTGCAGAGAAAACTGAGGCATTGCTTCAGCGTGTTTAGCACGTTGAGGTCGTTCTGATTAGCAGCCAGTCAGCGCGTTCCTCCACATACTGATGCGAGACAATCTTTTGCATTTTCAATTACACACTCCAACAACGCTCTAACTACCATAACTGAGCTCATTTGCATGATTGAAATGTAATTATGCTGTGCCATAAACACAAGAACCCTTACAGTGTCTCTTTCACATCCTGATTTTGTTGCTAAAATCCATTTAAAAAGAGCCTGTAAGAGAGTACAGTGAGGAGAGTTAAAAGCTTGTGTCGATCTTTATCCAACTTACTTTCCTTGGATAATTGCTGACTACCTTTTGTTATTTTGGGGAAATTTCCATTTTTTCCCTTTTTTTTCAATTTGGAAAAGCTTAACTCTGTAGAGATTGTCTATGCTTTCGTCATTTCTACTCAAAAGAACTTTTCACATGCATCTGTTCTACATGCTGTTCTTCTCTTCTGCCCAGTCAGCAGATTTATTCATGGAACAGAAGCAGAGCAGATGGTTGTTGTAACTCTGTTAGATGTTTTCACAGGTCAATGAGTTGCTCCTGGACAATATTGTAAGTTGTGGTAGAAGCATTCTGCTCTGTTCCCTGAAACACACACACTCCTAAGAAAGGTGAAGTTTAATCACCGACACACAGATGGTATTTACACAAGCTCTCAATTAGCTGCTGCAAACAACCCCTCTGCAGACTCTCTCTCTATCTTTCTTACACACACACACACACACACACNGGTTAGATTCTTTGTCTGCAGGGCACAAACATCTATCTCTGTTGTTCAAATTGTGTTTTTTGTTTTTTTTTTTGGATTGTGGATTGAAACATTTCTGTGAACACAGCTTATTTACCTCTGTTTGTTTTTGTCGACGAAGCTTAAAAAAAAGGGAAAAAAGAACAAAGCAGCAGCAACAGGAGGAGCTCTATTTCCAAGAAAAACTTGATTAACTCCCAAAATCACAACTCTTCGATTGTAGGTCGAACCCCATGAAGTTTGCCCTCAGGCGGGCAGCTCCAGTCCAGCCTGTGGCCACTTTCCCACACGTCACTCCCCACTATTCCTACCTTTCCTACCCACTGTCCTCCTCTGTCACATTAAAGGCATGAAAAGCCCAAAAAATAATAACAAAAAAACACAATCCTTCTTTCCTTTACTGTAAATAATAAAGGAAATTTTCTCTCCATTAGGGGTACTGAAGCACCCTGAAATTTTATCCCAGAGCCCCTGAATAAGTAACGATAGGTGCAAATGCCCAATAGACTTTTTTTTCCATTCAGAGGGTTTCAAGTCTTGCATGATAAAATATTAATAGTGTTTTCTGTATCATGATTTAATGAGGTGAAACTGACAGTGTCTTCTCCCAGAAGTCATTGTTGAACTGTGTGCATGATAGGCTTGTAGTTCTCGAGATTGGTCAAGAGACCACTTTCACATGGTCTGGGTTTTGTCACAGCCTCAATAGCTGAAGCATCCCTGTCTTTTCCACTTTTAAAACCACTGTTTCTCCACAGCCTCTTTATGTTCAGCAAGAACTTGCAATAAATTCTCCGTTTCTCAATCTTTCCGTGGAGCCTGAGCACATTATTGGTTTACGTCAATGTAGCTGTGGGGGAGGAAGAGAAAAAAATATTACAAGGTACAAATTTCATTGAAACGTAGAACTCACACAGCTGTGGAGAGGAGCGTCACTGAGAATGTCTAAAAGAGTTTTTCTCAGTGCTTATCGAAAAAAATATATATAACTAACCTCTTGTGTGTTTTCCTCTCACATTCTATGATGCAAATTAGAGACTAATTGTGGCTGAGATCTAATGGTCTCATTTGTTTAAATAAATCACTCTAATGTTGGTGAATGAATGCTGAATGAATGCTTCATTGAGATGATGAAAAGTGGCGTTTCAAGGATTCAACTTCTAATTGAAGTTCTGATGAATACTCAGCGGCACAATCAGACACACACAAGCTTTATTTCTTTAGCCATTGGACCATCTTCATTTAACGTAAGTAGGAAGAAACTTAGAAAATAAATTGAGAAGTTTTAGACTAAATAAAGTAAAACAGGTATTTAATACACAAGTTTAAAGTGATGGAAAATTGACATTTATGACATTAATGTGTTGTGTCTTTGTATATTCAGGCACATAAAGGTGGACAAAATTTCTGAACGGATGAGTTTGTCGGTTGTTTCGTGCATCCTGATGTTGGTGTTTGCTCTTACATGCTCAGTAAACAACTATCAGACTCAGTCGAACCAACACTAATCATTACTTGCTTTGAGCCAACCTTCCCCCTTAAAGACTTATTTCCCTTTCAGAAAGAAGCAGGAAACTGCCAGAGGCGTTTCAATGCCCCCTCCCTTCAAGAATCTCAGCATCCTTCTTCATTTCAATCCTGAAAACACCACAAACACAACCTGCACCAATAAAACGTGATGTTAATTTCAACAAAGCCCAGAATATATTTCCTGCACCCTCATACTGAAGCAAGGATTCAGCTCAAAGTGATGTACTGCAGCTGCTTAAAATTATCATACAAAAGAAATAAGGAGAAAGATTCCTTGAATTCATGAAGCCCCTCATGCACCCGACACAGCTGCATCAAAGCATTTGATCTATTTATTTTCCTCTCTGCGTCATTCAGTCACCACATGCAGTCCCAAAGTTTATAGAGTCACACATTATAATTAGTCTGCAAAGACGCACTGAATATTCAGAGGTCCAGATCCTCTGTCTCATTTTAACATAAAGTGAAATGAAAATAGATGAGAGCATCACACAAGTTTGGGACTGACTTATAATCGGCTGAGCTACACACTGTGCAGCAAAGAAAAATAGATTAGTGTCATCACAATATGAATGGAGAATGGAGCCATTTCACTTTACAGCTTCATGGAATGTTCCATCTGAATTAATTGCCATTTAGTTTAAGGAACAACTTTTTTTTAAAGATAATCCATTAAAGGATGGAATTTTTTTGGACTCACATCAGCTTATTATCAACTCAACAGTCCATAGTAGGAGCTGAAACAAGCTCCACAGGAAAAATGTCCTTGTGCTGGATTTTACAGCAATGTCATGGAGTCACTTCATCTTTCTGTTTAGTTTGCAAATGACTTACAGTTCCAGTGTTTTGGCCAATTAGGGCTTCCATACAGTAGACAGTGAGAAACTCCAAGCAGAGAAGCTGAATACTTGCAGTTCAAATTATTCCTAAATAATGTTTTTGTGTCTGTGGAAGTTATGATAAGTTCGTAGAAAGAAGTCATGGTGCCAATTTTGTTAGCCCATCAATGAAATTTTTCATTGATGTGAGCATCAAGCTAGCAGTCTTTCGCTAACCGAAGCTAGCTAGTTAAGAATAACCTTCCTTTGGTAAGATAGGCTGTAAATATAATTTTGACTCTTCATGATAATCTTTTATCGTTCTGTTTTGTAGTTTCAGTTTTGAAGTGCCTTTGAGTCTTCTAAATAACCCAATCAAGATCAACAGTCTCTCATTTCACAATAAACTTTTTATCTATCCATCAAGCTCAGCACCTGCTTTCAAGGAGGGCAGAATAGTCCTCACTTTTGTGACTCAAATCCCGGAAAACTGTCTACAGAGAGAAGAAAAGAAAAGAGGAGAGAGGATGCGAGTAAGCTTTTATTTCTCTAAACCATGTTATCAGGCAAACACTGGGAGCTGTCAGGCTGTCCAAACCAGAGATGCAGAGCCTCCATCAGCGTACAGTACTGCCAGAACCACTGAGATATATCCTAATAAATATTCTTAATATATGAATAAAGTGATCTTTTCCATAAAAATATTCGATAAAACAGCACCTCAGGCAGTTAACTGAAGATACAGATGAACACTTCACCACATGGTATTTGATTTCCTCATATGACGACAACAATAAAAACACTTACATGACTGGTCAACATTTTAAATTCGATGCAGATGAATTTTCATGGTCGACATAATCGATTATGTTGACTAATTGTGGCCGCGCTTCCAGCTTGCAGTTACAAAGTGTCCTCTGTACTTACAGTGTTTACATGCAAATTCATACTCATCAAGGTCACACTTATTCTATTACACTCAAAAACTGAGGCAACTGGACTGCTTAGAGTTTGGGAAGACATGTTACCTGTTATCCAAGAACAACAGAGCTCACAGAGTACTTAGAGTATTGTTACTATATCTTCATGTACAGTATTATTGCAGGATTCCCCCAACAATCCTTTGCTGTTTACAGTAATCTACTGAAGAAGAAGACCTGTCCTAGTGATTTACGGCAGTCTCGTGGTGAACTGCTGTTAAACTTGTGAAAACTGTGTTAAAGTGCAGGATGCTCTTTGCAGTATGAAGGTTTATAATTCACACCATGAGCCTGATTTCTTGTGAAAAGCCTGTCACAGCAAACCTGCAGAGTGTGATGAGTGCTCAATCCTCCCTGTTCTTCCCCTGTGTAATGCTACATCAGTGCAAATAGGGAATAGCCTCAAGCAAATGGAACCACTGTGACAATTTACGATTTTATTCATCGTCTGCCTGCAGGTTTTACATTCACTGCAGGAGGTGCAGAGGCGCACTCATCCCTGAATGTTCAACAGTAAAACTTTATCAGGTAGCACAAGACTAACATCGTAATCAGATGATTATTTTTCTGAGAGCTGGATAGACGTGGACATTTTTCAATTCAAGTGTGGCTGAGATGATGTGATGGTGCAGAGGTAACTTACAGGAAAAATGAAAGTCAATGACTGATGTCTACTTTGCTATTTTGTGTTCCTCACAACTAAATACAAAGCTTTTTTTATAACAAGCTGAAATGGTGTGTACTCCATTAATTATCTTCACAGATAAATCTCATCTAACCTCCTTAAAGAAAGACAACTTCAATATGAAAGGCTAATATTTTTCCATAAAAATCACCATAAAAGTGACTGAACTTACCAGAGACCTTTGATCTTCTTCCATCCTCATAATGAAGCGTGTAGAATTACAACACGATAGTCCCAATTTAGCAAAGTGGAGCATAAATTTTGAAGCAGCATGGTGCCATTTTCCAGCTTTGATGGGTGAACTCGACTATGAGTGGGTGGTGCTGCTGGTCAGGAAATGTCATGTCATCAGAATCCTGTGAATATCTATCTCCTGCTAAGAAAAGTCAGGGAGGATGGGGATTTAAATATATCTCTACTTTGAAATCACATCTAATGAGCTCATCATGGAATAATCTAATCTAATCTACATTTAAAAGAAGGTCTGCCATTTGCTATTGAACCCAAATGTGGATCAAATAATTTGGATGGAAAGTAGACGGAACAAAGGTCCTGATAGAAATCAAACCTCAGATTTATATCCTTTGATTCTCACTGCTGGAAGTCTGAAGCCTGGTCATTGTATTCACACACACACGCACACACACACACACACACACACACACACACACACACACACACACACACACATACTGTCCCATTGAGTTTCAATCAGAGGTTCAGTAACCTGCTGGGAAACTCAGTCATAAAATCATCCTTCAGCTCGACTGCAANAGCTCATCATGGAATAATCTAATCTAATCTACATTTAAAAGAAGGTCTGCCATTTGCTATTGAACCCAAATGTGGATCAAATAATTTGGATGGAAAGTAGACGGAACAAAGGTCCTGATAGAAATCAAACCTCAGATTTATATCCTTTGATTCTCACTGCTGGAAGTCTGAAGCCTGGTCATTGTATTCACACACACACGCACACACACACACACACACACACACACACACACACACACACACACACACATACTGTCCCATTGAGTTTCAATCAGAGGTTCAGTAACCTGCTGGGAAACTCAGTCATAAAATCATCCTTCAGCTCGACTGCAATAAATAAAACATCTTAATCATCAGGCCAGAATCCCACACTGCTAACACTCAAAAATTCTCACTCTTTATTGATTATACCATCCTCGCTCTTAACCCCACATCTGAAATATAGGTGTGATTCTGGATTCCAACCTCACCTTCGAACAACATGCCAACACCATGTCAATACCAAAACCACCTTCTTTCGCGTCAAAAAATATGCTGCATTGGTCTACTACTCTCCTTCTCTGCATCTGACACCCTGGTACACACCTTCATTTTATCTAGAATCAACTCCTGCTACAGTATCCTGTACAGATCATCATCAAAAGTACATTGGACTCAGCTGCCCATCCACTCACCCACATCCGCCACCATACCACCCCTTTCCTTCAAAACCTCCTCTGACTAAATACCATCCAGGCTGTTCCAATACTCGAAGGACTTGATTGGAAAATCTCCATCTTTGTAGGCTGTGACTTCTGGACCCAGGTATTTAATGCTTTACAGGTGTTCTAGAACGTTCATGTACCACAGCACCTTGAAGTATACACACTTGGAATATGATGTGGAATACACGGAATACACGGTCATCTTATTTTAAAGCCAATTAAAAGGACTATTCTCGTGAACTGGAAAACTCGTTAAATTGACTGCTACACCGTACATAACTGGCTGTCTCATACAGGGATAACCGTTCAAAAAAGTAACTTAGAGCCAGAATCATCCCTAAGATCTTAAAATCTAAACAAACATGGAGCCATTGCAGAGCTTATGTTATGACGGGTAATGTGATGATGTCTGTCAGAAACAGTAAGAAACCTAGTGGCCAAATTTTGCACTGGCTTGAGATCTTTGATGCATATCAGATCAGAGGGGAAATAATGGTTTATTTCAGCAATGGTGACAAATTGGAAATAAAAAGAGGACACATGATTTAACAGATTTATTGATGTGGTCTTCAAAGCAGATATTAGTGATTCAAATAACTAATTTATCCTCCATTAACCAGGCAATCATTTCAGATCTAGCTGTGAGTATGCTGGGAGCAGCAGTGAAATGCCCATGAGGATCTACAATAAAGAAGTCAAAATGTAAAACATGGCGTGGAAGTGATCAAATATTCGGGGTAATCAGATCACTTCCAGTGTGTTTAAGCCTTTAAAATCTGTCTCCATAAATGTTTGAAGGGTACACACATGATAGCATGTTACTTCACAGAATAACACACTGTTAGCATGTTCAAAGTACTTGTGGACTGTGTTTTGTTAGTTAATAATTGTATAGATCTAAAGCAAACATTACATAGCTGAAGAGGCTATTCTAATCTTTTTTTTTCACCATGGCTGAGGTGTTCTGGTCTTCACTTGGCTTACTGCATCTAAGTATTAAAGTATTAAGTAAGATGGAAATCCTATCACCAGTGTGTTTTTGGCTCCCACTCACAGCAATGTTTACCTCTCTTGAAGCAGTGTTGCTGAAAATTGGATGGGAAATTGAGTCTTGGTTTGGAAACTTCCTCCTGAAGGTATGAAATAGTTTCCCCTCAGGTTTTAGTTCCAAGGTGTTAGTCAAGTCTGAAGTTAATATTAATTTGATAACTTGCTTGTTCACAACAGCTCGTAGACAGAACTTGGCACTAAAAAAAAAAAAAGAAAGAAACAGGCACAGATGAGACAGACAGGGTAAGAAAAGTTGCTCAGTGCTGTTTTGGAGACTTTGAGAAACAGACGACTTCAAAGCAGTGCTGCCCATCAAGACCAATTTGACTGTCATCTGTCTTGTTACTGTAAGACAGAGCAAAAATCAGTGAGCCAATATCTTTCTGCTCTGACTTGGAGGATAACAACAGAAAACTTACTCAACCCTGCCATCAACTCTACCTCATGTAGCACCAACAGTCAGCGTCCCAGGATTATATAACTTTCTTCGCAAATGTTAGAAAGCAAACTGCTCAGAGAACTTGTGAAACTCACTCTCTGCTCCACATTTGAGGGATGCAGTCAGAGGCTGTTTTGTGAATTGTAACTCAAGTGAATGGACATTTGAAAGCTTCACTGCAGTGTGAGGGACCAAAACTGGTGTCTTAAAGTTATTTTTCTTGTCTCCAGATCACCTGGGGGTTTCAAGTTGTTGATCAAAGCAGTTGAGTCTCAGCATGGCAATGTACTTCAACGGTCTACATGTGCATTTGTGTGTGATTATGTGATTATGTGATTGGCCAGGTGAGTTAAGAAGAGTTGTTCATGCACCTGAAGCATGCTACCTTCATGCCAGAGTTAGATGAGCTGCACTGACAGAGGAATGCCTGGCACTAAACTTACGTAGAAAGCCTCAAGGTACGCTACTCAACTCAACTTTGTCCACTGTTACGCCCGGCTCTCAGGCGCACCAAATGAAGGAGACAACTCCAAGGTTTAAACCGGTTTACGTTTGTTTTTTTATTGTTCTAAAAAGCAAAGTCAATTCTGTAAGCATCTGAAATCGGAGCGACCCGGGCGCAGCCGCGCAGAGACCTCCACGAGCACGTCCAACCCAAGACAAGACCAGAGACCCTCTCCTTGCAGGCTCGAGGAAGAAGAAGGCCCAACCCTCACACTGGCCAGGTGTTTCAGGTTTACCATCACGCAACTCCACCTCCATCATGATCACCGCGACGTCACCTACAAGAGAGGGCAGGGCAGCTCAACAGTGCCACACACAACCGTAGACGGCTTCAGGGGCCGTCACACCACTTTTTAAGTTCTCATTTCTACGTAATTAAGTAGCACATGGAGTGAAAAGGAAATTTGCTGTGTGTTTGCCATCATTTTACTGAGGGTCCATTAATCGGGAAGACACTCCATCAGATTTTGTGACAAAGATGAAAGTGCTTCATGCTTACAGTCAAGTTTATGACAACAAGGCTTTTGATCTCTTCTCACCCTGGAACCTGTAAAGTCAGAGGATTTAATCTACAGAAAAGTTATTTAAACTATTATCGAAAAAGCCTGGGATATTTATCTAGGTGTCTTAACCCTGTGGTGCATAGTGGTCACTACAGTGGACACCCATTTAAAAGTTATTTACTCCTAAATTCAATGGTTCATGTGGTTGAAATTCATATAAGCCTGTGGGCTTATGAATATCAGCCTTAGGGCCTGAAAAAGCTTATAAACTATAGATTACCCAGTGTTAAAATGGATGAAAGAGAGTTAAAATGTTTCGCAAACAATTAAAAAAAGATTATTCATGAAATTACCAGAAAAAAGAAAAAAAAGAAAAAAGAAAGAAAAGAAGTAAAAAAAAAAAAAAAAAAAAAAAAAAAAAAAAAAAAAAAAAAAAAAAAAAAAAAAAAAAAAAAAAAAAAAAAAAAAAAAAAAAAAAAAAAAAAAAAAAAAAAAAAAAAAAAAAAAAAAAAAAAAAAAAAAAAAAAAAAAAAAAAAAAAAAAAAAAAAAAAAAAAAAAAAAAAAAAAAAGAAAGTAATATTTACATTAAGTCCACACTGTTTTATGTTGAATGCTCAGTGACAAATAAATTAAAAACAAAACAAACAAACAAACAAAAACACTCAAGGGAAAAATCCTGACACTGACTTTCATAACTCATGCATCAGAGGGTAAATGTTAAAAAGCTCAATTGAGAGAACACTGCAAGCTACAGGTATCTGCTGTCATAAATGAAAACAGTATAGCTCAAAGCAATCTCTCACCATCACATTTGAGTGAGGTACCTCTCCCTCAAATATTAAAACCACATTCTACCAACAAGTTTTCCAAGTACTCGACAGCTCAAAGTTTATTCAAACATGCACTTTCACCACTGAGTCACTTAATTATTATGCTGCAACAACTCAAACCCACACACTTCGTGGGCAGCTGTCACTGTCCATTCATGTTAATACTACGAGTCATTTTATTCTGTCAAAGCAGTGTACAGCTAATTACATGTCTTGTAAAACATTTGTGTTGTTGGCAGGAAGGAAATAATTAAGACTTCCTTCAATGTTCAAAACTGAATAAAAACACTCTGTAAAAGTTGGGGCTTGTTATGTGACCACATGTGGCCTGTAACTCTTTTCTGTCAATTTGAATGCTATTCCTCAGTGCATTAGATGAAGGTTCTGAGTGTATTACCTGCTCTAAAGAAAAGTTTTGAGAGTTTCATGCTCTGAAACTGTCCCATGGTTAAAAAAATGTCCTTTAGTGGTTCTCTTGAAGGCAGGGTGTGCAGGAATTTTTGATAGGTTTGGTTTGTTTACACACAATATCCAAACTGGGCTTCTTCCATAGTACGGAGTCAGCTACAGCACATGCTCACTATTGCTGACTGTAGCCAATAGAATGGCTTACAGTTGTAGCTTCGTAAACACACCATAGACAGTAAAAAACAGCTGTGCGAGCACTTGCAGCATTGAGAAACTCAAGAGCTGTATACCTGACTTCCACCAGGTAAATGATGTATGCTACATTAAATACATTATTCTTTCTATATGTTATGACCGCTATCGTAGCCACTCAGGATAGCTTCTCCCACTCGTCATCATCAATTCACAAAGTCACTTGCACACTGGGCGTGCTGTGATTGGCTGGTCATCACCCATAACAACTCCTACTCTCCGCCCAGAAGTGTCCAGAGTAAAAAAAATCATAAAAAACAGGCAAGGGGAGGGGTCTACAAGGGGGTGAGGCAGACACAGACACTGAAACACAGGTATAGAGGCCCAGATGATGATGGAGCAGGGTTATTCTTGTAAAAGCTAACATTTCATTTTTAAAAAAATTTCTGCATACCCTACCTTTAAAGAACGGAACTAAGTCATGGAGTAAAGTTTTACAGGTCTCACTGTGTCTAGATTCATTTATTGATGCAGAGTTACCTGTGTGAAACAGGTGTGTGTTACCAACTAGATTTCTCCATGCAAATTGATATGATTGGAGTGAAAATTTTTGCGTGACAGAGATGCACAATAAGCTGCCTCTGTGGACATTTTAAGGTCTTATCTGGTGAGTTAGACTTGTTTTAAACTTTTTTTTATCTAGCTCCTTTTTTAAATATTCTTTGACTTTTATCCCCTTGGCTTGTCATCATGTCTTAGGTTTTGATCTGTTTTGTTTTTGTTTTGTTTTTTGTAAATCTGATTGCTTTTCAATGTCATTCTACCTCTGTCTATTTAAGATTGGTCCACTTTTTTGGTTTTGGTTTTAACTGCTTTAAATGTTAAGCACATTGAGCTGCATTTTATGTATTAAAGGCGCTACATAAATAAAGTTGTTATTATTATTATTAGCATTAAAATACAGAGGATAATTAATTACATCAAGTAGAGCACAAACAAGTGAGCAGAGAAGTGAGTTAATGCTCCATTTATGGTATGAACGTATTTGTTTCTGCCTCACATTCATGCTCAACACACACACAGTGAGTAAGAGCCATCACAAGATCCTGATCTGATCAGAGACTTATAAACACAATGGTTGTCTGCCCTTGTCACAGCAAGAGAACACAAAAAACCCATCATAATGCGCTGATAAATAAGAGGAGAAAGGCAGACGCTCAATGATGGAAAGCGATATGGTATGAATAAAAGATCAGGTGTTTGTGAGAGACGAGACTCTCCTCTCAATGTGATTCACTTTCAGATATTCCACACACAGAAAGAAGTAAAGGTCAGAGACAAGAGTGGACAGAAGAATTCACTGAAAGACACAAACAGCTGGAGAGAAACATTAGAGAAGTAAACATGTTGTCAAACAGAGATTTATCTCAGCATGCACTAAACAGCATGAATGCATTAAACAGTGTCCATCAATAAAAGCAGGATCCTCCTTAGGCTATTGCTACGGGTTCTGAAGATATTAGCTTAAAAGGCAGTAGGGATCCATTCCTGGGAAAAAAAATTAAAAATTCTGTAATACGGTGGATAGGAAATGGGAATTGGAATTAGCTGGATATAATTGCGTCTCATTGTCCTACCTTTAGTGCAATTTCACCTTTGTTTAATAGGAGAGCAAACCCAAGTTTGATTTCTTATGAGACTCCTAAGTCAGGAAATAGATGTGTGCTCTGAATGTATGAACAGGTGGGGACACTTTCTATGTTCTGATGACGATTTTTAGGCAATTTTCACATCGGAGAGTTAATTCTACTGAGTGTGTAAGAACTGAAGTTGCTTTCCATGGCTTAGTTCATATGAATAATCAAAAACTGGTAACTTAGTTGCCATGGTTTTTGTTATCTCTCAAGGAGTGAGTAAACTCTCTGAATGTGCTGATTGTGTTTCTGCTCTCCATCTCTCTGTATTTCTTCAGGAAATGTCTACTAGCTTGCTCTCAGAGCATTCATTTTCTTCCAGGTAAAATCATTGCAGTATTGATCTGCCGTTTTACATCCACGCTGCTGCCACCGGGCAGACACAGAGTGAGACTCTGAGCTGATCTATATTGATCAACGAAGACAAATTACAGAAATGTGTTACCTTGCTGAGTGAATACTCATTATAATGTCAATATATTATGTTTATATATAAAAAAAGAAAAAACAAATTTAAAAAATTAAAAACCCCAACATTTTTCAAAGTTTTATTCATCAGGGAAGTGTGTTAGATTGGCATTATTGTCATAGTCTGTGTTTACAAAATTATCACTCGTTTTAAATGTTGTTCGTTAGCAGTGAAGTACAAATCAAGACTGGCATCAAACAGAAGTGCAAATGGTGCAAAACTGACATTCAATCCAGTTTTATTTATTACACTTTAAAACAACCACAACTGACCAATGTGCTAAACAGGAGAAGAAATACAATATATATAGCAGCTCACATGAGATAATGTGAAAATATGAAATCAATTTATAAGACGTGACACAAAAGCAAAATAAAATAAAATCATTTAACAAGTTAAATTAAATAAATCTATGATAAATAAATTGAACTGATAAAACAAAATAAGACTGACTCCCAAAATGTTAACGACTTTTGCAATAAGAAAGTAAGAAAAAAAAAAGTACTGTGTGTTCATCTGAGGTGCATAAAGCTTGGTTGAAAGAAAGTAAAGAAAAGCTATCTTAATTAACCAGACTTGGAAAGATTTAATTTTAGTCACAAACCACTCCTTTTTAATTAAAGCTTAATCTTCCTGCCATTAAGTTAATCCCCTTTACCGAGTCCATACACCTTGAGATGCAGACCATTAGTCCACTTCAATTAAAGATGCTGATGAACTACAAAGACAGAGTAAGGAAAGTACACATTGTATAATGTCAAACAGCAAACAATGATCATTTGTTTTGTGTCTGGACACACATTACACTGTACGCTGCTGTTGTAATTACGAGGGCTGCTCTGGATAACTGGATACTAATGATGTTTCTGCAACCTCACAGAAACCATGCAAATGTCTGTTCATACTCAGAGAGATTTATTCCTGACATCTGTTTCTGAATCAGCCACATATCTGCTGATAAACCATCAAGAGAGCTTTTTCTAGGGCCAAAAGATTTCCATTTTCAGTCTTTTTACCATGGAGTGTGTACTCACCCAGGTGGTGAAAGCCCCTGGAGTGTCTCTGTAATCTAACCCTCTGCAGAGCTGCCAAACATCAGCTCCCCTCTGCAGTCCTTGGCTAAGTGGGACGGACAGCAACAGATTGCCTTGCAGCCCACTAACCTGCGGCGCTAAAGGCTTCTGTGATCCACTCAGAGCTGTTTGGAAGACTTACAGAAACACACTGCCTGTAACCTACAGAGCCAGGACGGAAACAACCTCAGATACAATCAAAACACCTACATGTCCTACGTGCTGACAGATCCATTTGTGAGGACAATTAAAAATACTTTATGCTTCTATTTGAAGTGTCTTATGGCTAAGAGGTTGTACTTTTTCTGCAAAATTCAAGATCAGAATGATGCCTCATGTTTCACCATCTTAAAACACAAAAATAGCTTTTGTTAGCACAGTAGTATAGTGGTTTTACAGTGTTACAGCTTTATCATTATCAAGATGGGAAGAAGAAAGTAATGGCAACATACTGTCAGACCAGTAGGGGGCAGAAAGCAAGTAACAAAGACCATTCAGCAAAAATGGAACTGAAGAAGAAGATGACAAGCTGGCATCTTAAAATGCAGCACTGTGGTAAGCCTGTTTGAAGGGTATTCAGTTTTTGCTGGTCTTGATTATGCTGATTAACACTGCAGATGGATTTGATGACACCTCAGAGGAGACAAGCACTTGTGACAAAGCTGTTTCAAAAACCCTGTAATAGCTTTGAGTGGGAAATAATCTGACCACTCCACCATTTGTAGCATGACATTGGCAGCAATTGACTGGTGTTTTAGAATATTAAAGCCTTTGTTCTCTGCCGTCGTGATGAACCAAGAAGTGTGTTTGTTTTGGTTTGTTTTGGAAAAATGAGTGCAGAGCAGAGCTTCATTTCAACACTACTTTCCTCTGAGACAGCTTTTACCAGATGCGACAAGATGAGATAATGTTTTTACCAACAGTTACGCAGCGCTGTTGTTTCAAATGTGACAACAAGCAAACTTTATGGACTAGGTTTGTACTGTAGGTCAGAGGCTGTGTTTAGTGCTACCCAAACCCCGGTGCTCTGCGACGTGTGTGCACCATCAGTTTGTTATCATACATTAGTGAATCCTGGTTATGTCCTACCAGTGCTCATCTACCAAGCAGAGCAAATGTAACCTGGATCTTCACTTTACTGATAGACTTTCACTGCAGTTTAACTACTGCATCTGGGTTAGAATGAACATCAACAATAGGTGCGTTTCCATTACACTTGGATATGCGCAAAATTTAAATGGCGCTATAAAAAACTGGTAATGGAAACACCTGAGTTTCGAAAAAGCACTAAAATATTGTTAAAAAGTTTTTACGCTTTCATGAGGTAGTTATTCAGACATTTCGACATTCAAATACATCGCAAAAGCGCAATGGAAACACTTTTTCCGCAATTATATGTCACAGGACGTGACGCACCTGGTTACATGATCACTTCTCTGTGAGTAAACATGGCGCGTCACGTTTGGACAGAGGAGGAGACGGAGACTTTTCTTGCAATTATTTTCTAGAAATACATAACGGCCATACTAGACAGCAAACAACAGAGGAATGCAGAGTGTTATAAGGAGATAGAAACTGATCTTCCAGCGTCCATCTTCCAGCAGTGAAATCTCACGGTATGATATTTGACGAGAGTTACGGCGCTCCTGCCTAGAACAACCTTCAATGGAAACATGTTCAAAGCGCAAATATACTGTGTTGAAATTTTAGGAATATCGCTTTTATTTTGCGAAAAACTGTAATGGAAACCCGGCTACTAACAGCTTAACACCTAAGCTTGTGTTTTTGCTTCTAGCATGTGCCGTATCACTCTCCCATTTAGCTCTCTTCTGTTCTGTTTCCATGAGACCGTTTAGCCCCTCTTTCCCCCACTACTACAAAAAAATCACATAAATCATTTTCAGCAGCCAGCATGATGTTGCCATGGAGACCTAGGTGTACCATAAATTAATTGGGTCCAGTCTGACCCAGTCAGGAAGCTAAGAAATAGCATTTTAAAATAACCTAGTTTGGCACTGATAATCTCTTTTTAAGTTGTAGATCATTATCAGGCATTTATCTAAAGATGACACTTTTCAAGATCACTTAGAAGGTCCTCACAGCCCCTTTAAGCTACTCAAAGTTGGGCTCAGTGTGTGTGTGGTCTTGACTTGGCTTAACAACAGGGGGTAAGGTAACATCTTTTTGAAACTGAGAGATTAACAGCGAGTCTATTCTTGACTCCAACACTTGGATAGATAATGCGCACTAGGGATGGAGAAGGAGTCGAGAGGGTGTCAGACACTCTTATCTTACCATCTGCAAGTTTTGGTAGCTTTTAGCCACAGAACCCATGAAGTTTGCCACCCAGCTGGTGCTGTTTTGGTAACTGTGAGGCTCAGAGAGGTAGAGCAGTTAGCCATTAGCACTACCTCCATGTATCCCTGTGCAGCCTGACAGATCCTGTGCTCAGGTCTCCTCAAAAGAAGAGAAAATGATGCCTGGCAGTCCTCACTCTTCAATTCCCACTGTATCCTTTCAAGTACCAATATAAGACGTCAGACTCCACCTGGTATTCAATCATGCTACTTTCTCATCAATAAATGGAGTGTACTTTCTTTTTCTATCTCTCTCATCAGTAATAGAGCTGTCACAAAGCCCCTCCTGATTCCTAGCACTTACCTTATGCAGCTGTTTTGCTGTTGATGAAGTTGTTTTGGCTTTTTGTTGCATTTTCTTCCCTTTGCAGTGCATTTGTATTTGCTTTGGAGTGCTTCAAGTTTAATCATTTTCTGTATTTGTCAAAATGAGTATCCTGGATGCTGTTACAGATCATCCACCCCTGTCTGATTCCACTGTTGGGTTACGATAATATCCACTTTATGGATCACAAAGGAAGTTGTGTGCAATCCGGGGTTCAGTGTCTTGCTCAAGGACACTTCGGCATGTGACTGCAGGAGCTGGGATTGAACTCTTAACACTCTGATTGAGAAGCGATGACTCCACCACTGAGCCAAGGACGCCACTTGACCACAGTCAGCCTTTTATATAGTTATATTGTATGGTCTGGTTCATTGCACTATGAAATCAATGTGTCCTTAACGGATACTTTACTTCTGACAGGATACACTTTAGACAGTGAGTCATATCTCAGTCCTCTATAAGTGAGGTGAAAACAAGTGTTATCATGTTCCCGTATGACAGTCTGATTCATGCATCCTCACTCAAAGCCGGCTGTCCAGCACACTAATCATACCCTCAGACGACATAAGAGGAAATGTACGGAATAGGAAAAACAGGCCCTATCGTCATATGTACCCTCCAGCCCCTATATGAGTCATAGTGATGCTCAAGAGCACTGAAACTCCCAGAAGAGCACGTCAGTCAAGAGGTGGCTGGAGAGGAGTTCATCTGTGAATGTTTATGATAAGAAGAGCACAGCTTTAAGTTGATAGATCTCTGTTGCTCACTAGAGTCTGAACTAATGCAAAGATGTTAGTAAAAGTCCCTGCTCACAACACCAACAGTTGACACAGTCAGGAAAGTTTTTTGATATACAAGCAAATAATTCTTCTCTTCTTGCTGCTTACAGAAAGACCTCAATGATGGACATACACCTTTTAATCAAGTTTCAAAATTCATTTGAATTTTGTCTCCCATGGTTTTGTCTTGCAGGTATAAAATTTCTGCTGAGCCATTCAGCAGTTTGTCTCATTATTGACAGAAACTGCTTCTGATCTACACAATGCCTCTAAAATGTAGACTATAAACTGTGTAAATATTTGTGACAGCAATGACTTTAAATAGCTTGTAAAGAGTGAATATAGCTGTGTTAAATCTGACTTTAGCCATGTTTGTCCTGAACCCACAGTGGTATAGGACTTCATATTGTGGTGATAAATGAGATCACAGTTAATACAAATATTTGGAACATCAAATTTTTAGTTTCTTTAAATGTAGCACCATCACCAATATTTTTCATTAGGCTATAGGGAACCTGAAAAAGTGTTGCACACACTAATTCCTTTTTTTTTTTTTTTTTTCAGAATCAGAGAGTATTCATTTCTATTAATTTACATCTTTTCATATCTATGAAACTGCATGAAGACAAAATTATGTTACATCAGCCTATGGACATGTTCTTTTTTTTAACTATAGAGGTTCAGGACTTAACTTAGCAAAGAAAAAGGAGACCACAGTGGGTAAAAATGTGACACAGGCAGAAAATGACCAGAAACTGTTTGGGATTCAGAGAGCTTGAAAAGAAAAGACAAATTACGGAAAAGCTTTTTTTTTTTTTTTTAAAAGGCCAAAATAACAAAAAAAGAGACCAGGTGACTTGTTTGATACTGGGGAGACAAAGGATTAAATATCTATAGAACCAGAAAATATTCACCGCAGAGGCTGGGAATATGAAATGATACCCAGGGAAATACTTGTGCACTGCTAAAAGATTTGAACACAGAAAATTGCAGAGAATGCTGGTAAAATATCAATATAAAAGACTTGTACTGCTGGGTCGCAGGAACACTAGCCCAGATACAGAGATAGATGCTGCCCCGAGACTTCCGCCACCAGTTTAATTTTGCTGCTGCACAAGTGAACACTTATCATGATTGACATGGTTTACTTTTATTGTGGATGCCTGGAGCGTAGTAAAGTATTTGGTGAGTTGTTGTTGTCTCTATGCCACCGGCTGTGAGAGGGCTGGACCCAACAAAAACAGACCTAAAGACCCCTGATGTACATGAAGACACATAAATAAACCTCAAGGTACAAGCCTATAAGTTAGATTATTAAGATTGTCATTGAAAAGCCGAAAATATTTCCATTTTTACTGTATATTGATTACCACTTACCCCTGTGTGTTTGCGGAAGGAGGTTGATTTATTGCCACTGCTGACTATCAAGTAGAATAGAAATGTGAAATGCTTTTCCCTAATTGATACATCTTGAAATAAAGCAAAAACAAACATGTTTCACAAATAAGTTATTTCCTACAAACAAGTATCTATGATTTGGGCATAAGAGAGACAACACAGAGATGGCTGAATGTGTTGAAGACTTGGAGTGGAGTGATGATCGTTGCGTGACAACTTCTCTCTTTTGCTTCAGCTGGCATCTGTGACAACTGTCAACAACAACCTAAGGCTCCTCATTTAGATATTTGACGATATTTGATCCACTCTCTGTTTACTCATATAGACCAGTCAGATGAGGAAAAACAACAGAGACCTGGAGAGGAAGTCAGCAGTCAGTCAATGAATCACACAGCAACATGACAGAGAAGAGTCACTTTCAGCTTTAATTAGTCCAGCAGCCAATTTCAAAACAGAGATAAGAAAAGGATGGATTTAACTAATACTGACATCAGACTAAAAGAGAGATGAGTTCAGACTTTGGACTTTCACGTCACACAGTTTGGGATATCTTGTTCACTTTGATGACTCTTTTCCTGCGCTGCAAAATCCCATACAAAAGAATAAAAAAAAACAAATATGTTGACTGATCATCATCCAATTAGGACTCAGGCGAAATTAAATTGTCTCAATGGAACATTTTAATAAAGGGATTGATCAGTATCTCATTAATGTGATTGTCTATAGATTTTAATCATAGTTGTTTTTGTTTTATCATAACATCAGGTGATATCAGGATTTAAAACTGTATGTTGTGTTAAGTCTTCTTCTGAATCAAAGGGGTTGCATAAACAATAACGTGAATAGAAATGTAAAAAGAGGAAATGTATACTGTAAGTCCCAAAGTAGCTCTACACCAATGCCAAAATATATCAAAACAAACCAAAACACCAGCTCCAAGATGACTGTATGCAAACATATTATAGTGACGTGTCTTCAGAGGTAATGTTATTTTTTTCCCCCAACACTTTCAGTGTCAGCAAAGATCGCACACATCTTCTCTCCTGTCATCATGCATGGATCTGGTTTCTGGAGACAAAAACATAAACTAAACTACAAACTAAAAACAAAACCAAACATCACTTTACAAAATCTTACTATACATACAAAACCTCCAAATAAAACTCTGCATTTATATACAACTCAAAGCTGCTTCAAACCCTTCTCTCTGCGAATCCTTTGTTTTCTGACTTTGATGCAGAGCAAATAGCAGCTCTTATAAAATTAACAAAACAGAAAAAGTACAACAAATATGATGTTAGAAACATGATGATCAAAAATATCAACAATATCAAGTTTACTTTCCCCCTTTAAAACTTTGTTGTGGTGTCATGGCAAACCATTTCATGTGGTTGTACATTGCTTGATCCCCTCTGAGATGGAAACAGCAGAGGCTGAACACACTCTCCTTTTGTTCTGGTGAGACAGTTTAACAGCAGTCCCAGGCTGTTTCCTGCACCCCTCAAGTCTCTTCCTCTCTTTTGTCCAACACTCATTCATCCTTGTTCTGAAGGCATTCAGGTGAGTTTCTGTGTAGTTCGTGAAAACCCCCAGTACCCCCTATGCCATGTTCTTAATTGCATTCTCATTGAGCTTTTCCATGTAGTTCCTAAGATCCTTCGAGTCCCCGAGCTCGATGTCTGGACAAACCCATTTTATCTCACTGGTCTGCACCAGTGCTGATGGGCTGAGCACAGGACATCCATTACTGGACTTGGCATTGGAAAAAGTGGTAAACTTCACTCTCTTTCTCTTCGTGGTTGGAGAGTTCAGCGACTCATTCCTCCCGCTGCAGCCACTCACGCCCCGCTGTATGCCTCCATTCAGCAGTTGACTGCCCTCCTCTAAGGTACCGACCAGCTCGTCCTGCTGTTGTTGCTGCAGACAAAGCCCCTCCTCTTGACCCAGCCAAACCCAGTCGTGGGCATGGGGCATCGTCTCTGGAGCCTCCAAGGATATGTGCTTGCTGCGGTACTTATATGCATAAGAGATGCAGTTAATAAGAAAAACCATGATGGCCAGGCAGAAGACTCCCAGTAGAGCGTACATACCAATCTCCAGATCTGTCAGTCCTCGTCTGGATGAAGAGAAGTCCTCGTCAGTGCTGCGACTTCGAGGCAGCTCTGCCTGGTCCGGATATTCAGAGAACTCACTTGGGATTCTTGCACCACTTTCCATTGGTTGACGCCCTGCATTGGGTCTCACAGGGACGTGACCCCTAATGGTGGTGGCTCCACGGTTGATTATTCCCGTCTCCATGTCAGAGATAGATCCACCGTAATAAGGAGGGTCAGGACGTGTTCGTCGGTCTACTGGCTGTCTGTATTTGTCCTCCGTTTGTCCAATCCTCACTTGTATGTTTGCCATTCCAGTGGCTAGAAGAGTCTTTTGCTTTCCTTTCTGGCACACTTGTGATTGGCTCATTTCAACCCGTACAAGCAAGCCCTGACCTTCTCCTTTGGCAACAACAATGGGCCACTTCCATTTTGCGCTACGCTGCACTGCCACCACCTTCTCATTCAAAGAGGTGGCAGCCAGGGTGAAGTGGACTGGGTTGTAGTTGTCTAGAGGAGTCATAGATCCGTCACTGAACTGGAGCCAAGCGCTGATGAGAGATTCCTGAACAAACACACACAAAAGCAACCATCAGACTCTGTACCAGATATTCTGCTCAAAATAATCCCATTTCACAGTGATCTGCAAATTTTCAGCCAACGCCTTAAGATGACTAAAATAAAGCATACAGCCACATGGTGAAAGCAAAAAAAGTGAGTCCTAATTACAGTGGAAAGGCTCTTGGAAACAATTAAATAGATTGGGTATGATACTATTCTTGTAAAAGCCAAATATACTTTACTCTCTAGGGAATGAGACAGTAGTCCTTTTCATTTGAAAATATAATGAGAGAAATAACAGAGCAGCTCAGATGGTGGATATGTAAATCAAAGATGTTGCTTCATGAGTGCAAGAGCAAATTAATGATGAAAGAAAATCACATCCCATACCACAGAGTCTATAATAACCCTGCTTTTCTTCTTAGTCAGATACAATACACAGTACAGCTATTAGTTCAAAAGATTGTACTTTCCTCCCTCTCGAAGCAGGTCAAGTAGGACTGTGTAGACTAAAATACTGTGAGAATTCTAGTATCTTTACCTGTGTGAGAGATTGAATGACTTCCTGTGTAGTTGCGGTGGCAACAATAGCTTTGTTGCTTCCTTGACTGAGCTGCAGGGATAGAGAGAGTCCAGACACCAGCTGCACCCCCAGCTCTGTCACACTCACTTTATCCTCCAGCACCCTGATGCTTCTCTCAGCCAGGACTGATGATGTAAGAGGGGACAGCACCTGGAACACATTACAAACACCTGCTGGTCATGGTGTAACAATACGGATTGCTCACTGTATTAAAGCTCAGGGGCCTTTGTCAAACAGGAACCAGAGCAAACTGTGGTCCTCTGTAGAATACTGATCAATATCTCTTCTCCTGCAAGATGGACAAGTGAGCTCAGCTTTTGTCACAAGCTGACTCTCACTGACATATCCTGATCTCCTGCACTGACAAGTATCTCAGAATAGATTCACTTTTGTTCCACATGAAGATCCACTGGACATCAGACTGGGCAATGTCACTGAGACAGCGTCCATGTTTTTTACAGCCAGCAGTCAGCAATCTGATCCATTTGTCAAAGTCCTTCGATCGACTGTTTCTTCTCCTACACATCTTGCACCTCTGGCCTTTGGCTCACATTCACAGTGATGAGATCCTGCCACCACACGTCAAGTCTTGTCCCCCACCATTCCCAGAGAGTACAGACTGCTTCACATCCACCTAGACAACAATTAAAGACCTCTTTCACACCCCCTCTTTCATTTAAGAGCTGTCAGTGTCTTGTCTCATATGATTTGTGTCAAGATCTCAGATGGTCCCCACTGCCTAACCCCATGAAAACCTATTTTCACCTGGATCTTATCTATAACAACCAGCATTATCCAAGGATACGACCTGGTGATGCTTGGATCAAATCATTCTCAGTCATTGTACTGACACTTATGCAAAGCTTTATGGCAAAATTGGTTTTCTGTGTTGAAATTTTACATATGACATTTAAGTGAGCAGGTTCTAAAAAGTCATTAATTTGATAAGCCACTGACAAAGAGCCTTGTTTGTCAGTTATTACATAACTAATAGCCATGAACAGATTTTTTTATAAGCTTTTAAAACCCTTGACTCACATTTACATGTAAAATCTAAGCTCTTTCTTGTAGTAATGCTCACTTCAATCAAAACAATAGTTCCAAATTATCTAGTGCTTGTAGAAAGTGTTAGTGTCAGTTATTCCTGAATTAAAAAAAAAACAAAAAACAGACTACATTGCATGGCAGTATTATAAATGAAATAAACTATGAAGTTTTATTGCAATCATATGGTATTATTTAATTTCTTATCTTTTCATAGGCAACAATGTGTCATATAATACCCAATAGCATTGTTTCTTTACATATCATATAATATTGTACTAAATCTTGTCCCACTGTATTGATCCTTTTGTAATGTATTATGTCGTACCCTACCATATCACATTTCCTATGGCATCCTATCATACAATATCATATTGTATAGAATTATAAAGTATCGTACTTTAATGTGTTAAATTATATACTATTGTATCCCATCATGTCCTGTTCCATCTTATTCTATCATGTTGAAAAATATTGTATGTCATCTCTTATACATCACACATCCCTATTGTGTCCTATTCCATTCCATCAAATCACATGTATATCCATCTATTCTGATCTGTCATATATAATATTCCAAATATATCACATCTCACTGCATGGTGTCCCATGAAATTGTTTCACATCGTATGCCATCAAATCTTATTGCGTTATGTGGTATCAAACCTGTTTTTTTCTTTTTTTTTTTTGCAAAATGCCTCTCAAATGGCAGTTTGTTGTAGCAGTTCTCTACATTCTTCTTTTACTTGTTTCTCTCATCATCTTTTTTCCCTTTCTAAGTTAGCTAGTTCTCCTTGTTTTTGGAGTCCGTAGTTTCTTATCATGGCTCATTTTTTGGACATTGAAACTGAACTGGTTGCATTTGCGTCTCGTATTGCATTGTATTACTTTCTATTGCATTGTCTTGCATCGTATTGCATTGTGTTGCATTGTTTCATATCCTGGTAAATAATTGTTGTCATACAAATACTGAATGATATTCATAGTTGATTCACATCATTCTGTAACAGCTGATATTAAACTAGAAACACTAAGATTATTTTGTAAACCAGGACTGGATCAAAACCTCATAGGACAGCTGCAGCACTGCTTGCACAGGTACTGAGGCTATTTTCTCCTGTCACTGTCTGAGACTAAAGAGCAGATTAAATTGTGGTTGACTGAATAACACAACACATAAACACAACCATATAAGACTATTAGGATCAATAAAATGCTAATTCAGCTAATAACTTTTCAGTCCTATGATTTGTAATAAATGACACAAAATTTAAATCTCTTTTTCTTTTTTTGAAGGCAATACCTTCATTTCTATTCACACAATTACGAGGCCTGCAGCGATAAATTCACACACACATAACTGACCCCTTGCCGACAGCTCTTAAACTGCTAAATGAGGGGGAGGAAATCATGATTCCAGTCCACTGCTTAGACAGTGTGTTGTCCTGAAATACAAATCGATGTTCACTCATTAGTGCAGTAACCTTAGCAAAGATTGTGCTGCAGGATTAGATGAGTCTAAATGTATTATTTTAAAGTGCACAATTCACTAATATTGACATCATGTTGGTTTTTAGCAGATCTGAAAACTCACAAATGTTGAAAATGAATGGTTGGACTATCACTACTAAAATGGTCAAAGTGACTGAGAATTCTCCACCTATCAGGTTATGAGAACAAACACTCATCCAACCTGTATTTTGGTGATTCCTGCGCTCACTCCCATGATGACTTGGCCATCGAGCAGCTGTGCAACGTTCAGGTCGGTCACCCTCAGAGAATCCTTGACCAGCTGAGTCACTTCCACCTGCCAGTCGCTCCCAATCAGGAAGTTCTGCTGGCCCAGTCCATCCTCCTCTGAGACGCCTTTGACTTCTCCAGTATCCACCACAAAGTGTGTGAGGACGCGCAGGGTGGTGCTCTGGTACTGGGACACACAGCTGTTCTCTGTCCTCTGCTCTGATGCATCGTCATCATCTTTGTCATCAGTCACTCTCTCATACCTGCAGGGAAAAAGACACAGATGAGAAACAGGAGCAAAGAAGAGATCAGTTACTTCCGCGGGTAGAAAAATAGTTGTCTTTGAAAAACCTGTTTTAAGATAAGAAGTCCCATTCCTATTAGAGTTAATGTAATTAAATGATCTCTCATTGCCATTAATGTTAATAAAATCAAACCCTCTCGTGTTTCTCCTATGGTCAAAGTTTGAATGTCTGCTGTGCTGCAGGTTCCTCTGACCTCCTGAAAGTCACAGGCTCCCAGCGTTTCCAAAAACCTCATTAAAAACAGCTCCAAGAGACAAACTGCTGCCTTGCTCGCTTTCTCATTTTCTGTGAAAAGGTAACTGGTGTTTGCGGTATGTTTACCATTTATCCAGCAAACGGCAAAGACTTTGCAGATTCAGCCATCTTAAGGGATATGTTTTGTTACAAATGAATATTTGCAGACCCAGTTAGTTTTGTGACACATTTGCTTAAGAAAAGTTGTTCTCTCCTATTAAAGCTAATATGGCTCTTTATCACTTTAAAGAGTCTGCACTTGGCTGGAAAAGAGGAAAAAACAATTTTCGATACTGAAATTTGGAGAAATGCTGAAAAGGTTAGGTCAAAGAAAAGTGTGGATAAATGCTACAGTGGTGCTAATAAGACATCCAGAGAAATGAAAAGTGTGGCACAACAAGTCTAGAGCTGTTATAATTAATAAGTATGCAAGATATAGATGATTCATACAGTGTCTGCAGCGCTTTATGAGATTAAGACAATAAACTTCTGAAATATTCATTTACACTGCTGGGCTGCAACATTATGTTGACTCAGCCGTTTATCTTACTTTAGGATTAAATTAGATTTATTTTACCTCCCAAAGGTTCCAACTATTTCCGAACAGTAGCCCTTGTGTCTTGAAGGCACAGACTGCATCCCTGGATACTTGAATTTATCATTTTAAAAAACAACTCAAGTTTTTATCAGTCCTCAAGAAAATATAAGAATAACACATTGGTATCAGTTATGAGTTATTCATTTTCTTTTCACTCTTTAACATTGGTACTATGTCCTGTTGCTAACCAGATAACAAGTGTTTTCATGTACAAAGTTATTGACGTTGTCATTGTCTCTCTCTCTGTTTGCAAACAGATAAAGTTATATAGATTATTGTCACTCAACATCTTATCATCATTTTTCAACATGACTGTCCTGTAATCTATTTTTCAACTTCTTCATTCTCTCACCTTTCTTCCCTCACTGTTTCATGCTCTGCTTTAGCCCTGGGGGGTTGACAGTGACAGTTTCAATTAGGTTTAATGAGGCCTGAGAAAAACGGGCTGACAGGTTAACATGCCGTGGCCTGGTGGCTCAGCTTGGTTTGTTGCCTTACACCATCCTCCCCTCTTCTCTTCCTTTTGTCTTACTCCACACCAGTAAAGAAATGGCAGTTAAACCACAACTTAAACCAATGTTATAAGCTTATTCATATTTCTTCAGATTTGCCCTATTTTCCAAGTGACATGAGCAAATATCCCTCATCATAACAGATATGGTTGATGTTACTGTGGTAAGAACACGAGCTATTCGTGCCAGAGTGCCCCCATGTGGGCTGGATGCCATAGAATGCAACACTGACTTTATTTCGTGGCAGCAATGATCTTTAAAAAGAAAAACATGTTTGTTGTTTTTGATGTTGCTGTTAATGGATGGTTATTGGAAAAAAACCCTATTTGATCAAAACAAGTATTTATCAAAATATAATTAGAAATTGTTTATTTGCACATCGAAAAATAACTTTTTCAAATACTTAACATTTCACTTTATTCAAATATCAAAGTGAATAAAGTAGCTATGCTCACTTGTCACTAAGGGCGTTGGATGTCCTGATAAGAAGAACTTTGGTTTCTGTGAAGTTATCTTTATTTCATTAAGCTGAAAAATTACCACCACACTACACGTTTGTCCTGAAACAATCTGAAGATGCCTCTCACTGATTATTGAACTCTGTGACACTCCTCAGAGAGTCTCCTCCGAGCTCTGAATCACTGCTCGAAATCATTACCCACTCTCTATTAAACACAAGCACCTTTTGGGAAAACAGTCTAATGAATTATATGACTCTCATTGTATTCCCTCTGCAGCTGCATCTACAGATTTTGCCTTGCATGTTTGCAAGAACACAACAAAGAAACCTTCATTCTCTTAAAGTAAAGCACAAACTACCACAAACTTCTAAAATGTAAACATTTCAGAAGACTACTTTGTACCAAGTATCTTTTGCTGGAGGTATCTCAGTACTCAAAAAAACCTCATTCGCCTGAAAGTCAGCAGCATTTGCTTTATAACACAGATTGATTTTATTGTCCCTGCTACCCTGAGCCAGATCTCACCTTCTGTTGACCGCGCTGACAGGGACCCTCCAGCCCTTGATCTGGCTGAGCTCAGGGTCAGCAATATCAATAAGCAACGGCAGGCGGGGCATCCAAACACTCATCTCTAGCTGGGCGCTCAAGAAGCTGTAGGTGAAGTTGAGCATCACTCGACTCTTTCCTCTTGTCTCCTTCCCATTGACGTACACGTAGTCGCAGCGCTCTGACACCTGGAGGAGAAAACCAAGATCACAGAGGCGGCAGGATGAGAGACAGACCAAAACAATACAAAAGACAGAAACGTAAAACTTGGATGGGTCGTGACAAAACAGTTTCTGCTTGCATTTCTGATTGAGTGAGCTGAGTGATAGCCACATTATTTCTTTTTTCAGCAAACCTTTTACTATTTAAAATATTGGTCTCTTCCCAATGGTAAGGAATTTCATACAAATACCACAAATTGTAGAAAAATTCACTGTAAATGCTAATTTAGTTGTAAATTAATCACTACTAAATATCCAGGGCATTGAATACTTTGATTTCTGTAAGTATGCCACAAATATTGAGAAATGTTATTTCTACCAAGGAAATGTTGCATGAAACGAGGGAAAACCACATTTCTACATTTTTCATTTTGACTAAAGTGCAACAACTAATAACTCTCACATTCATTTTTTCTTGTGATTGAATGTCACTGTGCAAAACTTTCATTTTACATGAAAAAGCTTAAAGAACAAAGTTTAAAACAAAAGGGACATTTGTACCTCCAATATTTTATCTCATCAACTCGACTGTGGTTTGTTTTGGAGGCACAAGATCCATCACATACTTCTACCAAATGGTAGAGATGGTTAAATTTGTTTAGGTTAATTCAGGCACTTCTATTACTGAAATATAGTACCTCAAAGTGGGCTGAACCATTTGGTTGAGGAGGTAGTTAAAGAGTTAACAGTTTTCTCTAGTACTTTTGATGAAGTGACCTTGTGTCAATGGACCACTTTTGTGAATCTTATTACAAGCAAACTGAGTGTTTGAGTATTTTTCAGCGGCAATTTCAATTATTAATTTCAATTATACAGGCCTACAGCTCAGAAATAAAAAAACTAAAAAAAAAGAAAGAAAAGAACAATTCATCTTGAGCTTGGGAATATTACATTTACAGAAGGCCGTATTTCAGCTGAGAGCATATTTTACATCTAACTTTAAATCAAGGTCCTGTAGAGTCTGTGGACAGAGTCCAAGCTGTTTGAAGTCCAGTGTGTAGTTTCTAAGTTCTGTTGAGGTGGAAAGTCAGTTTCAAGTGTTGGTCCACTGTGATTTATCAAGTCCAAAGTAAACACAGCCATCTACTAGGCACATTTTGGGGACTTCATGCTTCCACCTGCTCACAAGCTTTATGGAGGTGGTAATTTAATTTTCCAGCAAGGCCTGGCTTCTACCTGCAGCACTAAAACTACCACTGAATATTGACCATGGTACTCCTGAGAATAACAGGCTGCTCAGCCAGCTCAGTCATCCTGAACTCAGTACAGAGAATATATGTGAAATATATTTGTCAAAAAGAAGGGAAAAAAAACGGTTTCCTTTCTGCAGCATGCTAATCATAAAGAAGGAAACTCTTATCAAATTGTTATACTGACCAGGGATACACAATATATATTGGTGCATGTCAGTGTCAGCCGGTATTGGCTTAAGAATGAAGCACTGGTTATCGGCAGATATCAGTGTATTATCAGCCGATATAAAGTGATTAAATGCCGAACCTTGGCACCATGACCCTGGTGCAAAGAAGACATGTATAATGCAACATGTAAACAGAGGTTGTTTCCTCAAATGGGAAACTGTCCAAGTCGTCCCTGGCTGTAGGTATTATTCTGATGGACTTGAGGAATGCATGAAGTAATCAAGAACTATTATTATTATTATCATTATTATTATTTATGACGGAGTATTAGGGCCACATTAAGAATTATTTTGGGCCACATTAAAAATATATATTTTTTTACTTCATATTTTACTACGAGATTAAAGTTGAAATTAATTATTTTACTACAAGATTAATGATGAAAATAATGACGTAATTTGCTACGAGAATAAAGTCTAAATATACTCGAGGACAGTCTACGAGGAGGAGGGAATGAGGACCACGGAGCATTTCATCAAATTATACTTTAACTTGGGTTTTACAAACAAGGAGATACTTCAACTCTTAGCACATCAGCATCAGATTATCATATTTTCTTACCTACTTCCGATACAACTTTACTTCGACTTTAATCTCGTTGTAAAATAATGAAATTCCACTTACATCTCGTAGTAAAATATGAAGCAAAAAAAAATTCTTAATGTGGCCCTAATACTCTGTCGTAATTATTATTATTATTATTATTATTATTATTATTATTATTATTATTATTATTATTATTATTAATTTTGCACAGAAATTATATAGAACAAATGTGATAGGAGTATGTTTTATACTGTTTGCTAATTCCAATACAGAAAAAGTTGAAGATCTCTGCAATTTGGTGTGCCAAAAAAAAATTCAGTATCATTTATAGGCTAAATGACTTATATAATACCGGCATATTCGATTTCGGCCAAAAAATCCAAAATCATGCATCCCCAACGCTGACCACTTTGTTTTGTGGTCATCCATCTGTAAAACCCGAGGATAACTTCTCAATTTTGGCAAATCATTTAACAAAAAAATCCATGCACTGTCTTGCTGGGGGGAAATTGGCACCTGCTACCAAGACAAACCATCACAAAGCACTTCCACACAACAACCACTACCTTTTGTTCATTTTTTTCATCCACCCACACTCCACTTGGAAGCAGACTACAATGAAGCAGCCGCTCTAAACACATCCCACTAACCTTGATAACCTGTTCATCTGTTGACTTGCACTCCACCGACTCTGTTACATCAGAAACCGCTCCGTCTGTTCCCACAGTGACCACTTTAACTGGTACAGCCACAGTTCGCCCGGTCAGGACGGCTGTGTTGAGGATCTCTGTGTCCTGGAAAGAAAGATCAGAAAACAAATATGTCAAAGCTTTATGCACAGCGGTATGTGATTCACAGAGGAGTGTGTAGATTCAAAGTTATTTTTTCTTCTCTTTGAACAGGCTCTACTTCCCTTCACAGACCTGGAAACACACTTTGGTTTGTTCAAAAGTGGATTCCTTTTAAATAAATGGTTTAAATACTAATTTTAAAAATATAGATGTTGGGAGATACAAGATACAAAACAAGATGCACTTGAGTAGAAGGGGCCAGAGGAGCAGGACGGAGGAACTGAGATCAATTTAGACAACGTGTGTTAATCCTGGAGCTCTCAGTGTTGGTTATACAGAGGAAATGTTGTATCAGAGGATCCTACTCATCACAGCTTAGTTCATTAAAATACAACTAAGAGGCCTGAACCTTTGAAAAACAAGGAAAACTTACTGAGGTCTCCAGACAGCTCTTTGTTCATCAGAACTGGTGCCTCTTTGTTTGCTTTCGTTCTTCACTCTCGTGCTCCTTTTGTGAAAGAACTACAGCATAAAGCTCAAAGACTTATTTTACACCACAGCAGGCTGATTTCAGCCACCAGAGAAAGTCTGCAGACCCAATCTCTTTGTTCATATACAGGACCCGAGTAGACACGTGCTGTTGACTCAGTGTACCAGTCTTTACAAACCCAACACAAACTTTCTGTGTGGAACAAGAGAGGAGAAAATAATTCTCTTTTTTTTCCTCAAAGCAGAATGGGAGAGATGAGGCAAAATCAATCAGTGGCTATGTTACTGACAACAAAGATCACCAAAACTATGCAATTGGTTCACCTTACAGAAGAACCAGACCCTTTGTTACTTACACCTATTCAAGACCTTGTTAAAACAAACATCTTATCAGCCAATCACATGACAGCAACTTACTGCATTAAGACATGGTCAAGGCAACCAGTTGTAGATCAAACCCAGCATAAGAATGAGGAAGAAAGGTGATTTTCGTGACTTCAATATGTTGTAAAAGCCACACAAGCTAGTCTGAATATTTTACAAACTGCTAATCTACTCCAATTTTCACACATAACCATCTGAAGGGTTTATAGAGCACAGGCCCAAAGAGAGAAAAAAAGCTGTTTCTGGGACAACATGCCTTGTTGATGCCAAAAGTCAGAGGAGAATGGGCAGACTGATTGGAAATGACAAAAAAGCAATATTGACTCTGGTGAGTCTGGATTTCTGCTTCACACTCAGATGGTAGGCTCAAAATTTGATGTTACAAACTTAAAAGCATCGATCCATCCTGCCTTGCATAAATGGTTCAGGCTGCTGCTGCTGGTGTAATGGTGTGAGAGATATTTTTTTGGCACATTTTGGGCCCCACAGTACCAATGTGGTTCAACATCCACATTCTACCATGGACTATATCCATCCCTTTATGATCACGGTGTACCTATCCTCTGATGGAGAGCTCCAGCAGGATAATACTCCATGTCACAAAACTCAAAACATCTCAAATTGCTTTCTTGAACATGACAGTGAGTTCACTGAACTCCTAAAGCCTCCACAGTCACAAGATCTGATGCCCAAAAAAATCTCATTTGAGATGTGGTGGGATTGGAGGTTTTCATCATGATTGTTCAGCCCATAAATTGACAACAGTTGTCTGAAGTTATCATGTCACCATGGAGAAAATATCTGAGGAATGTTTCCAGAATCTTGTTGTATGTATGCCAACTCAGACAACAAAGGCTCCAATGTGGCATTATCAGGGTGTATATTAAGCAGCAGTGAGTCAATTTCCATAAAATGTTGAAAACATTATGAAATGTAAAATCTTGAACATGTAGTTGAGCATCGAATTCTCCCTGATGACAAAGTACATCAGTACAAACCAGAAGCTATAAAAAAGAAGAAACTGTTTGACAGAAAGGTAGTGACTCCTTTGAACAATTTATGTCTTTTCTCCTTATAAAGTGAGGTATTATTTGATGTCTGTGGCAGCAGAGTAGCTTCTTTGAGATGTTTTCTACACTTTTTCATATCTTCCCACATGTGACGCAAGTCCCAGTAATGAGCCATAAGCACTGAAATAACACAAGAGCTCTTACTTAAGCTTCTCCATGTATACAGGGGACTGTTCTGAGAATTACAGAATATTGAGATCAGGTATAATACACAGCAAACAGCATCATGAGAGGAATACAGTGAAATTTAAAAGGAATGACTGATGTATGACGCATGCAGGGCAGGGACCTTTTCTGTGAAACCGGCATAGCTTTTATCAAGCACAGCCAGGCTGCTTATTAACCTCCTGGGGTTTTTTAGACTGCAACTCATGTCCTGATCATGAAGTCTTATTTTACTTAATCATGTAGGCACTTGAAAACAATGTGCATAAGAAAGATACACATGGTGCATACATGTGTCATCCCTGATGCACACAAACACAGACATATCCTTGCTGCCCAGCTCAGATAATACAGCATGGCTCTTTCCTCATACAACCTCAAGAGCAGAGTATAGAAGCGTGTTTCTGCCAGGTAATTACTGACTTGGTTTGATTTATTTATTTATTTTGAACATGGCAGACTAAAAGCATTAAAAAGGAAAGGAAAGAAAAAATGAAGAAATACAATGATAACCAAAATACAGTGATAATCCAAATTATTTAAAAAAAGAATTACAATAAAAACAAAACAAAACAAAACAGTACCCTAAAGCTGTGTTTTCTTCTGTCTGTCAGTTTACATGTCAAAAAGGAAGAAGTACACACTTATTTTACACCCCTCCCCTATATTTCACTCATTCTTATCAAGTCATTGCACAAAAATGGCCAACATTTAATAACATATTGAATTTACAATACATCATGAATACAAAAATAAACCACCTTACATATACTTTGTTTACACTTTTATTTATTCATCAGTTATTATTTATTTATTTATTTACAGTACAGGCCAAAAGTTTGGACACACCTTCTCATTCAATTTCCTTTTTCTTTTTTTTATGACTATTTACTGGACTGACTGACCTTCATTTCTTAAAGTACTGATGGCCACTCGTTTTTCTTTAGTTAGCTGATTGATTCTTGCCATAATATGAATTTTAACAATTGTCCAGTAGGGCTGTTGGCTGTGTATTAACCTGACTTCTGCACAACACAACTGTTGGTCCTAACCCCATTGATAAAGCCAGAAATTCCACCAATTAACCCTGATAAGGCATAACTGTGAAGTGAAAACCATTTCAGGTGACTTCCTCTTGAAGAATGCCAAAAGTATACAAAGCAGTATTCAGAGTAAAGGGTGGCTATTTTGAAGAAACTAGGACATAAAACATGTTTTCAGTTGTTTCACCTTTTTTTGTTAAGAACATAACTCCACATGTGTTCATTCATAGTTTTGATGCCTTCAGTGAGAATCTACAATGTAAATAGTCATGAAAATAAAGAAAACACATTGAATGAGCAAGTGTGTCCAAACTTTTGGCCTGTACTGTATATCAGGTGTGTATGTTCAACCAAAACAGTGATCCCTATTTGTTTGACAAAGACTTCAGCTGCACTTTATTTCATACACATTGTTTACATTTCTTTGAGACATTAGAATAAGTAAGCTAACAGTGATGTTAGCCAAGCTTTGTTCGAAGCACAGCTGCTCTGTGTGTATGTTAGAAAACATGTTAAGTTGACTGCAAACATGGCCAGATGTCCCTCCAGATTTTTAATGTTTTGTATTTTCAGCTTCTGATTTGTATAGATGCAGCAAAGTGAAAACAAATGCTCATACCTCCCCAGGCTGTAATGAGTTAAAAGGCCCTTTTTCTACAGTGTACCAGAGCAGGAGTGCTGTTAAGTTGATGGGCTGAGAAAGTTGATGAATGACTGTTAAAATGCAGCATTTATTCAAAGAGAGAAAAAGAAGCACTTGAGACACATTTGACTTTGATCAAGGCCCTTAAGAGCCTTTAACATTGGCCCTGAAATCTATAATTCATTCTCCAAACAGCTACCTCTGACCCTCAGAGAACTACAGCTCAGCAGCTCACACACACTGGCTCAGACTGATAGTAAGCTCACAGGCTCTCTTCTTTGTTGCCCCTGAGCTTTTCCAGTCAGGTTTATATTGCTTCTGCCACACTATAACCTTTTAGTTCATATCATATATCAATAAGTCTTTCCCCTCCAGCTTTCAGCACCTGTGCTGTTTCCCTCTGCCACTCATCAGAAAAAGGAACATTTATAGCCTTTAGCAGGTGTTATAATGAAAGCAGGAGCATATATTTTCTTATCATATTAGAAATTCCAATTCAACAGCAGGAGGGGGCTATGCGATCATAGGATGTTATCTTGTAACTATTACAGCTCGGGGAAAACGCATATTGAAGCAAAATAATTCTGCACAGAAAAGACGTTGGAGAGAAGGTAAAGCAATATGTTGATAAGTGAAATGATGAAGGGTGTGTTTGAGCTGGCAGAAAGACAGCGAAGAGGAAGGAGTCAGGGTGTGAGAGTTTTTGAATTGGCAGATATGGAAGAGATTTTAACAAAGTGATGGAATAAATAACAGTGAAATGATTTCTCTTTGCATAAATCTTCCTCACTCAGCATTAATTACTGGAGTGTGTTTGTTGAATCTGCTCTGGGTAAAGAAGCTGTGTAACCATCTCAAGTGTTTGCACTAATTCAACACAACTGACAAAGCAGCTTTATTTGCCGTGTTAGCAAACAAAGACTTGGGGACAGTGACCAAAAACTAGAAACAGCATCCCCATTCTTTACTCAATATGTTTTCCAGGACATGTTCAGACACAACAGAAACAAGTTATCATGTCATACATTCCCTTGTCCCAGTCATTCTTTGGAAATTTTTCTTTTCAGTGGTTGTAACTTGCATTTACCCAAACTGTCTCTGTTTGTTACCAAGACATCTGATGCACAGATAACAGCGAAGCACATCGTCAGCTCGAGAAACTGGAGTTACAATGTTCAACTGGACGATCCCCAACTCAACTTTCTCTTTTTTCTCCCTTAAACACATTTGACACTATTTCTGCCCATTATTTTTGTTTAATAAACCTGTTAAACCCTTTGAACTGCTTTTGAATTGTTCAGAAGCTTCAAAATAAGGTCTAATTGACCCATTGATAGCTATAGTGATAATATAGCCATGTTAAATCACATTCATTAAGGCTAACAACAGTGGAAATTAAAAAAATGCCAGCAGCTCAAATGAACATGTAATGGCTGATGTTTCCACTGTCTACCTTTCTTTTGTGAGTGAGAAAAACCTCACTCGCACCACTACTATTGACACTTTCCAACTTACAGGCGCTAGTTTCGTCTCCAGGCGCCAAGTTAGGGTCTGAAAAGGTACAAAACTTAGACACAAAGTCAATCTGATGCTCTGGTTCGCAGAACTGCTCTGGGCAGAAAATTCAAATGTGACTGGCTGGTGGCGTCTCAGGGGCGCTGTGCCAGGTCAGAATGGACATGCATGCTCAAAACTTTTAACCTGTTTGCATTTCCTTGCAAGCAGAGTGGGGAGGTCGGGGGTGTAAATAATTTTCCAGGATAACTTGACTATTGCCATGACATTTGACCTTTTTTTCTATTTCCCTTGTTTTCTACTTGAAAACTGGTCGATACATTTTCAAGTTTTCCTGTACAAACAACCCTGTAACTGATCATTCACTGAGGTCAATCACTCAGCAGGGATTTTTATTCACCTCATTCATTAGATATTGATTTATTACACATCCTGTCAATCTGATGTTTGTATTTATTTCTGTTCTGTGGAGTGTGATCTCTGAAAACTTTTGGGAAGACTAAAGAGGGGGTATTGTGCTTCTTTTTTTTGGCTTTTTACTGTCTCACCCTGTCGTTCCTCAATGTGGTTTCACACAATTTTTGTTCCCACATAGAGAAAATCTCTATTTCAGTCTTTATTTGAAATTATTTGTACCGTCTCTTTAAGGCTTCCCGCTATATCTTTGTGTTTGAGGTCCACTGTTCCAACATTTTGTGAACCAGCAAGGAGATCATTTGAGCACGTCTCATGAGGATCTCAATCTATTTTTAGAACAGACTATTTTGAGTAGTTTAGAGACAGATTCAGGGATTTCTACAACATATGAATATGTGACAGATCGAAAATGTGCACAGGCTTACAAAGGATACCCAGCGCTGTTACTTTCCATCAATGTTTGAAATAAAGGAAAACAGAGTACCCCCTCTTTAAAAGTAAGTTTTTTTTTTCCCCCCACACACTCTCATCCTTTCACACTGGGTGAGTGAATGCCAAAGTCAGCAGTGGTAAACCAGCTGACCCTGATAAAACCTGTCTGTGTTTTGAGATTTCTCCTCTTGTTCCTGGAGGCTTTTTAATCTGAATAAACCAGTGGAGCTGCCCTATACTGAACTCTGGCTCTCGCTGACCACAGATAAATAAAATCTCTCAAGCCAGGCTGACAGAGGGGGAGCAAACACATCGGCTAACAACAATTCACAGACTGGACTGGCTTAACCTCAGAGTAAAGCCAGACTGACATGTATAAAGGCTACATGGCAGAGTCCGAGACAACAGGGAGAGAAACTGGGTGGAAGGAGAGGATAAAGTCAGCGCATCTACAGTAAAGAGAACACATCGTACATACAGTAGGACTTATGTGTATTATTCATTCAGGTAGTGCTGCTCTTTTTCTGAACACTGAACGGAGGGTATGATGTGATTCATTCTCCAGTAACTACAACAATAACAGTGGAGAGTGTGATGGTCCTTTCTAATGTACGTAAACTAAAATCCAACCGTCATACTGGATTATGGTTTTACTCCGGCTATAAAAGCAAGTGCATTCAAACTTCCTTTAATTGCTGCAATTTTACAATCAACCCATGCTCATTGTGTATTCTTAATTATACAGTTTATATACTATAACCCTCAGTTTAGTTTTGTATAATTGACTGATATAAAGAAATCATTGTCTAAGACTCTCATTTCTCTTGTTTTGTTCTGTTTTCTTGTGTTGTAATCACTCTTCACTTTCTTTTTACTCTAGATGTAATCTGCATTTCATTCTTTCCTCACTATATTTCCTCTCTGTTTGTGAATGATCCATGTTTTGTTTTTTATTCCTTCTGCATATTTTCACTTGTGCTTTCTAGCTAGGCCTTTCACGCTGCAAGAACTGAAATCTAAGCAAGTCATTATGTCTTAACTTTAGCAAGAATTTTCTTATTATTCTTGATATGAGCAACATTCAACTGATAAGTCCAGGAAAATATCTTATTTCAAGTTATTTAAAGACAAAAATGAGGTCTGAATTGCTTGTAACAAGTTAAAAAAAATCTATCTCTTTTTCCACTGGCAGATATAATAAGACATTCTCC
This sequence comes from Thalassoma bifasciatum, assembly GCA_008086565.1. Classification (NCBI taxonomy): domain Eukaryota; kingdom Metazoa; phylum Chordata; class Actinopteri; order Labriformes; family Labridae; genus Thalassoma; species Thalassoma bifasciatum. The sequence goes on from RPOG01000427.1 coordinate 53,024, forward strand.
TGAATCTATCAGATGAATGTAGCTCATATCAAGAACAATAATACATTTTTTACCAAAAATAAGACATAATAACTTGCTTAGATTTTAGTTTTTACAGTGTGTGTTTCTGATTTTATTTTGCAGTCCATGCTCCCTGTGTGACTGGTTTGGTTTTACTTCCTGCTTTGTGTTTCCCTCATATTTGTTCCCCTCTTTATAAGTTCCCCCTGTACCTTGTTGTCTCACCTGTGTCTTGTCACTCAATACCTTATGTGCAAATATAGCCTCTTGTCTTTGTCAGTTAATAAATTCTTATGTGCCTTTCTTCCCCGGTGTTTTTCTTGTTCCTTTCTTAAGTTATCTTGCACTCTGGTAGTAATTTTTTTTTTCCCCTGTTGTCGACATCCAACCTTTTAATTTTAGTCTAATTTTGGGTTGTATTTATTTTTCTGTGCCTAGATGCTAACCTCTATATGACGATAGCAGAAACAAAACTCTACGACTGATACATATTGATCAAAGCTGGAACATATTTATTGACAAGTCAATCCACAGGACACTGATGAGGAGCTATTGACAAAAACAATCAATCTTGAAAAGTAATCTGTCATTGCATTCGCCCAACTCCTCCATAATAAAGACCTGTGCTTTGATTTGTCATGTTTTATTGATCAAATAAATGGTTGATTGATGGAGTCAGTAATTGATTGCACTTGCAAATTTTTATTGACTACAGTCCATGTATGATTATTGGCAGACTGCCAAAAGTAAAGCTGAATTAAATTATCAAGTCAGAATTCACTTTTTAAAAAAGCCTGTAATAAGTGGCCTCGACTCCCTTCATATCTGTATAACATTTTTCACTTTTACCTCTATCTGATCAGCACACTGTGTCTTTGAATATCTAGAGAAGCACTTCTTAAGCCCCATCAATTATGACTGAGTGTTATTCAGTTAAGAAATAAGGACCCATTCAAGAGTTTGACTTGATGGATTGATTGTCAAAAATAATAAAGCAACTGTCAGTTTAAGCCTCAAAACTCCACAAGTCTGTACCTTATGCATTTATGGTGATGTTTGTGAAAGATAAAATGGTAAAAAAAGAGGTCTTCATTAGGACTCAATTGAGCTATTAGAGACATTAGCCACGTTTACATGCAGACTTTTTTTCATTCGGATTGAAATCATACCGATTGAAGATCTCAGGTCAACTGTTTACATGTGACTTGATCTATTCCGATCTGGTGTTTACATGTACCACAACATTTAAACAGAACAGACGTTTTACAATCATGTGACACGAGTTTAAAAAGATGGAGGTCTATCGTCTGTTTTGCGCAGCTTTTTTTTTACACTTTTAGCAGTTACTAACAGCTTGTTAGTAACGCACACCTACTGGATGCACTGAAGAGGAGGGGAAGCGTCATGTTTTCACGTGGAGTAAATGTCACTAGGCAATTACGTCAAGGCACATACAGAGCATACGCAGACAAAGCGCAGCCTGATACCATTCTGTTTTACCATTTACATGACAAAACGTTCCTTTCAATTGGTCTGGGAAAAGGAATATTCTACCCCTGTGCAACCAAATGAAATTCCATTGAAGTGTTTCTATAAAGCGTTTTTATTCAGTTTGGGCTTCTAAACCAATTCCTCTTTGAATATAAGACTCCATCTAAACCCATCTAGTATGGCCACATGATGCAGATGACTATTGTTACATTCAAGGACACTTGGATATCCTCACTGCACAGCCTATTAAAGCTTCACCAGGCCATTTACCAAATACAGCTCCTGACAGAGTGACAGTGTGACTAATTGTAACATGCATGGACACAGCGCGAAGCCCCTGATGCTGTGATAGTTTTGAGTGTGAACTAAAGACACACTATAGCCTCTTTGTTGCCTCAGCCTGTAACTTTCTGTCAAACATCAACATGGATTCAGTATGGGGAAGGTTGCTTCTGGTGAAAACATAATTATTCTAGAAAAGGTAATAATATTGTTCTTAGTATTCCCCGATGATAATGTTCCCAGATAGTGAGGAGAAAGCTAAAGTTAATTTTGAAGCAGAGTGAGTTTCAGAGGCTATGGATGAGCAAATTTAGGATGTACTGTAAAAAGCTTTGGGGGCCACATGGCTGTCTCTTCCAATGAGCAAACAATGAGAGCACTGCAAGAGCAAAGAGGAAATCAGTGGAGGATGTAATGAAGGCAGCCCACTCTCAGTTAGCATGTTTTGACTTTAAAACTGGTTATTAAATATTGTCCCTGTCTCACTTCAAGTCTAGGTGGTAGGGTCAAGTAACAGGTTTTCCCTCATACTGATTTTACCTTTGGAAAAGACAACGGTTACCAAGAAACCTGCAGTGAGTTTTTTACTGGTTATTTTTTTACTCCTGTTTTCTGCATAGAGACAAACACTGCTGAGTATCATCAATGATCAGTGTCTACCTGCAACTTCTTCTGCAGAGGTGGAAGATCAATGTCAAATACTAAAACACTCACATCAGGCTAACAGAATATACTGTCACTGCTTCTCTGCCTTTGAAGGGGTTATCCTCTTAAAGATGCAGCGCAATCAATGAGCAAGAAAGCAATCGAGGTTTAGAGGCTAACCAATGAAAAACAAATACTTCTTGTCCCTCCAGCAAGGTGCCCTGTGTGTTTTCGATCACACTGAGCTGCTGTCATACCTCACATAAGAGCCATAAATGTTGTGTGTAACATTTCTCAAAGACAAACCATACACCTTGAACCCTCCATCATTGTGATATAAACCCAACAGACACTTTATTACCTTCATCGGTTGAATTTATTTCAAAAACAACATCTCTAACCAGCAAATCACATGGCAGCAACTCAGTGCATCTAGGCATGTAGACACAGTAAAGACGACCTGCTGAAGTTTAAAGTGAGCATTAAAATGAGGAAGAAAGGTGACATGTTCAGACAGCTTTCTGCTTCACTCTTCTTCAGTCCCTGGTAACGAAGAAAGATCACATTGCTTATTCTGATAACACTGTTCAGTTCCCTGCATCAACAAGGCCGATTTCTGTGGTTGACATCTGGATGACTTGAGCTCTCCAAGCAATAAGCACACTCCAAATGGACTCTGAATCTGCTTTGTGAAGGTCCACGCCAAGTATACTCGATGACACTATTTACCTTTTTATTTCTCCCAATTTTAGGGCGAAGTAAAGTTTTAGCCCTGAATTGTAGCTAGAACTGGTCAGACCTCCACAGCTTCCTTAGCGGATAGACTGGTTGGAGATGGCAGAAGGACCAAAGTAACTCAAATAACCACATATGACAACCAAGGTCTCCAGAGCACCTTTGAACGCACAACACATCCAACCTTGAAGCAGGCAAGCTACAGCAGTGGAAGACCACACCTACAGGGTGACCCTCCTGTCAGCTTAGAACAGGAAACTGAGGCTACAATTCACACAGGGTTACCAAAACTGGACCTTAGAAGGCTGAAAAATGTTGCCTGGACTTCTGCTCGGAGTTTAGAATTCGGCATTAACAACAACCATCCTGCTTTGTATCAACAGGACCCCTTACCACTGATTAATCATGGTGAAAAGTCCACAGTCTACAGTCTATGAGCAAAGTGTACCTATCTTGTGATGGATACTTCAGCAAGATGACACTCCAATTCACAAAGATCAAATCATCTTAAACTGCTTTCTTCACAATGGTGACAAGTTCCATGTAATTCAACGGCCTCAACAGTCACTTGATCTCAATCCAGTAGAGCTCCTTTAGGGTGTGGAGGAACAGGAGGGTCTCACCATGGACGTTCAACCCAAAAATCTGCATCAACTTTGTGATACTTTCATGTCACTATGGAGTAAGAAATCTGAGGAGTACATATTTCTAGCTCTTTTTGAATCTATGAAAACAAGAATTTTGGTTCTATAGGCAAAAGGGGTCCACCTTGGAAATCGCGAAATGTACCTTCGGCCCAATCCCAATGTTCCCCCTACTTTCTACCACTAGCCCTCATCCACTGCCACTTAACCCTCGAAGTGAAGCCATGAGGGGTAGTGCTTTGTAATCTTCCCCAGGGATTGGGACAACACCTGCTACGTTACCGCGTAATTCAGGTTCAGGCACGTAAGCGAGTGCGTAGTTATGTTTGCACATACACCATAACAGGAAACTAGAGTGGAAAGAAGAAGGAGAGGAGCAACATGGAGTTGGCGATAAACTGTTAAAATGCCGACCGTTAACACCGTTAACACCGTTGACAACGTTAACGGCTCCAGCACTAGTTTTTTCAAAGTACATGCGACATTTGCAAACTTTCTTCTCCGGGTCCCCTCGCTCTTTGGGGGTCGCCATTGTTGTTTTGAAAATGAGGACGTAAAGCACTCCGGGAAATTATACTGGTCCTCGCTTGGCAAGTCAGCATCTGATTTCCCTCGCTCTGAAGGGCTAGATTCATATCCCTTACCCCTCGTTATGCCCAGAACCCCTTACTGCAAAGAGGGATTGGGACACTACTACCCCTCACGGGAACGCGGAAATGTAGGGGAAGAGTGGCTGATGAGTCAGCATCCAGTGCTGTAGGCCATAGGCGACTAGTTTTATTGTTTTCAACCCAAGAATTAAATTTTCTCATTCAACATTTAGTAAATCTTCTCCAAAGTTGTTTATCAAATTTTGTGATTTATAGATTGCCATGAAAAGTGCAATGTTAGTTCCACTCAGCCAGTTTTTATCACATTAAAAAAAGTGACCACAATATCCTGCTTTTTGAAACTCCTTGAAAAAATCTTATTTTTGTAACAAAAGTTCAAAGGTTAAACAAACATCAAAGTAAATGCAGCTCTAAATGCAGGAAAGAAAAGATTGTCTTCTCAAAGCCTATTATTCGCTTACACCCAAGCTCTCCCCCCCGCCCTCTCACCATGGCCAGCGGCACAATGCCTCCCAGGTCCTGCGGTGCCAGACGGATGAGTGTGGGCACCTCACTGGTCACGGTGCGGGTGAGCGGGTACTCCACCTGCCATGTCACCTCCCGTCCTCCGTGATTCATCATCAGCCCGTTCACCTCCAGGTCCACCTGCAGCACCCGCTGGTATCCTGCTCCCTCCATCCTGAAACGAGGAGAAAAGATTCAGGAGAGGGTTTAGATGAAAGACGAAAGAGAGGAAAAAAAGGGGGGAGGGCAGGAGCTTAAACAAACATTGTCAAGAGAAATCAGATGCGACTCAAAGGTGTGAGAAAGCAGCAAAAAGATGAGATAATGTTAGAGAAATTTGAAAGAGTGAATACAGAAAGAAAGTTAAAGGATGAAAGAGTTTGAGTCAGTCAAAGAAAGAGAGAAACATAAAAAAATGAGTCTTGTTCCATCCAAATAGGATTTCCTCATACTGGGACAAAAGGTCTGAAAACATCAGCTCAGAATGAAACGTGCATTTCAAACAGCTCTTAAGGGCAGGAAGAACAAATGTTTCATTATTAGAGGATGGCTGCTGTTTGATGTGCAAATGTTAAGCACAAAATCCCTCATCCTGTAATCTGATATGAAACTAATCACAGCAACAGTGAAATTCATTCTCACGTCCACACTGAGCCACAATGTTGGCAAAAAAGCAATTTATTTTTCTTCCTGCAGTGTGGAGCTTCACTTGCAGACACGGTCAGGGTCGAGCGAATGATTTTCTCTCAGCTGATGGAGTTAGAGAGATAGAACCAGATGCAACACCTTTTCCAGCCACCATAAACACAAACACACACTGTTCTGCAAAAACACAGACGGAGATGTAGAAGTGGCTACAGAGGAAAGAAGTTAAAAAGTTAAAAAGAAATCAAACATGAAGTTTCAGCGAAGCTTAAGTTAAAAGTTCTTTTGTACCATATTTAGCTCTTTTAGTTCCTCAGCAGGATGTTTGTTTTTCATATTTGCACAATTAAAAGAAGTCTACAGAGAGCCCAAACTGAGCATGAAGAGGGGGTGTTTAAAGGGAAGATCCAAGGTTTTCCTTGAACATATTTTGGCCCCGCCTGTATTTAAAACTCCCCCTCTTTATGTGTTCTCACTTCAGAGGCCAGCTTCACTTCAAAGCTCAGATTTAAGGATCCTCACTGGTAGAAAAGTGTGAGAGCAAACAGTTTAGAGGCTGAAAGTCAGTGTGGATGAAAACAGCTTGAACAGCAGCTCTGGCTCAGGCAGAAAAAGCTTTTCTGTTTCAGAGGGTAATGTTCTGAATTATACTTTGTGTGTTTTAAAAACCTCTGAGACGCTCAGACTCAGGGTGATCATGAGTGAATATCGGCCACACAGTGAACGGTGGTCAGATAAATTCACAAATACAATTCATCCTGGACAAATTAATCATCTGAAGCCGCAAACAAGAAAAACTTCATTTCAGCCTTTTTTCTCAATCCGTCTTCTGCTTCCTCACTCTTTCTCCTCTCACTCCCTTCAGTGCAATGCTGCCCCTGTATAGGGCAGTTCTCCTTCTCACCCTGTGTGAGTTTAATAAGATGATTGTCTGCCGCCCATCGGTCAGAGGGTCATAACTGCAGGGTGTGCCCTTTTCTCAGATTTATGTATAATTCAATGCCCTCATACATAGCCATACAGCCTGACACAGGAAAGACTGAGATGCAGAGACCAGGGCAGGGTTACAAGGCTAGATTAAGAAAAAAAATGTTTTTTGTGGTTACAAAACTCTATCAAAGACAAAAGTGACTGTGCTCCAGTTTGTTGAGAAACGAGGTGGAAAATCGAACACATCATTTTGAAAAGGCCTCTGAGGTTTCTCCATTTGTCAGTCCTGTTGTTGTGTGAAAGCACAAACACAACAAGTTGTTAACACACACACACACACTTTTTCAGTTCTGTAAGATTTCGAACACAAGCCTTGTTGTAACAAAGCAGCTCTGAGCAGAAAGGAGCATGAAACAAGAAATGACAAAGATTTTTCTTCTTTCTTTTTTGAGAAAAAATATATAAAAAAAGCCATTGAGGAACAACAAAGCTCTGTTAAACATGCACCCTTGTGTTCTTCCTTTCTCCCTGAATACCTCAGTGGATTGCTGTCTCTGTGAAAGCCAGAAAGAAATAAGTCTGCTGTCTCTTTTTGGAGACCTGAAGGGCTTCCTTTCATACACAGCAGTGATTTAATGGGAGGGAGAGAGTGTGTGCTCCATTGGTAGACTGTGTTTGAATGCAGTCGCCAAATCGTCTTTACCACCAACAGGTACAACAGGTCAATAACCAACATCCTGAATTGTTAATATTATTTTATATTTTCATGGTTTACTATTTGTTCTATCATAGACAGTTGTTCCCAAAAGTTGACATTCCCTCCAGCAGAATCTCTGATATTTTTTTTTTACCTTTTCTCAGAAAATATGAATGGTAACATAAAAACCTTTCTGTCTTGGTTGGAGGTTGGGTGAAGACATTTGTTAACAAAAAACTGTGTTTACTCTTTTTAAATCATAATGACAACAGAAACTTCAAAAATGACCCTGTTCTTTTTTTATACACACACTGATTACAAGAAAATAGATCACAGGTGAGGATGGTTACCTTTAGTAGACATTCAAACACATTTGTGTTAACTTTTGTGCATTTATCAGGACAAAACCACCAGAGTTGTGTAAACTTCTTAACAGGATCATTTTTGAAGTTTCTGTTGTCATTATGATTTAAAAAGCGTAAACTATTTTTTCTCACTAAATGTCTCCACCCAACTACTAACCATGAGTGATAGAAAATATTTTATTACTTCCTCTCTTTTCTAATTCACCATCTTCACACTATCTGTATCTGCTATCAGTTGCTGAGAAAACATCCATGCAAATATGATGACAAAAACTTTCACTTTGAGAAAAACTTAATATATCAATACTCTATTTAGAAATCCACTGCATTCGTCCTCATCTCAGCTGGCTCAGCATTAAACCCCCTGTAAGGCAGATGGAGTCACACCATCAACTTCTATAAGGCCAGAGTTTTACCATCTGGGTTTTTCTTCAACCAGGACAGGTCTATGTCCCCAGGAGTTGTAAAACAAGCTTGTATCAGATCCCCTTTAGCCTCCCCTGCAGGAGTTCAGTTGCTCTCTTTTGAGCTGTAGATGCTCAGTGTTTCCAGCAGACATGTCCTCTAAGTCCCTGATGTCTTCCTCTAGCTTCCCCATAGCCCCGTTAGTCGCTGAGTGAGATGTTTACTGCTGACAGGGCACAGTTAGTTTGCCCTTTTCTACCTCCAATCACTGAGTTGGGGAGGTGAAAAAAACAATTTCGTGACCCCCTGTTGTTTTACAACTACATAGCCCCTAAACTGAAACAAGGAGGAGAAAAATCTAAAATAGAAAAAAGGCAGGGTTCTCATGCTCACCAGATACCAACCCATGCTTACAAGATTTCTCATGATCAGAGGATATCACACTGCAAATAATCTTGAACTTGCCAAGATTTAAAATCTTACTTTAAGACATGCTTCATAAAATATTTTGTTTTAACGTTTTTTTTTTAACTTATTTTTAGCATTTAAAACTATGTTAGATCTAAAAAACAGCATAAACGTTTCAATTTTGTCTTAATTAGTCTGAGAATCCTAAAATGAGTGGATAACTGTTAAAACAAGTTACTTTGGTTTTCTCACATGTAATTTCATAACATCAAAACTTGTTTCAAGATTTAGCTCTACCTCAAGTTGCTTGATTTAAGAATAACACAAAAAAATCATCTTTTTAAGACACAGTTTATTTAGCACAGGTAAGAATTTTACAAACCCATGCTCAAAAATCAAGAATTATCTGAATCATACTTCTCTAATTCTAAGTATTTTTGACTTTAAAAAAGTGACATTTTTTATTCCATTTGCTAAAATTAAGAATATAAGAAGCATGAAATTAGATTCTATTGCTCATATTCAGAATATTTCACTTAAAATTCTTCATCAGGAAGTTTGTTTTCAAGCATTTTCTACTTGTTTTAAGATCTGAAAATACTTACCAAGGTCATCTTTTTTTTTAGATTTATCAGTCTTATTTATTTATCCTCTAGCTTCCCCATAGCCCCGTTAGTCGCTGAGTGAGATGTTTACTGCTGACAGGGCACAGTTAGTTTGCCCTTTTCTACCTCCAATCACTGAGTTGGGGAGGTGAAAAAACAATTTCGTGACCCCCTGTTGTTTTACAACTACATAGCCCCTAAACTGAAACAAGGAGAAAAATCTAAAATAGATTTCTCATGATCAGAAGATAATACACTGCAAACAATCTTGCACGTGCCAAGATTTAAAATCTTTCTTTAAGACATGCTCAATAAAATATCTTGTTTTAATGTTTTTTTTTTTTTTTGTTTTTTTTTTTAGCATTTAAAACTATGTTAGATCTAAAAAAAAAACATGAACGTTTCAATTTTTTCTTAATTAGTCTAAGAATCCTAAAATGTGTGGATAAGTGATAAAACAAGTTATTTTGGTTGTCTCACATGTAATTTCATAACATTAAAACTTGTTTCAAGAATTAGCTCTACCTCAAGTTGCTTGATTTAAGAATAACACAAAAAAATAATCTTTTTAAGACACTGTTTATTTAGCAAACAGCTAAGAATTTTACAAACCCATGCTCAAAAATCAAGAATTATCTGAATCATACTTCTCTAATTCTAAGAAGTTTTGATTTTAAAAAATGATATTTTTCATTCCATTTCCTAAAATAAAGAAAATAAAAAGCATGAAATTAGATTGTATTGCTCATATTCAGTATATATCACTTAAAATTCTTCTTCAGGAAGTTTGTTTTCAAGCATTTTAATCTAAAAAATGAGCATTTTCTTCTTGTTTTAAGATCTGAAAATAATTACCAAGGCTATCTTTTTTTTTTTGATTTATCAGTCTTATTTCAAGATGTCTAGTCAAGTGAAATTTTCTTGCTGCATGGACAGATAATTTCACTAGTTTTAAGATATTTTTCCATCAAATTTAGTATTTTTATCTTATATTCAGACTCCCTTTTGTTGCAGTGTTCATGCATGTTCATGAGCAAGTTTGGCTCCCTGTATGTGTCCTTGGAGAGCAAAGCTATCATTGTAGTCTGATCCTTCTGTGGTATATTTAGAAAAGATTCACAGTGGTGCTGTTTTTTTCTTTTTTTCAAAGCGCTCTAAAAAGATATGCTTATTTATCTTTTGAAGTCTGTATAAGTTGATGCAGGACATGGAAGTCACACACCCATCCAAACAGCTGAACAGCTCTTTCTAGGTAGTGGCTTCAGCTTGAAGGTAGTGCATCTAAACCAAGCAGTAACCTCCAGCTGAGCGATATGAAGCCCATGTGGCAGGGCAAAAAAAAAAAAACTGCAGCTCTTTGAGATTCTGCTTGAAGCTGGCTGCAGAAGGACCAAAAAACATTCATGCTGAGTCAAAAGGGCGGCTTTTGCAACAAAAAATAAACATGTTTACAGCCTGGATCACCCTCATGATCCAACTCCTGATGATCCATGCTGCCAACTCCACAAAAGTTTGACAAGTAATACTCACACCTTGTGTACAGACACAGACATGGGATTGACTTCTTCCCCTTTGAGCAGAAGTTTAAAAGTTTACAAGTTTACAAGTTTACTTCTAAATGTTGTTTCAGGATAAGTTTGAATCTCTGCTTCCGCTGGCTCTCGTGTGTAGTGATGTGAATGATTTGCTTTTACAGCTGTTTTCATTATTAATAGTCCACTTTCTCTCCATCTGTGCTCTCATGTCTCTTCAAACAGAAACATTTTTGATTTTATTGGTCTGAGGGACATCAGGGGAAATTACATAATGTGATAAACGTGGGACTTGTAGCTGTAGAGGTCACTGCGCATTAACAGTGAAAATTACCCCTGACAACAGGAGATATGGAGAAACAACACAAGTGTGTGCGTACACATGCATGCATGTGTGTGTGTTATTGGATCATTTTCACTGATACAGTTCAGTGTTACCAGAATATTATGATTAATAAGTAAGGGCATGGTGCAGAAGTAACCACACTGAGTGTATTTAAGTGTGTTGAGTGTGTGTGATGTGCATCCTGAGGGAGTCCTGGATCTTCTCATAATGAGTTTCGCAGTGTCACGTTTAATATCTGAGTCTTCACCCTGATGATGTGAATGAAATAATATTAGAACAAGAACAAATCGCCCCACTGTTCCCAGTGCACCAGTGAACAGCAGGCATGAGATCAGTCAAACATGATAGATGGAGATGGTTTAAGGGCCAGCAGAGACATAGAAATAAAGAAGAAGACAAAGAGGACCATGAGCAAATTGTAAGAAAAAAACTTACATTTTCAAGACATTATCTATGGATGGATCGATGGGTTTCTGTCAAGATAGTTGGAAATGGTTCAATCCATCAACATCATTAGCCTGTTCGGATTCCCTTATCGATTGTTTACATTACGCCGGAGCGGACTGACCTTACACTTCTGCCCTAGTTAGCCTCTCTTAGCAGATAAATGACAGTTCCCCAGAGAAATGTGATTTCTGCTTGAATTTTTGATCGAGAAGCTGCAAAGCTGAACACTAAAGTACATGTACACTATTCTCTCACAAGAGAATAATATTCAATGCAGTCAAGATGTTATACACCTCCTATTATAACAAAAACAACATAGAAAACGTAGCGCTAGCTTGATGCTAATGTGCATGGGGCATTGCATTGATATGCTAGCGCTAACCATACATGAATCCAACTTCTGTTTTAGAGCAGAATTTCAACTTTTATCACAAACACAAATCACATTCACTCTTTGTACACAATACCAAAACATCTGAATGTGAAAATACTCACATTTAAATGTTTGTTAACAGGAGGATAAAAGAAAGTTATTTGCAGGCTCATAGCTGACTTCAGCACAACTACGGCAAGCTCAAGGTTCCAACAACTTCAGTCCAAAACAAAAAACAATACATCAATGTCAAGCGATATAAGATTTTTACTTTTTTATTTTTTTTTAATTTCCAGATTAATTAAACATTGACCAACTTCACATTTATTTACTTATAAACTAAATAAAAAGTTGACACAGAAAACCTGTAACGCCTATTTTTATACCCAGAAAAATCACAGGAAGAATCGATAAGGGCATCAGTACCAATACAACCCTATCCATTTCTATCCCTAATATTGTCAGTTAATTTCTCATAAAATGATTAAACACTTCGGTTATCACATCATCATATCTCTTGTTAGAGAGAGATGAACAGCCCTGATGAGAAGACTGTGAGGGAAACTGGTGGCTTTCCTCCCAGTGATTCCTGCATCATTTATTGGACTGAAAGTGTTTATAGGGTTATAAACATGACAGATAATGAAATGGATCATAAATGAAACCGTGTCAAGAGGAAGATGATGCATATAACCGCACATGTTGGTGCAAGATTTCCCACAGGATCTATCAAACCCACCACGTCATCCCTGCCCCTGTGAACACACAGCCAGCACTTTGTGTCAGCAGGAGGCCTGCAGAGAGGAAGAGGAAGGGGTTGACTCAGCCCCTATTTTTAGATTTTCTCAAAGAACCACCAGCCTTGCCTTTTTTATCTGTTGTGCCACATCTTGTCTATCTTGACTGTCTGCTGGTCTACCTGTTTTATTCTGTCTCAGTTCAATATTTTTCTTAAATTCCTCTCAAGCAGTGTATGAAATGAGAGGATTTAGGCTTCTCTGCAGATTAAACAGATGCTGCTCCATCACCAGTCAACCCAGTCCCCACTTCGCACCACATGACAGAAATAAAAAACAAACAAGAGCCCAGAAAAGCTAGTGAATTGTAAACATCTTCAATCTCCAATGCAGAGGTCATCTTTCGGTTGAATATAAGTGACATCATGAGAAACCGACAGCATCAGCTTGAACACAGTGTTGATGTAACAGCTCATCCCAGTTACAACAGAGAGCAGAACTTTAGGAGTGTTTTCACGCCTGGTTTAAATTAAAGACATTTGCTCTGTAAAATAAATCTTCAGTCAAAGCAGGCAGCTGCTGTTCTTGGTGCTATTAGCGGCTGCAATCCGATCTTAGTGAACTCCTCCCTCAGCATCTGCCAGACACTCAACCGGTGTCTGCTTGACTTCTCATTTTGACTTTTAGCCATCAAACTGTGTCTAAGTACTGCCACTCAGTAATGAGCTGTACTAAAAAGACTTTCAACAGACAGACTGTCCTCCATCCCCTTATTGATTGGTGTGAGCTGTCAGAGTGTTAGTAAAACTCCACAGAGGACTCTGCTGCTCATCCTCTTATCCTGAACAATAAGACCAACTCAGTGTGACTGATCTCCCCTCAGAGAGAAAACTCTACACCAGAAATGACCCTTCTTCGGTCTTTTCTACACACACGCCAGTGTTGTAGTACTCAATACCGCCATTGGTCTCAGGATCACATTTTAAAGGTCTTGATCTTGTCTCAGACCAGCACTAATTTGCTTATCTCCGACTTCATCAGTGTTTTAATCTTCTTCAGTGCCTTGTGTGTCAGACATCTGTAAAAACTGTAGACTGTATATAGAACAGACAGCGTGGCTCCACCTTTTACTGTTGCATGGTTTTTAAAACCAAAAGAGCCCCATCACAGGTGTCACCATTGCGCAGCCAGAGTCTAAGCAGATGACAAAAAGCTAAAAAAAAAAAACATGTTTTCTTTGCGCTATTATACTGCTGTCCTATATGCACCTTCACACTTTGCACTTTTCTGCATTTACTCGTATATTACTCTCCATTTTTGGTTTGAGCTCTGGACTGAACATAGTTAGTGCTTTTGTATATGTATGGTGTTTCTTATTGTGTCTCTTAGTAGGCATTGTGTTGTGTATTACGTGTGTATTTTAGACTTTTAATTGGGTCTTATTGTCATTGTCTATCTTGTCCTTTGTGTGTTCCGGCTGCAACACTAATTTCTCTTGATGGGACAATAAAGTGATTCTGATTCTGATTCAGTCCATCTTCTTCTTAGCCAGAAATACCTCTGATACTTACTTTAAGCCTCATCGACCTGATAAACAAACATCTTATTTTCTGATATTTTAAATTATTGTAGTCAGATAAGTGGCTTTTAAGTAGATTATTTCATGCAAGGATTCAATTAACCTAACGTGGGCATGTTTTTCGGTCTGTGGGAGGAAGCCGGTGTACCCGGAGAGAACCTACGCATGCACGGGGAGAACATACAAACTCCACACAGAAAGGCACACCTTGCCCGATTGGGGAATCAAACCGGCGACCTTTTTGCTGTGAGGCTGAGGCACTACCTGCTGCGCCACCATGCAGCCCCTGTCAAATTCATAACAAGGAAAACTATATTACAGACAGAATGCACTTTAACTGTTCAACCTTTTTATGGTTCTTAAAATTGATACTTACATTCATGTTTTTGGTCTTGTTTTTGTTTCGATGCATTCAGTTATTGGGCAAGTCCTGACTCTGATAGTGTCGGCCTAGCTTTCAATCTCTCTTTTTGCTTCCGCTTAAGTACTTTCCAGTCATCCTCATCTTCTTCGCCCCATCATCTTAGCACAGGAGCCACCACAAAACGCACTAACCTGCCTCAACCCTGAATCTTGACCCCTTGATTCCTGAAAGCTTAAAGCACCTCAAGCCTCTTTATCCCACCCTACACTATCCCATGACAACATCTCCCCCTTTATCATCTACATCTTCAAAGTGTAAAAGATTCTTCTCTGTGTTTTTAGTGTTCCACATGCATCTATTCATGTTTTCAATGCAAGCCTTTCCATATAAGTCATACATCACCCTGAGGTCATGGGTGAGGATTGTGGCTATGCCTGTGTGATCTCTCCCCGCCTGTCTCAAACAAGCAAACATAAAACAAGAACTCCTCATTGATGTGCACACCCACCCACACACTAACCTAAAGAAACACACTGCTCCCTGTCTCCGTCTAATTGGTGTTTGTGGACAGGGTTAACAAGGCTGCTGCCTCTCCATGACCCCTCACTGGACCGGCCCTTACTTCTGCTCCCTCCTCTCATTACTGTCGAGTAAACAGAAACTTTTCCTCCTCCTTCTCTGATCCCTGGTGTGAAAAAGATGTAATGAGCAGGAGAAAGGATTACAGAAGTGTTTATTCTGACATCATTTCTCTCTATCTGAGGTTAGTCTCGTGATTTTTTTCTCACTTTTCTTACAACAAAAATGTGCTTGTTTTAGATCCATTAGCAAGTTTGTCTACATCTGAAATATAACGTATTAGTGGAGGAGACCCCTGTGGTGTAGGGCCAATGTTCAGAGGATGACTTATTTGAGGATGAAGTGGATCAGAGGGTCCGAGCTCAGGGTCTCAAGGCCAACAGACCTGCCTTATCAACACCAGCAGGCTCCATGGACGACCTCCAACCTGACTGTGGGCAGCTCTCCACCACAGCTGGCTTTGAAAGCTGATGAGCTGATAAAAGTCTCAATAAGCAAGTGCAGCGAGATAAATGCTTTATTTCATCTTATGCTGAGATGTTCGATTCCTTAAAATCCATCCATCCATTTTCTTAACTGTCTATCCTGCTAATCAGGGTCGCGGGTGGCTGGAGCCTATCCCAGTTGTCATTGGGCGAGAGGCAGGGTACACCCTGGATTGGTCGCCAGTCAATCACAGGGCTGACATAGAGACAAACAACCATTCACGCACACACTCACACATACGGACAATTTAGAATAAACAATTGACCTAACTTGGGCATGTTTTTGGTCTGTGGGAGGAAGCCGGAGTACCCGAAGAGAACCCACGCATACACAGAAAGAACATGCAAACTCCACACAGAAAGGCCACTCATGCCCGAACGGGGAATCGAACCAGCAACCTTCTTGCTGTGAGGCTGGAGCGCTACCCGCTGTGCCACCGTGCAGCCCGATTCCTTAAAGTATAGTTGAATAATTCCTTAACTCTGGGCAGAGATATCTGAGAGAAACATCCCCTAAAAACTCAATTAATGAGACTAATAAATGAAGAAATCCTGCTTGTTTTAAATTTATGTCCAGTCATCATGAGTCACAGATGCAGGCTGAGAATATACTTTTAGCCACAGTGTATAAAATTCATAATTTGAGTTATGGCAATAAAGGGAAAGATGGGAGAGTTCCTCTGAGGAGGATGTGCTTCGAATAAATCCATTGTGATGAATTTAATCAAAGCTCTTCTGCTGTATTGAATTCATTTTGACTTATATTGAAACACTTAAGGAATTCATCCAGACTTTTTCATTTCTCATCTTTCTCAGATGGGCTGTACTTCTCACTGGGCCATCCTACTTATTATAGACTTTGATTATTGGGTTTAATGTATGTATGTATGTATGTATGTATGTATGTATGTATGTATGTATGTATGTATGTATTTATTTATTTATTCATTCATTCATAATTTATTTAGCTTTATTTCATTTTTTTTGGGCCATAATTAAAATAAATAAGTAAGTAAATAAATAAAATAAAACAAACAAATAAAATAAAATAAATAAATAAATAAAATAAAATGAACTTAAATTTATCAACCTTGAGGGCCACTTACTTTTTCCTCAAGTGTCTATATTTTAATGTGCAATTGGTTTACATAAACAGCGCTTAAAATCATGAAACATCACTCAGTCTAATCTCATCAAAAGTCATGACATTAACCACACTGTTTTCCCATGGTTATAGTTTTCAAAAATATATCTTTTGGTTGCCTCCCAAACCCTAAGGAATTAAAAAGTTGGTAGCAATAGAATTTGAGTCTATGTTTTACAGTAGGACAACTTAAAAACTTGGGGAGAAAGTTTGAATAAATTGTCCGTAAAGGATCAGGTGAGAAAGATGATGGTCGAACAGACATTGGAGATGCTGCAAGCTTTAGACGGTGATGAGCAAGAGGTGACGAGAGAGATATGCTTACATCAAATATGTGTTACCTAACCAAGTGCTCAGAAAGATAAATTAGAGCGTTTTGTACTGCATCTAACAGTCAAAATGGCTGTTCATGGCGCTCCAAGTGACAACATAGAATACATTTCAATTATGGATTTTTTAATATCTGTGATTGGATCGATAATATTGACCTTAAGTTACTGAATTTGCTTGAGGAACATATTACTTCTGAAATGGGAGGCATCCCTTCTGCTCTAGACATCAATAGATTACACCACTAAATAAATAAATAAATAAATAAATAAAAAAATAAAATTTCCCCTTCTTAAATTATTCGTATTCAAATCATTCATGAGGCAAATTTTATTGAAAATCAAACTGGAGAGCTCTCAAAAACAAACAAATGAAACCACCCCATATTTCCACATCACTAACCTTAAGACAATTGGAGTCCAGATGAAAAAAAAAGAAAACATGCAGACATAAAAAGTCTTATAGATGCATTAAATTGCTTCCATGTGGTGGACTGATGAGATATTTGTGTTGTTGAGCAGTTGAACAGGTGTACCTAACAAAGTAGCCGGTTTGTACACACACACACAAATTAAATCTCTCTATTGAGTTCACTGAATGAACCATATGTAATTAGAAGAGATTACAACACAGACTGTATTAAAATGCCAGGTTTTTCAGAACCAATCGAATACTGCTCTGTTTTTCAATTTCCCACCTAATCAAATCTATATAAAAAGTATAAATTTGCACACACACTTACACTTACACACAGCAGGCAGGTGATTAACATCCTGCACCTCGCTGATGCATGGAGAGTTCCTCCATTGGAATCAGATTGTGATGAAGGGACCTTTGATTTAACCGGGGTTGTAAAAGCAGCCCCACTGGTCCCGCTTGGTCCGATCATTGATTGTATGAGTTCATTGGCTGTTTGAGTTCAGGTCTGTGCAATCAGAGAGAACAGCTCCAGACCCTCTGACCTCTCCCCCTGAACTGAAAAGGACTGAATATTGAACTCCTCTCTCATTCAATCTTCGCTCACCATTGTTCTGTCAATGAGTCGGGCTCCAAACGACTCCCAGCATGAAGTTAAACTGATTTATAGACACATGTTCACCAAACCAAATTATGTTCATTCGAATAGGTCCACCTTGCAAATGTCAGCACTGAATGAAACAATTATTCTAAAATCAACTAAACTAATGAGAGCTTTGATTGCTAATTTTGGCCCCACATGCTTCTTCAAACCGTCTCATTTGACCTGGTCACTCTTGCAAATGAGATCCTGATCTCAATGGGTTATTTACCAGGTAAAATAAAGGTTGAATAAAAAAAAATAAAAAATTATGTATGTAATGTTTCACTAACTGCAAGATTACCATTGCTTATAATTACAGATGCATGCTCTAAAAAGTAAAAATTTCTACTCTCTTATGACAAAATCTTCACATTAGAAACTGCTTTATATGTTTGATTTTACACAGAAGAGTGTGAGAGAAAGTAATGAAGAGTCTGCAAGAGAGACAGAGGAAAAAAGTGATGAAAAGAGGAGACACCTCTCAAAAGACCTCAGGTTATTATAACCATTGAGTGAACGCAATCCATTAAACAGGCTGAAAATGGATGCTCTGGTTCAGGGCCACTTTAACATGCAGTATGAGATCACGACTTGGACAAAATCTCCATACAAGCTACAAAATTTAAAATAGTATTTTTTTGGGAATGTATGTACATGAGAGAGAGGAGGTGTACTCTTCTGCCTCCCAGGCTTTGGCATTCCATATGTGCTGATGGGAGATCTGGGAGTTCATGGAACAGAAATACAAGTGGATTAAGCTCTCTCTCATTGCCAAATTGAACAGTACAGCTACTTTTGCATTTTAGCTATCAATCCTGATTACAAAGGAGACTTTTTGTTGTTGTCTATTCCTCCAATGGATGTTTTCTTTGGCTCTCTCAACAGATAGCTGAGCCTAACCCCCAGTTCACATAAAGAGATGCGCCGTGAAACGTCTATTTTTCCCTGAGTGCGCTGCAAAAACGCATCAATCTCTGCAGAATAGGTCATGCCAAACGGGAAAACATACACGAAAAACGAACATCTGGTTGTTTCAAAATAAAACAGTGTTCTTTGTAAATCAAAATTGCATCGCTCTCAGTGGCACAGAGCCAGAATTCATCAGCAGGTCAGACAGACCCAAATGTAGTCCGACACCACAGGCGAGTAATAATTTACTTTGGAAGTGGAAAACTTCATAGGATTCTATATTGGAAAACACATCCCTGCTATAAGGACACCAACAGAAAATAAGCGGTATGGAATTACATTTCTGAAGTTTGGGGAGTGCCAATACGTTATAATTCCCGTGGGGACAAGCGTTTCTTCTGTAATCTTCTGATCAGTAGTACACTGCGCTCCAGAGACACTTCCAGTGTGAGTTGGCTCAAGCCGAAAATCGGCGCCAACGCTGCACTGCGCACACGATTTATGTATGAGGATCACTCACATTGACAATTTTGTTTGAACAAATCTTAAAATGTGTTCTTAACTTTTGAGAACTGTTTAAAGCTTTTATACATGAGCCTGCACATTGAGACGCTCCTCATCAAAGCATCAACAGAATCTCAGACTTATAGCAAGACTCCCTAGCAACATACAGTCTGAGATTTTTTTTTCAAGTCCTGACCCATCTGCACTGAATACCATCATGATGAAACCCACACTGTAAAGCACACAGTGCTGGCTTAAACATAATCCATCTGTCCTGCTGCTTTTGTCGTGCTGTCACTCAGATTAAAGAGTTACTTGTAGATGGAGCTCTAAGAACTGTTTGTGTTCTTGCATCATTATGAAAGTGCATGTCTCTGTCACTGTGTAGGTGTTGTGAGTGCGTCTTGTCAGTCTTTTAAAGTGAGCGTCTGTCTCTCTCCCTCACTCACAGCAGGAGTCCTCTCAGCAGCAGCACACAAACTGAACGTGATGACATGTTTTATGATCTTGCAGGCTTTGATGAGGATAGATGCCTGAGGCTTATATTTGTTTACATCTTTGTTTGTTTTGGTGTGTGTGTACTTGTGTCAGACATTGCATGTGTCAGTGTGTACTCACACATAAGACTCAGATGATATTTAAAAAGAAGAAAAAAAGACACTGAATTATTTAATCTGCAACACTTTATCACATGAAAATGTTTGCTTTAAGCCTCTCATTTGTTTCCTTTTTTCCTGTAAAAGACAGCAAGTTAGGATAAAGCAAGTTTTGTAAAACTTACAGCGCCATTGGATCTGATTTAACGCCACTGTCTCAGTAAAGTGGTGACAACAGGACAAGGTTCAATAAACTAGAGGTGCTGAAAATGAATGTTTCTTCTTTACCATAAATTTGTAACCTGCAGCCACTGCTTTCTTTTTTTGAACTTGTTAAAACTGCTTTCTGTCAAATCAGTCTTCATTAAAACAGTGTTATCATGGCTTTTTTATGCTTATGTGTTGTTAATAGCACTGACTGATGGTGTAATGTTTCCAAATCATCAATCTGTCCATTGCTTAAGGACAGAAACTTGAGACAATATCTGAATAGCTTCATTTTTTAAGAATCATGAGTATTTATATCAAATGTTTTGACTTACACTTAAATGATTTATGCATAGATGGTTATATCTACACATAGAATTAGCAAATAAGCTCTGCTACAATGATAACAAAGCACTTAACCTTTTTGAGGCAGATGTCTGTCTTACGTGTTTGGTTCTGTCTGAGGTTTCTATCCATTAAAGGGAAGATTGTCCTCGCCATTGTAACTTCCTAAAACATCTAATCTTGTCTAGTTGGGTCTCTGAAAATGTTATGAACATTTACAGGTCTAGACCTGTTAATGTTTGTACTGTATTAAGATAATGTCTGTTACGATTTGGTGCTACATAGATAAGGATTGATTGATTGATTGATTACTTTAAAAAGGATGATCTATTCATGATCATGTGCACAAATGAAGACTAAAGAGACCCTAGTGACGAAAAGGAAAATAGCAGATGAGCAAACTCAAACCTCCCTTTTTTATCCATACTAAACAAAAGACAACATTTTGTTTAGAATTAATGAAATATCTCTGCCCCTGTCCACATGACCCATAATTGCAGCCCCACAATAAACCTTGTCATAAATAAGCAAGACAAGAACAAAAAAATCTCAAAAATGAGTACCACATACTGTGACAGTTCACTCATTGTTCCAACAAGGTGAATAAAAGTCAAGTAGCACTGGCTGAGATTGAACTTTCAAATTGAAAGTGCATTCTGCCAAAAACAAAACAAATCTTGTTCTCAATCCACTTTGTGTGTTCACTGCTGGCTACACAGTCTGTGCTGAGCACAAACTTCTGTGCTCATGGATCATAAACTGAGGACATTAAAGAATAAAGATATAGCTTCTTTTGGTGCTTTGGGACTGCTTATATAATCCAAAACATGCTGAGACCTGAATGGATTAATTCACACACTGACTTTACTTCATTCACAAAGGGAATAAATGTCCAGCTGCCGGACAAAACCTACTGACAGGAATGTTATAAACATCCCAAGGCAAAGTAAGGCAAAGGCCTCTGAGACCAAAAGTACATACTGTTTGCCTGTTTGTACTTTTTGTCTTCACATACAAAAAAATAGGTTTTGTGGTTTGCTAAAATTATCTGCAACAACAGTCAGGTTTCTGAGTTTCTGTACAACT
This sequence comes from Thalassoma bifasciatum, assembly GCA_008086565.1. Classification (NCBI taxonomy): domain Eukaryota; kingdom Metazoa; phylum Chordata; class Actinopteri; order Labriformes; family Labridae; genus Thalassoma; species Thalassoma bifasciatum. The sequence continues at coordinate 74,614 of RPOG01000427.1, forward strand.
TCCTGTACTGCTGGATACGTCTGCTGCCTTTGACTCAGTGAACCACCAAATCCTCAGCTCCACTCTCTCTGAGCTTGGAATCTCAGGATCTGCCCTCCAATGGTTCATGTCCAACTTCACACAGAGACCATTAAGTGGAAAACTGCAAAGCTTGTCAACAGAGCATTCAAGGGTCGGTTCATGGTCCCCTTTTCTTCTAAGTATACACCCGCTCACATGGTGCAATCATCTGCTCACATGGTTACCAAAACTGTTGCTAAGCAGGCGTTATCCAGTGAGGACAGGGGAAGTAGATTACATATTCAAAAGCAACCTTTGTAAGATCCAACAGTGCAAAACGTAAATTTGTGCAATGCTCAACTAGTCTTCAGACAGGAGTGTACATTGCATCTGTCACTTTGCATCCCACAAGAAAACTGCCCTGAGCAAAGAAAATAAGCATCAATAAAGATCAGATCTCTAGTAATTTGCTTCTTAAACAAATGCACTCCATACAACAGTGGGTGATGATGCTCATGGGAAAACAGTGTCCTAATCCCAGAATAGTCTGGCCAAGGGTATCACTTTAATCAACGCCAAACAGAAGGTCTTCATAGAGCCTGTAAGTTTCTGCTGATTCTTCTTTTAAATTAAAGGGAGATTTGGACAAAGCGCCTCTACAGCAGTGGTTTGTTTTCTACAGCACCAACTGAGTGAGACATTTTCAAAGAATTCTGGCTGTGCCTTCGCCTCCATTTAATCCTTGTTTCTCTGGTGCGCTTCCTCCCACCCTGAAATCCATATCTCTTTCTACACCTTCGCTTCTACGTGCCTCAATTTCTTAGTGACAGTGATGTGTCTGCCGAGCACAGTACCAAGGCTGACCCACACATCAGCAAAAAAAAAAAAAAAAAAAAAAAACATGGCTAAAGAGGGATTTCCAAATGTGGCAATTTCCTCGCAGTATTTCATGAAAGCACATTTGCACCAAGGCCCCATCAATTTACTTACTTCAGATTTTTAAGTCCATCGACTGCTCTGATTGGCTGTTGGAGTTCAGCCCGACTGAGTCACTCTGCCACCGAACAGTCACTCTATCGGCTGTAATGTCTCACTTCCTGCTTCCAGCCAGCAGACAAGCTTCCTGCATGCTGTTAATCTTTCAGCTTCTGGCAGTGATGCTACTTTAATGGCCTGTAAAGTGGGCTTCAATTGACTTTGGGACAAATTCAATGTTTTAGGACACTTGCCATTTCCAACTCCTTGGCTCCACATTTCCCCTCTTCCAGATCTGGCTAATGGAAGTCTTGTTGCACTTTATTTGAAGGTGAAGGTAAATCTTCTACACACAGGAAAAGGAGGAAAATTTAACTAATCCTTGAGCTGGAACGTTTTCCTGAGGGCAGGAAAAAGTATGTCAAAAAGAAAGTCATTGCAGTAACGAGGGAGCTGCCTTAAAGGTGGAATTTCTTCATAAGACTTTCTGAATTATTCCAATAAGTCTCAATCTTTGTAACCTATAAATGAGCCTCCCTGCTATATTCTGTAAGAGATTACAAAATACCTGCAGAGAATCAGAAGAGCCGACATCCTGAATGCTCTAAATGTTTCTGGACACCTCATTTCTTTAACCTTTTTGTGATCCCATAAATAATGCTGTACCTCCAACTCCTTTTCAAAAAGTAATTAAAAAACCTCCAAAACAGGAGTCCAAACTGCTCCTCCTTTTTGAGTTGGATCATAAAAAGAGCCATTAAACTTGTGATTTCATTACAAAAGCAAAGCAAAGTTTTAGACCTTTACCTTGCTCTACTGCTGATGACAAAAAGAGAAATAGCAAAGAATGACAGAAGTCAGTGATATGATATGGTGATTCTGTTTAAGATACAATAACCTGAAAGTAAAAGGTCACCACAGGTGTTTAATTAAGTCTCAAATATTTCAAGGTTGTCTATTGTTGAGCTTAGAGATGCAATATAAAAATACCTGTTTAACATTCAGAGCCTGGCCGTGAAAGAGATCCATGCTAATGACAGAAGATTCCTCATTTTTCACTGTCGTCGTCACCCTGACATCAAGGACGAAGAAACCGTCCAGCAGAGGAAACTTCTTATGCAGCTGATTTGTTGTTGTTAGAAACTGTTGAGGCTGGTATTTATACTCCAGGAGATGAGCATATTTGAATAGAGAGAGGTCAGACTGACAACATGGTTCAAAATTTATGAGGGGGAAGTAAGAAGTGAAGAAAAAGCCAACAGAAAGCTCTCAGTGTTGAAAAAAAAAAAGAGACTCAAATCAAATCATGGGGAAACTATACTGCTGATGGACTAACATTCTTTCTGGACCAAGTTAAGGGATGACAAAGAGGAAAATGACAATTGTGGAAATATTCCAGCTGATTTCATGAAGCAAGCCAAAGAGAGAAGAGAAGAACTAACCAGAGGTCAGGTAACAGAACGTAAATACGACAGAAGTCTGGAGCAAGTTGACTGTGGACCTGACTAACAGCCCTTTTCCACTATACAATTAGAAACTCAAGGTGGTATTTTGTGTTCATTCAGTGTGGTTCTGTGCTGTCTGGTTTAAATGTAATTAAAAACCCATGACTGACTTATTCGTTTGCCTCTTGTACGTGATTTGTACAGAGTCCGAAAGTGAAGCTTCGGAGACGACATTCTCTGACCAATGATAAATTTCTTGGTGTCATTCTGGATTCAGAACTGAATTCTCATTCCTAACACAATACAATCTGCCTTTTATCACAAAAATATCCCTAAAATATGATCGTACATGCTCAAACTGATGCAGAGAGGAATTAATCAGCGCTTTTATTTCCCTCGTGTCCCTCAACATTCAAATCCCTTTGACATTCTCCTAATTTTTAACACCTGGTTTACTTTTGTGAAAAGGCATGTACAATCTCACAGGAATAGAGCAATATCCCTTTTTTCAGGAGGTTTTTGAGAGACAGGGTAAACTCCAAAAAGGCATTGGTTATTTTTGGGGCACATAAAATCCATAGAAAATGTTCTTTTTTTTAGAGACGATAACGTAAAAAAAATAAAAAAAGAGTCTTAGGTGACAGCCCAGCTAGTGGCTATGCCAATAAGTGAACAGTTCAGATGCTGAGTCATAAACTCAGTTATTTTCAGTATTTCAATCAATCTCACTCAGCGGCTGTCAACAGTGCACTGTTTATTTTCTGTTTTTCTGACAAGCTCTTCAGATTTTATCTCATTCATACATCTAACGCACCTCTGACTGTAACTATTTTCCTTCCTCCGACAGTGGAGGGTGACGATCCTGTGGCCTTCACTTCTGACATCCTGGCTCACCGTCCACACAACAGGGTTACTGGCTCTGGCTCCAAGGAACGCCACACCATCCTTCAGCTTCACTCTGAAACAGAAAAACAAGAATGAAGAAAAACGGTCAATAAGAGTTGTCAGCAGAGACGCTTATGAATCAGATGAACAGTTTCAAGAAAACACGCAAAACCTCTGTCTAAATTTTTCTTTCTGAAAGGAACATGTCAAAGAGGAATGTGAGGTTAGAGTCCTCAAGAGGTCACAAAAAATCGTTCGTTTCAAAACTCTCCGTCTATGAGCCACAATTTCAAATAAAAGACAGAAAATAGCTCCTGGTAAACATTGACAAAAAGTAGCCTCCTCGTTCCTGTCACATGAAATCATCATGAAACAAAAGACCATCCTTCAGGTCAACAACAAAGGGAAACTGAGAAAAATGCTCCATATTCTCTAAAACGGGGTCACTTACTGGTGTGGCCTGGACCTATTCTCAAAAAATTAAGAGAGGATTTAACATTTGGTGAGACACTTCTATTTTCACTAAATTTAAAATCCCTTCTTTGTAGTATTGGTATGCACAGACCAGTGGCATTCATGTTAAGCCATCTCACATGACACTTCTCATCAAAGGAGGATAGGAAAGGAGAGGATATTAGGAAAGCTGTCTGAGTCTGAGAAAAAGAGTTGATGGAAAGTAGCTTTTTAGTCTTGACTTGGTGGTTAGCTTTATTGCTGGCTGTGCATATTAGGGAATCACTTTGAAAAGGGTTCTCAAATTTCTGATGACCATCTTGGAAGTTGACAGACACTTAGCCTTGGGTTGGCACAGTAGGTCCCTGAACGCACAATTTTTCTCTGTTGCTTGACAAAATCTCATGTAACTATTAAAGTAATGCCAGTCCTGTGGTATTCTCTACCATCTCTCAGTGAAGTGAGTGTTTGTGTGAATGTATGTTTGTATGTGTAGGCAGTAAAGTTGCAGCCAACAGCTCAAGGATTGTCGTGTGCCGTGATCAAAATGTGGCAGCACCTCTTACACAAACATGTTGGCGTTTGGTGAAAGAGTGACTGTATCATCATGGTAAGTGTAAGATGAGAGAAAGCCCTGTTCAAAGAAGTTCAACCTCAATCATTTTCAAATTTTAGGAAAATGTAGTGTTTGAATTTGTTACCACACTACATGACCAACAAATCAGCTGGGCTCCTGAGACATAATTTGATTTTAAAAACAACGTTGGTACCATGCTGTTACTGAAAAATGTAGTTTGCTTCTAAAGTGGCTATTTGTCGTGACATTACTGCCCCAAAATTGCAGCTAATTACACAATCTGTGGTGTTACTGCACACACGTTATAATCAGTGCTCAGCAAATGTATTAGATCACCAATCGAGGAAACCATCCAGCAGCACCATGAAGCGTTCTGACTCAAAATCTTTCTTTTTCTCTGCAAGTTCCCTTCAGAACTACAAACATTATATTGTTCCGGACCTTTGTTTTGATACGTTTTCTCTGAGTAGATCTTTTCTTCTATATCAAAACAAGCAGAGACAGTTCTTGCTCTGGATCTGTGAAAGACCTCAAAAAGAAGGAGGGAGGACTCTGAGACAAACCATGCAGCAGCAGTCCTTCCAAGAGCACAAATATTACAACTTCAGTGTTCGGTTGCTCTGCTTTGATCCGATCCAGCCTGCTGAGGCTGTGATATCTGGACCTGTGTTGGACTGTGCTCCTGACAGCAGAGATAATGGCAACGAGTGTGGAAGACAGACAATAACAAGGAGGAGTGCACAGATCTCCATCTGCCCTCTTGTTTCCAGAGTCGCTGTGCAGTAATTACTACAAACCCACCAGCAGATTCAGCTCAGACTGTCACCCATGTTACACATAATTATCCATAGAAACATGTCACACACACACACATCTACATGCTGTCTGATAATATAACCCTTGAGATTCATGTAGATAATGTGCAGCACTGACTTCCTCTATTCCTGTTATGCCTTTCTGAACACATGTACTAATGTTGTTGGTTTTTCCTTTGCTTCATCATCATCATCATCATCATCATCATCATCACCATCGTCATCATCAACCTGTATTAAAAAATCCTTGTTTGCAGTGATGCCGAGAGAGCATATAAAGTGACAAAAGACATGAATAGCAGTGTGTTTAGGCTAACACCAGAAATAATGAGTAAAACTATCGAAATAAGAGTAAAAACAAAAACAATCAAATACAATCATTAAAATCATTTTAAAAAGTGAAATCATTTAAATGATTAAAACAATTGAAAAGCCGCAGTAACTACAATGATGAGCTCAAATAAATCAGTCACATTCTGGCAACAGGGGGTTAAGAATGATGTTTCTAAAATGTCCATAAGGAAAAAAAGTGCTCAGATTCAGGTTGTGTTGCAGAGTATTCCAAGAGTAAGCAGCACTGACCCTAAAAGCAGTTTTCCCCAAGTCAGTCATGGCATTAGGACCTTCCATTCAAACAGCAAACTGATTGATTTTACCCATTAAGACTATGAGTAAGTAGCTCTTTTTTTGTTTCAATATATAAACTAAATACATTCTTTGAGGAGTACTTGGTTCCCATCCAGACTGAAAGAGCCTTATTAAATGTTTCTACAGCTCAATACTCCTGATCCACTGCAGAATTGTGTAACCTCAGTGTCTGCTTTTCCTGTGCAAATGAGCCACAAAGACACTGGCTGTGTAAAACAAGAACAGTGCACTGAATCTTACATGGTCGTGTTGTCTCAGATCAAACATCTCTGATTCACACTCACCAGAAATTATGATTGTATTTCATACAACCATAAACAATTGTTTCATCTGTTTCCGCCTCTTCCTCTGCATACTCAATATGGCCACCATTAAGAGTGAGAAGTGTCGTTTCACACCTAACTTTTTGACCCATTTCAAGGGAGCCACTGAAATAAAAAGTGCACTGTGTGTCTTTTCCAAACTGTCACTGTGAACACACTTAAAAGTAAGCGTAAGTGTAGATAAACACAATTTGGGACTCAGTATCTCTCTTGATCACAAAACACACACAAAGGGTTAAATGTTCAACGAGACACCAAAGGACGCAGCGTTACCATGTGCCAGCGTTGTTTTCTTGTTTCTAAATGATTCATTATGGATTCACATTGAGTACAACATGTCATTATGTATTCAAATGAGCCTGACTGCAAATGACACGAGCGCTTACAGCCCCACACAGCTAGAGTGACACATTTACCAAGATCTGGTGGAAACTGGGCTGCAGTTTTTATGAATGATGTTAGGCTCAAACTTAAAAAACAAACAAACAAACAAACAAAAAAAAAACATCAGTTCCACATCTGGGTTAGTTAGGGATAAAATACCCAAGTTAGATCTTCAACGTGAGTTAAAAAATGCAATTGAAGCAAAAAGGCAAGCAAGAAATATTTGCATCAGTGTTAAAACTCACACGCCCACAACATTAAAGCTCTTCTTGACGCATAAGTGATGTCAATAGCTTTTTTGTTCACGTTTGAGATCCAAAAACTCAGTTTACCAGCGTATACATAAAAACCTGAAATCAGTTTTCCAAAATCTTCCTTTAAGCCAGAGTTTTCAGAAAAGATTGCTTTCAGTGATGTAAAACTGTGGTTTTGAGTGGATGACAGGCCTAAATGTTTAAAAATAGATAGAGTTTCACAGTTACCGAGTTACGTCTAGAGATGGCCTCAGTCTTTGTTTTTTGACCTCATAATAAATGTATCTGTTATCACTCATTTATTTGTATGGAGTGTTGTAACATCAAGGGATTGAATAAGTGTATGATCTCCGACTTCTTTCTAGATACTTTAATACAAGATCAATCCATGATTTTATTATTTGTTGTGTATGATGCTGTTAAGTTTGATTTTTTAGGGTTCTTTCATTTTCTTTTCTCCACATTCTGGGGCTAAACAACTTCAACTTCACTGGTAAGCAACTTCCTCCTCCATCCAGCTCATCATATAAATGGACAGATTGTAGCACCATCAGGATGACACCACATGCTGTGGCTCTGCGCTGCACTTTGTGAAGGTGTTGCAGCTCATCTAAGTCTCAATCAGGAGCAAGTTTAGCGCAAACCCTCCGGCCTAAGTCATGAAGTCGCAAGCATTTAACTCCTCTGTACACCTGTTCACTTTCACTCTGTTATTGACATGCTCTCTAAATGCCTCTTTACTGACCCCCTGTGGTGAAATTTCTCTGTTTGCAATGCTAGTAATTTAGGATTTGTCCAAAATCAACTTTGATGAGAGGGTGGAAAAAATCAACTGAGAGAAAATCACATTGTCTAAGATCTGACTGGACAAGAAAGAGACAATAATTTTCTTAAATAGGAGTATTAGTGACAAACAGACCCATTTAATATCCTCTTGTCCCCTTTATAAAACATCTGTATCCTTCTTTTATAATAAACTACAGTGTGCTGTAACTGTACCATCTTGTCCTCTTCTCACCCTGTCTCTCTGCAACAGTATAGTCTTTGCTTCTCACTCACCACATTGTTGCATATTCTCTAATGACACAAACCAGGGCAAACATATTTCAATGAGAGGAAACAGAAAAATATTTCTATACCCAGGTGACAAAAGATAATCAATCATCCAAGAACTTCACAAAAACCCACAGGCGGGCAAACACATCCCATGGTCTGTGTCTATATCTGATATAAGTTCGCACATTGGCAGAGAGCCGGCTGCCGGGGATAAATGAAAGTGAGAACAATCGCTCTGATATCAGCTCAGGAACAAAGAATCCGCCCTCAGTTCCAACATCACAGAAACGCTCCTATAAAGGTAGAAGCAGATGGAGAGATGGTGTAACACAGGAGAAGAGACACAACAAAGCACCACGGAGTCTGAACTTCCGTTAACTAACCTCATGAAAACCTTTATGTGCAGCTAACGCCCAAACGTTTATGATGACCTATTGTTTGGTTCTTAGATGAAAAAGAAAAAAAAGAAACACCTCATGGTCAAATATGTTCCCAGTTGGATTTTAAAAGTATCAGTTTTCCACAATTCAACTAGAATGTAAGCTGATAGATTTCTATCAAAGTAACCCTTGGGTCAATGAAATGAGCAGGTTGCCAACCCAAATGATCAGGCAGGAACGTGTGACCGTAGACTGTATGATTGAGTGAACGAATGAATGAATGAATAAAATCTATTTCGGTCCATTGCAGTTATTTAGGCAAAGGTACAAACTCAAGGCAGAAACTGTAAATTCAAGATCACCAAAATGGTGTAGGTAGAAGCTAAAGCTTATATAAAACCTACCCCTCTTATCTTATAAAACAAACAAAAGCAAAACAAAACATCACAGAAACAAAACTGATGCATCACTGTTGTGGTTGATTATTGGAATCAAGTGCATCACAACATGATAATGCATAAACCTCCATTTCAGTAACATATGAGTGACATCAAAGAGTTTTGAAGCCTTACATTGGTGTTTGCCACATTGGAAATGCTGAACTCAACCTAACTTTGGTCGAGACAGTTTGAGGTGAAGGTAAAAGAAGTAGAGGTGGAGTTAAGAGGAATATGGGCTGCTTCATTAGCAGTGACAGTGTGTCCACCTGTCAGTCAGGTGAACTGGGCCTCTGATGGGCAAACTATTCATTTTAATACCTTCCAAACAGCTGGGAAAGAAAAGAAACCCTCCTCCTCCCAGTTTCTGCTGTTAGAGAAATGAGCTATTCAGACTGAGATCTTTTTTTGAACCAGGCTGTAAACATGTTTATTTTTGCTATAAAAATCTCTGTTTGAATTGGTGGTTTCTGATACTTCTGGAGCCAGCTACAAGTGGACTTTTGATGAACTGCTTTTTTTTTTTTTTTTTAGCTCTCAACATCAGCTTCATTACTTGCAGCTTCAGCATGACCTGATTCAGAGCCTGCTGTAACCAATTATTAGTCCAACTTATCCTAGAGTGAGACTCAACTATTCTACAACGCCAGATCTGAACTTCTGACCTGGATTCAAACTTGTTTGATAGAGGGGTAGACCATCTGTGATAGAATACTCACAATAACAAATTAAAGCAGAGTACTTTACAGCTCACAACACAGCCGAAAAAGCAAACACTAATGTTTAATTCTGTTCTCATGTAGAGAAGTGTAATACTAAACATCAGTTGAAATTATTCCTATATGTGTGGTTTTCACGGTTAAAATCAGTTACCCTCTGAATCTCAAACAGTTTCTGGTTGTTTCTTGCTTCTGTCACATTTTTACTGTGTGCTCTCATTTTCTCTACAAAGTGAATTCCTGCACTTCTATAGATTCAGGAAAACCATGGCTTTAAGTTGATGTAACTCAATTATGTCTTCATGCAGTGTGACATCATTTAAAAGCTATAAATCATTAGAATACAAGAAAAAGCATCTACAAATTTAATGTTTATATTTTTTTTTACTCACTGTTGTCTCATTTATCACTGTAATATGAAGTCCTATACCTTTGCAGGTTCAGGACAACCATAGCTAAAGCCAGATTCAACTCAACAATGTCTCTTGAGCAGTATAATGCCATCATACTGCAATATTTACGACATTTGAGACATTTTTCCTTGCTTGTTTTACATTTAGGTATCATTGGAAACTTGAGAATCTGGTGATTATGCTTGTTTTTTTCCTCATTTCTTAATTGGACAAAAGGTTTGTAAATGCCGGTCATTTGAAGATAAGTGTTTTTTTCAGATTCAGTGGTTAAGCTCTAAAAGCCATTCAGGGTAAATTAATTTAAACTAGAGTATTGTGCAGCAAATCAAATCTGTCTGTCATACATTTGTTTCAGATAATATTAAATGCAGTGCATTTTGAGGCAAATAGTTGTTCGCAAATTCATACTTGATAGTTAAACCTGATATAATACCTTTAATGTGTTTAACATTTCAGACCTCTAAGCAAGCTCTCAGCTGGTTTCCTCGTCTAACAAATGCGTGTCTTATTTATCAAATTACTTTCAAATGAGAGATTTTAGCGATAAACACTCTTCTATTCAGTTCAGTTTAATCTCTGTGGAAACACTATGAAAGATTTTATCAGAAACAGGAAAAACTGAAAGAAACAAAATTAAACTCTCTAAGTGTGAAATAGGATTTCTTAGGATTGCACTGAGTGAAAACAGGATTTGCCATGAAGATGATGGTTGTGACTACACTGGTTAATTTTGTTGTATAAACCTGAACAGTGTGTGTGTGAGACAGCTGGCCATTGAAGATCAAGGAACACTCATTTACGTGAGTTTAGCCCATCTGCAGGTATAAACAATATAATCAATGTATCACTCTGGTTTGACTGTGCATCACTTGTGTGCAATTACACACAAGTGATTCACTTCTAGACCAGGCAACGTGACCACAATGGACTAAATTGAAATCAATATGTAAGCTGAGGTGCAGCCTTGAGATGTGTGTAAGTAAGTCTTGTTCTTATAAACACAGGACACACACCTATCAGCATCATTTAAAGACTGACTGAGGGACAAACCAGAGAAATCACACCGAGCTTGGTAACATACCTGAGCACCTGCAGCTCAATCAAGGGACTGAAAATGAAAACGTTTTGTTCACAAAGAACCACAGCTTCACCCTCTCAGGAACAATCCTCATCACCTACAGGGTTATATTTACCCACTACCACTAAGACCCTCTAAGACCAGATGAGATGGACCACGGGAAGGTGAAGCACAAACAGAGCTGGTTCGATAAATGAGGGGAGGTGTAACGGGGAGCTGCTCTGAGTCACTTAGTGGAGGATTGGTTGTCTGTGAAGAGTTTTTAGAGCTGAGTGCTCACAGACCAAACAGAGGGATAAAGAGAGGGATAATTTAATTACTGGTGCTGTTCTTCTCACTATCAGAGGGAGTTTGATCGCTTGTGTGAGGTAACGCTGCAAACTGAAGACAAGACAAACACACAGATGTTGAGCAGATGTGACTGTCTCAGCCTTTGGTCATACTTTCCTTTATTTGTCTCTATTTGTCACAGACAATCTGTTTACCTCAATGAATCCACACACCACAACATTGTAAGTTTTTAACACATCAAAGGAAGCAAGAAAAATGCACTGTTTCCTCCTCTCATTCCCTTTGTTATTAAGATTTCTAACACTGCATAAAATTTTACATAAAAACTGGAATGAATAGTTTACAACATACTCAAAGAAAATATAAAATTTCATAAAATTGAGAGGACAAGCACTTTCTTCATTATTCACAATCAAGGCATAATCTTTGGGCCCTCAGGCAGCACCTTAATGAAACAGACATAACCCTTGGGTGGGTCCGAATTGTTTCCAAAACAACTGTCCATGTGCAAAGTTTGTCACACACACAGGTTAAATAAAGCCATGCTATGCAACAAGAAATAAGCAAACATCCAGATTTACAGGCTACTTCTGCACCAAATCAAAGGGTCCCATCAACACCATGTGATATTTATACTAGTTTTGGTGCAACATGTGTCAGACGATGGCTTGTCAGGAAAGATTGTTAATATTTAAGCAAGAAGAAACCAAACAACATTTTTTACTGCAACAGTGTGGCTCTGTAGTAGAAGTGTCTCATCACCAAATTGATTGTCAATCATCCTGACTTGTCACCCATGGAAAACTTTTAGCACATCAAGACATAACAATGACATAACCATACCTAGTTGTTGAGTAAAGATGAGTTGTGATTGTAAAATGTTTGAATAATTGCTTCATGATATATTCAAAAATAAAATAATCAATTACTTTTTTCTCTTCTTGAAAATGTGTTTTTGATTCTTTACACAAGCCCTAGTTATAATGTGACATAACTGCTGTAAAGTGGCTTTAAAGCATCTGAAAGTTTGCCATAAAATAAAAATGAAATACAAATAAACTTCCATATTTATAGTAACTTGCCTAATAATACACAGAAGGATAAATGCCAGAGGCTTGGAAAAATNGTGTGTGTGTGAGACAGCTGGCCATTGAAGATCAAGGAACACTCATTTACGTGAGTTTAGCCCATCTGCAGGTATAAACAATATAATCAATGTATCACTCTGGTTTGACTGTGCATCACTTGTGTGCAATTACACACAAGTGATTCACTTCTAGACCAGGCAACGTGACCACAATGGACTAAATTGAAATCAATATGTAAGCTGAGGTGCAGCCTTGAGATGTGTGTAAGTAAGTCTTGTTCTTATAAACACAGGACACACACCTATCAGCATCATTTAAAGACTGACTGAGGGACAAACCAGAGAAATCACACCGAGCTTGGTAACATACCTGAGCACCTGCAGCTCAATCAAGGGACTGAAAATGAAAACGTTTTGTTCACAAAGAGCCACAGCTTCACCCTCTCAGGAACAATCCTCATCACCTACAGGGTTATATTTACCCACTACCACTAAGACCCTCTAAGACCAGATGAGATGGACCACGGGAAGGTGAAGCACAAACAGAGCTGGTTCGATAAATGAGGGGAGGTGTAACGGGGAGCTGCTCTGAGTCACTTAGTGGAGGATTGGTTGTCTGTGAAGAGTTTTTAGAGCTGAGTGCTCACAGACCAAACAGAGGGATAAAGAGAGGGATAATTTAATTACTGGTGCTGTTCTTCTCACTATCAGAGGGAGTTTGATCGCTTGTGTGAGGTAACGCTGCAAACTGAAGACAAGACAAACACACAGATGTTGAGCAGATGTGACTGTCTCAGCCTTTGGTCATACTTTCCTTTATTTGTCTCTATTTGTCACAGACAATCTGTTTACCTCAATGAATCCACACACCACAACATTGTAAGTTTTGAACACATCAAAGGAAGCAAGAAAAATGCACTGTTTCCTCCTCTCATTCCCTTTGTTATTAAGAGTTCTAACACTGCATAAAATTTTACATAAAAACTGGGATGAATAGTTTACAACATACTCAAAGAAAATATAAAATTTCATAAAATTGAGAGGACAAGCACTTTCTTCATTATTCACAATCAAGGCATAATCTTTGGGCCCTCAGGCAGCACCATAATGAAACAGACATAACCCTTGGGTGGGTCCGAATTGTTTCCAAAACAACTGTCCATGTGCAAAGTTTGTCACACACACAGGTTAAATAAAGCCACGTTATGCAACAAGAAATAAGCAAACATCCAGATTTACAGGCTACTTCTGCACCAAATCAAAGGGTCCCATCAACACCATGTGATATTTATACTAGTTTTGGTGCAACATGTGTCAGACGATGGCTTGTCAGGAAATATTGTTAATATTTCAGCAAGAAGAAATCAAACAACATTTTTTACTGCAACAGTGTGGCTCTGTAGTAGAAGTGTCTCATCACCAAACTGATCGTCAATCACCCTGACTTGTCACCCATGGAAAACTTTTAGCACATCAAGACACAAAAAAAACAATGACATAACCATACCTAGTTGTTGAGTAAAGATGAGTTGTGATTGTAAAATGTTTGAATAATTGCTTCATGATATATTCAAAAATAAAATAATCAATTACATTTTTCTCTTCTTGAAAATGTGTTTTTGATTCTTTACACAAGCCCTAGTTATAATGTGACATAACTGCTGTAAAGTGGCTTTAAAGCATCTGAAAGTTTGCCATAAAATAAAAATGAAATACAAATAAACTTCCATATTCATAGTAACTTGCCTAATAATACACAGAAGGATAAATGCCAGAGGCTTTAAAAAAAAAAAAAAAAAAAAAAAAGGGGGGGGGGGGGGGGGGTATATTCAGATTTTGGGAAAACTGCAGTCCCCTTCTTCACCAAACAGAATTTGGAGAAACTTCTACAAAAATCATGTCTAAATTAAAAATAAAATTGGTATGGACATGGTGTATGAGGGTGGCCCCTCACAGGTTGGCCAGGGTTTGGATCAAACCTGCGAGCATCTTTCCAACAAGTCACCCCCCACTCCCACTCTGTTTCATGTGCTATTGACTCTTTTCTGAATAAAGGCATGAAATTGCTCATATTCACACAAGTATCATGTCTAATTTGGCTTCAGCAACTTTGCACAGTCATTAAATGGGTCTCTATCTCCTTAGGTCTGCAGGGGGACAAGAATATTTAGCTAATGGAGAGCAGTTACTTTTAAATAGGTTTTTTGCTTCAAATGCCTGACCCTGGTGTTAAGCTGCTGAAATTCTACATAAATAGGCATATCCCTTTTTCTTTTTGGAACGTTTGTGTCATTCTGTAAAGAAGGTGCAAAGATGACATTCCCCTATTATTCTGGTCGCTGCAGTAGCAAAAGCAATAGATAGTATGAAAGAGGTATGACTGCAAGGGGTGTCTTTATGCTGAAGTGTTGTGCACACACAAGGATCAATATGGCAGCATTGTTCAGTCCAGTGCATAAAAAAGGAAAAGAAAACAAGCTTTAGAAGGAGAACAGAATGAAACTAACGGTTTATGTTCGCAATGCCTGGAAAAACATACAGAGGGCTTAGAATTCTTGCCATTTTTACATTTGGTAATGTTCAAAGACACTGGAAAAAACATCCAAAAGCTCTATCTTTTGGAGTTAACAGTTTAAAAAATGTATTTCATAACCAAGCATGAAGTGAAAAGTACAGCGTGCGGGGTTATTGGCTTCCCTATGGTCATCACAGTTCATAAACAAATGAGACTGTTGCTCAGCTAAAGGTTGCAAGTCATGATCATTTTTCTTGTTTATAGCTCAAGAGCTTGTTGATTTCATATGCACTTGAGCTGAATGGTGTTAAAACAGGTTTAGTTCAGTGTTACAATGAAAACATCATTGACCCTTGCAGTGAACAGTGCAAACAAATTCCACCTTTAGTATATTTTATATATTTGGTACTCAACTAGTTCAAAAAGGAGTTATGGAAACCTTTTTCCAAGGATCAAAGACTTTTTATTGTTATTATTTTAAATTTTTTACAAAAGGACATATTCAAGTAGGCTATCATCACCTAACCTTTGCTCTCCACTTCTCCTGTCTTCTGAAGCTGCAGGAAAACTGCTTTTATAAGTAAAGCCCCTTCACTGTGCCCTTATGAATGGTCTAACTGACTCCTTGAATGTTTTTTAGGAATCAGTTTTGCTTTTTGAACACATTACTTTACTTCTTCTTCCACCCTTAAGGTCAAGATCAATGTGATCAAAACTAGACTGTTAATTGTATTTCAGAGTGTCTGAGCTTTAAAGGGTTGTAACCACACAGTTGTCCATGGTTGACATGAACGATAAAAAAACATCTGAAGCTTCTATTAATCATTTTAACCTGTAGTAGACACTATTGAGTGCTATTCAGTCGGGGGCATGCTATCTGACCATTATCAAATATTGAACTCCTATTCAAACAGATGGCCTTTTTTAAACGGGGCGATCTGTACCCTTATCACCTGCAACACACCCACCATTAGCATGTGCAATTTTTTTAGTTTGCACACTTAATTTTGCACTAGTTATTTTGGATCTTAGTAGATCAGGCCCTAAATGCGTTGAGTTGCTGCCATGTGATTGACTAATTGGATATTTTCATTAAGGAGCAGTTAAACAGGTTTACCCAATAAAGTGGCTGGTGGGTTTGCAAACATATTTTCTGACCACTCAGTGGTAATAAACTGATTCTTGAAAAGCAGAGAGGCAGCTTTTATATCGAACACCTCTTCCCTCTTTCTTTAATTAAAGAGAAAAGCAGTCAGATGACTGATGTCTTGACTTGGACCTGAGGTCTGGGAACAAACACCTGCCTTCAAAAAAAGAAGAAGAAAGAAAAAATAACCGTCAGAAGAGACATCAAATGAGACACACTTCAAATCAAATGTGAGCTGGCTGCAGCCTCATGACATGAACGACTCTTCGACAGATCAAGAGCGATCGTACGAGAAAGAGCTCTGAGGAATGAACTTCTGTGGATAAAGAATAGAGAAGCCTTGGGCTCGTCAGAGGAGAGAAACTTTGATATAGGATCTAGTCAGGATTTCATGGGTAAGATTTTATTTCATCTACATGATCTTTAAACAAAAGCTTTATAAACCATGAATGGGACACATGATGTCAGTATGTTATGACAACCAAGTCCATTGTCATCTCCAAAGGTATGGATGTTCTTAGGCAGTGGTTACTATAAAGAGGTGTCCTGCTTGAAAGAACTTAAGATTATGGACCACATAATACAATTAAAGAAATCATACAATATTTTAACTTCCAAGTCTTTAGCGAGGATGCCTATAAATTGTATTTCTTTAAACATCATTCTGTAGGGAAAAGAACAAAGCATGGAAATGAAAATACCAGCACAAATATGAAACACATTCTGCATCCAGCTTTTATTTTGAGCCAGTATGCACCCAAACACCAGCAATCATAGAGGAGATGTGACATTTAATGGGAGCATTATTTACTTGAAATGGGACACAGAGCTAGAGAATGAGAAAGGCAGTGTAGCCCAAAACAAGTAAAATTTATCAAAGGGGATAGCTCAGAGCAATAAACGACTGTTCTTTTTCTGATGTCAGCCCAAAGCTCTCATTATCTCACTGCGTTGCATTATATTTCAGCTCATTTCAAAAAGTAAAAAGCAGTCAAAGAGAAAGACGACAAAGAATAAATGAAACACTGAATGGAGAAACAGGCTGGATGTGGGTGGTATTGACTGAATGACAAGAACTGTGTGTATGTGTGTGTGGCAACTGTGTACTTAAAAGCAAAGATGATGACACTAAGGGGTGTGACAGCGCAACAACCAACATGGCCAAAAGCAAGTCACCTTCAATAAACCCTGGCCTCGGCCTGACTCCGCTCACCAAGCAGAGTTGGCCCAAGACTCCAAATGTAAAACTCAAGAACTACACAAATCTGGTGCCCTACATGTTGAATATCAGGACAGACAGTTGTGTCAGGGATTTACAGAGTTATCATGGGATTTCAGATTAACACAAATATGAAATATATGTCATGTTGTTTTCCCTTTCTGTTTTCCAAACAGCAAAAAGCTGTGCGTAAAAACTTCCAAATTTCATTTGCTCTAATGCTGGATTTCAGGAACTTACTCCTGCTGCTGTAGATTAGCTGAGGAAATGAGGTCATGTTGAGGCAGACAGCAGCTTGATCCCTGTGGCAGCCATCTGAATGGAGGCACGGCCAGTTCAACAGGAGTGAAGGCAAACACATGCACACACTGCTTCCAGTTTAATCTATTTGACATATAGGGTTACATCCAGTGGATCAAATTTTGACTCTGCAGTGGATTTGTAGGGCCAAAAGGATGATCCTGGACTGATCCAATATTTGGACGCATGTAGACCAAGGCCAAGGGGTATAATCTCAGGATGTAGAGGGATAGATTAGGGCAAGTCAGTAAACCTGAAAAGGTTACACCATTGGTATGCATACGCTCAATTGAAAGGATGTGCAGACACCAGAGACGTGAATCAGCAGGGATCATCATAAATACCAGTGTCCAGTGTCCAGTTGTCCCTGCTTCTCTAACGGATGTAGTATATTCTCCACCCTTGGTGCCATTTCAAGCTTTTGTTTTGCCCCCTTAAATTTTTTGATTTTCCCTTTTGCCTCACTTTTTTGGATTCCTCTAGATGTGTTTTGGATTCTCCGTGTAACACACTTGGCTTAGTTTGAGTTTTACCATGGTCCCAAAGTTTTTTGCCTTCAAATTCTTTTCCGTGTTAGTGTTTTTAGGACAATATTAGAATAAAAATGCAAATGTAAAAATTAAAATGTAATACAGCAAATACATTTTTATTTCAACAATAAATATCATTATTTGAGTCACACTGAAAAGAAAGTGTCAAATATCCAATCATTTTTATCTTAAAGACTGCAAATTCTGACATCATTCAAATGAAAATGAAAAGGACTTTTGAATTTTATCTTTTTTAAATGGTGCCCTGAATGCTGGATATAATTCAAATGAAAACGAAAAAAGGAAATGAAAATGCAATAAAGAATTTCCATTTCCATTTCAAGATTTAAGGCACATAATTTGAGTCAAAATGACAATGATATGTCAAATATCAATCTTCATTTTCATTTTCAAGACTGCAAATCATGTTACATAACATTATTCATGTTTTCTCAAAATGAAAACACAGGTTGCATGGCTCCAAGGCTTAATTTGACAATATCTCACAGCATGCGATGCACAACTGTAACAATTCAGCTTCTATGCCTGTCCAAAAAAAAAAAATAAAAAAAAATACCAGCGCTAAGTACCCAACACTGTACGTCCTCCAATCTCTTTTCTTTCTTTTGATTGAGGGGAAATCACCAGTCAATTCACCATTACCTTTTTGTTTATTTCTCCTTTGAATTCTTCCTGTTTCTAGCCAGCTATCCATCTTTATACTCAAGTTTCAGCATCAAATGTAAAAAAGTCAAGTGCAGTCTGGCTGCAAAGTACTCCGGCAAATAACAACAAAACTTCCAATCTCTCATTTGTTCGTCACATGACTTATACTCCAACAAAACAAGTTGAAATGTATAAATGTAAACATAACAGTTTTAACAGTTGAATATTCTGTTTCCCAGATTATAGGTGGCACACTGAGGGCCAATCAGATCACACCAGCGGAAGATCAGCCTTAGACTGGAACAATGAATATTTGCAACCATCAAAAAACTTCAGTCATTTTTGTTGCAAATAGGCAACTATTGATCTTACTCTCTCATTTAACCATGATTCAACCCTGTGCAATTACAGGAAAGTTACACATTATTGAAGGATGTGACACACTGGGGACAAATACTAAAACCAGCTATATAGCTCAGGCTTGTGGAGCAGGGACTTCATGTCTTGTTTCTTGATTTCCCCAATAAACAGCTGATGGATGGGGGGTACTGAGGTCAGGTTAAGTCGTTGATCATGTGTTCACATTTGTCAGCTAGTGGTCCTTACATATGGGACCTCGAAAGCAACATTGCTGATGTTACTGACTGAACTCTTCTCTCTGGTGTGACTGAGCCAATGCGAGTCTCCAGTTTTTGGTCTGAATGTCATGTATTGTTGTGTTTGTCAGAGTTGACATTTGCTCGGAGCTGTGTGGAGATGCAGTGCAGTAAGGGCTGGAGTGGAATGTGACAAGTAAAATGACAGCCACCACGTTAACAAAGCACTTCAGACAATGTCCGTCTGAAAGCTGTCACTGTGGTGTCACAAATGTTTTCAAAGTGAGGCAAAGATGACTTCCCAAAAGCTGGTTTTGAAAACATGCAACAACAGCTGACGCGCCAACATTTACAGAACAAGCTTGTCTAGTTTTATGTGCAATGAATACCCTCTAACTCAACTTCTAACATTATAATCCATCCTGACATACACATGCTTTAGATTTGTTCTAATAATTTCACAGAAGTGATTCTTGGCAATTTTTGGTTTTAGTTTGTAGTTCTTGCCTCTTGCATGTTTGAGGTGAAAACCCTCAAAGTGTCACTTGATTTTCGTGTCTCGTCAATGTTGAACATTTGGTTTAAAATATCTCCAGGGAGTCTACAGGTGGATCCTCTTTGTTATTAATCGAACAAATATTAGCTGTGGCATTATACAAGCATTCTTCCACACACAGATACACTCTTGCCTTCACATCAGGTGGAGCCAAGTTGCTTGAAGACAGAAAAGAATTGGAGGGAAATCGCAAAGGATTTCTACCAAAAGTGTCAGTTTCCTGTATTTCTCTGAGCTATTATATTGGGAGCACATTAACATTCAGCCACCAGCACATAGCTGAAGTACTTCCTTGACTACAAGTGTCGGTTTTCTGTGCAGATAATGGCTGTTCTCAATGCTGAATTCCAATTTAGGTATGTCAGTGTCAGGGCACAAGATGGAGCGTCTGATGCTGGAAACTTTGCATGATCTAAATTCAAGAGTGCACCAGATCCTTGTCTCCTCAACATCCTTCCTCACATAACACCTACAGACTCGGCTACTCATTGAGAGATGAAGCATATCCTCTCTGCTGTGACCTCATGAAGCAGTTTCCTTTCCACCAAATGGATTATGATGAAAAGAACGTTGAGCCACTGACTCTCCTGAGCCCAGAAAGGGGTTGAGAATGCTTTTTTGGTGCCATTGGCGATAGTTGGAGAGTTTTTGGCCCCAAAGTAGTACTGAACCCTAAGAAGTTAATTAAGATCAGAGTAAAAGAAATGAAACAACTCTTATAAGTACACACAGCACACAGGTGCACTGATGTACCAACAACACAGCATGTAAAGATGGTGTTGAAGTGCTTCAACAAAAATTACTTGTAAAATTTGATTGCAATATATGCATGTTGTTCACTGCATCAATCTGACATGTACAAATGTCTCCCTTCTTGCTTTTCCTCTTAACTTCCTGTGCACAGCCCTTTCGGAATCATATCCACTTCTTGCATGAACTGACTGGGAAAATGAAAAACCACATTCTCAAAGAGGCTGAATGAAGGACTGATCTAAAGGCAATGATCCTTTTCAACACAAATGTCTCACAATCACACCGTCAATGTTGAAAAAACTTTGTAACTGACTCAAAAAGCTGTCTTTTGTTACCTGCAGGCCAGGCAGAAGTGTTGTGCTTTTCAGTTTTGTGTTAACATTCACCACCATGTTTATGAGCTGTTTAAGAACTCAACTGGTTGTTGGTGTTTCACAGTCTGCTTCTCTTAATGGTTACTGCAGGAATGTGCATCCTTTGGGTCTGGGAAAGATCAGGCTTTAAATTGCACAGTGTGGTTTCACTTATTACCATAGATAACCTGCTGATAGTAGAATAGAAACATTCATTGGAAGATAGATTGAGCCGCTAACTCTTCTGTTGTTTTTGTTTGTTTGTTTGTTTTTCATGTGATCAACATAAGCTACAAATGACAACAAAACCTCAGAATTGGGGAACTGGAGTCCATCCTAGCTGTGATTGGGTGAGAAGTAGGGTACAATCCTAGACAAGCAGCAAGCCTATCACAGAGAAAACGTGACAAAAGATAACCATACATGCACACACTCACACCTGTAATTTTTTGCTAATTTTTAGTACATCCATTATTCCATTATGGTAACTCTCAGGTGGTGGAGAGAGGGGTTTATTATTTATTAGTAACAGGAAGTGTCAGCTGATAAACCATTTATCGGAATAAATGGACAATACACCATCCCTTTTATGACAACACTGTCCTATTCAACAGCCAACTCAAATGTAATGGCAGAGTATATTCTGCCTTCAAGGCACTGCTGTGAATACCCTGTTACCAGACACCACAGTGCACCTTCGGGGTCCATATTTCGAAAGTCAGAGCTTGTATAATATAGTCAATCAGAGAAAATCTTAGGAAACAACAAAGTAAACCATAAGAAGAAATCTTAAGTGTCTTACTTAGTCAAAACGATCAATCCAAGGAAGTCTGAAGTATCATCCCAGTTTTATCCAAAAATATGTCTTATCTTGAATAAGTTATCTTGATCTGTTAAGAGGTAAAAACACAGCAGCTTACATTAATATTTTTAAATATGCAAGTGCCCTGATTAAAAAATAAAATCAAAAATCCTGATTCCTCATCTCTAGGACGAGGACTATTAAATTTTAATATTTGCCTCATAGATGTTTGAATGAAAGCAGTAATGGGGCATGATCTGAGAGGAGAGTTAATAACATTTTTAGACGGATCATTGGAGAGGACAAAATGGTCTTTTATTAAGAAAAGAGCTCTTAAATAGAACATATACTCCAGAGTGTCAAGGTTTGTAAAACATCAAATATCAATAAATGCCAAAGAGCTACAAAATGACAGTGACCTGTGGGGGTTAGATCTGTTAAACTTCAGTCTCGGGACAAGATTAAAATCCCCTCCAACCACTAAAGGTAGAGTTCAGTGCTAAATATTCACTATAAGCTGGGTCTAGGACCATCCAATTCATGCTACCCCTGAATACAAGGGCTGCTGAGCTGCGCCTCTGATCGGGCAAACTTGTCAGTTTAATATTTTCTAAACTGCTGAGTTCTGAACAAAAAAAAAAAAAAAAAAAAAAAAAATCAGCCCCTGTACAGTGTGTGTCTTAAGAGAATTGGATATTCAGACTGAAGCCATTGGAACCAGTCCACAAACATTTTGTATTGTTGCTGTAAAAAACAAAAAATCTGCTTTTTTGAATTTGTGTGTGTGATTACCAGAAGTCCCGGTGCCAGCCTCAAGCTGACACTCAACAAACTGAAGTTTTGCCACTTCTGCGCTGGCTTCATTTCACTCAGCTGAAGGTTGCAGCTTGATTCAGGCTCAAACGAGTTTTCATTCCAATACCACAACCAAGCACATCACAATTTTGAAATTATGCTAATAATACTCAAGCCACTTAACTCAGTCAAGGATTGCTCTATAGTTTTTTCTCAATGAAAAACTAGTGAGAGGGAAAAAAAGTGGAAAGAAAAATGGGGGGTTCAGAAATATATCACACCACAACAGATGTCATCAACACACAAAATATCCAAGCAAATGCTGGGATAAGGGGATAAGAACGTTCATCTTTGTCTGTTAAAAAATAAATAAATGGTCTATGCTTGACTGCAGGGACAATTTCAGACTTTCAAATAGTCATGTTAGTTTCTTTAACCAGACAGTGGTTTTGCAAGTCAGAGAAGAAAATGCTGCTCCATCACCCCAACAGGACCATACATCATGGTGTTACCAATATAAACCCTCATTTAATTCAATGTTTCTGGTGAATAGTTTTGTAAACTCTAAAATTATAAACCAAAAAGCCCAATGGCCCAATATATAAAACATAAAACATTGCATCACTTATTGTCAACAATTGTATATTAGAAAGTAGAACAAGTCAGTAAAAACTTGAAATCAACAACTCTGCCATTTATCCATTTTTTTCACTTCTTCAATAATTAAACTTGCACAATGCAGCAGGAATTGCAGGTTCTGTGTAAAAGATATTATCTGGTGTGTCACTAATCTCCAAACAGATCAGGTTCTGTTTTCTTGAAGGCCTGAAAATTTTGTTGCAGTCTGTAAAAGTTAACTTCTCCTGGCAAACAAACAGTAACAATACATCCTGCAGAGTTTGGGATGTCATAAAACTCTTTGTTTGGATCTCATTAAAGCTGCAGTTATGTTGGACACAGTTCTCTTTCCGTCCCCCTGTGTGAGAAAGTATATGATATGCCAAGAGATTTTGCAGATTTGCTATATGATTAAACCACTGGCTTTCAGTGCTTTTTGTAGATAATTAGATTAAGCTTTGACTGCTCGCTTCCAGCTCTAGCTTTCTATCAGATTCTTGATCAGAGACATCCTCAGTTGTTTTCACCTATGAGCTGTGCCTGATAATCCAATGTGAGGGGGCATTATTTCTTTTTTTCTTTTTTTCAGGTGTTTAATGATGAGATTAGAAGCCTCATCCATGCATTCCATGTGGCTTGCTTCATCTGACATGTTCTTCCTCAGTTGATGATCACAAATGTGTAGCTGCAAACTGAGTTGATCAGCCTTTACCTCTCATTTAGGCTCATATGCAAGCCATTAAGTCTAACAGATGTACCTCAATCAGAATAGAACCATTCTGTTTGGTTCATCCATAATTTAGGAGTGAAATACCATCTGCATCATCACTCTGACTTCGTGCTGCACACTGGCGTCATCAAGTGACAATTCAAATTTATAACACTGTAGAGTTTCTTGTTTTGAGATTCTCACAAAGAGACTACACTTCTAAACCAAGAGTTCGAGTGAGCAAAAAACTCAGCCAAACAACATTCGCTCTTCCGTCATTCTTCAAAGCAGGGCTGCCGCTGACAAAACAAAGAGTCAGAGAGATTACATGCATTGCGTCACGCACAAACAACCCGATGGAAACCCCGTTCTGAACAGACGCAAACAGGCCTCATTCCGTCTCCCTTCACCAGCACAGAGTGAGACACGCACAAAGTGACACACATGCATCAGCAGATCAACACTCCTCCACCCACTGTGGTGATGCATCTGCAGGATGATGAAGGCTTGAATCCAAGCAGCAGCTGCAGATCAATGGCTCACCTCCCAACTAGCCACGGCCCCTCTGACCAGCTCTGCTTCATAGCTTAAAACGCAGCCAAAGGTTCTGCTTTGAATACCAGATCAGCCTTATGACTCTACCCTGACTCTGTCAGCTTCTCTTGTTTTTTCTCTCTTACTCTCCTCAGTTCTTTGTCACTGCTCCTGTTTTTTGTTGCTGTTTTCACTGCCTCAAACTCTCTGTCTGTCTCAGAATGTGAAGAAAAGGTGAAGTACTCTGAAACTGAAAAGTAAAAGACATAAAAGAGCAACACTTTCTGTGGAGCAGAGGGTGAATTTTTCCAGTAATGATGCTGTCTCTTGCAATGCTAAGAAAGTGCTTTGAAATGTGTGAAACCTCAAGCAATACTGCCACTGTCACAAAGCATGTTGAGTTTCCTTCAGAGATGACGTTACCTTTGGTTCAGTCAGGGATCAAGGATACACGCTGACTCAAAACTAAAATGGTTCAAAAGTTGAAATCTGATGAAAAAAAAAGAAAAATTAAAGCACAAAAGTGAAAGCTTGATTACTTGGTATGATTATAAAAAAAATATGTTCTTGGAGAACTTAAAAGAAGTCCTCAATAAAAACATACAAAGCATCAAAACATAGACCTTTGGGGAGCACAACTGTCTTGAGTCAACTGTCTTAACCTAACATCGGAGAATTCTGGTGACTTGGGTCAAGTATACTGCCAGGACAAAATAAAATCCCATTCAATCACCTTTATACTACAGTGTGATAAAATAGAAGAGTGAGGTTTTTAACTGAACATGCTATTCAATCTTGTGGTACCTGGGGAAGTTCTTGAGGCATGAACATGGCATAAGAGTTAAGATGTGCATGGTCATCACCATCTCCCAATTTAACACACTGTTTACATATGGACATATGGCAAAAACTGAAAGAAAAAACAAAAACTGCTTTCCAAAAATATTCCCATGCATATGGACAGCACAAGTTTCTGATAGTTTACTGTAAGACTAACTCTCTTAAGATGGTGATATTGTAGTTTTTTTGGCTCTATGCTGTACCTGTAGTACCCCTTAGCCAAGTCAGTTTTGCTCATATTGCACATGTCAAAACAGCCAATGATGACTAAAGTATTGATAAGAGAAAACGATTTACAATTTAGAAAACAATAAAATCCCCCTTTTTCTTATATTTTTGTCTCAGGATCCCTTATTTCAGTCTCTGTCTGAAATCCTTGGTTTAAGTTGTTCATCATTTATACATTTCTCTGTCACTCTCACAAGCACAGCAGGGGGCCAAGGAGGGTGGACTGAAGATAATGTGGAGATTTTGAGCTATTTTTAAAACATTAGGCACTGTTACCTTGTTTCTGTTGTTTTTGTGAAGAAGAGAAAGCTGGGTGAAGAATGCTCTAGTTGGGTCAAACAGACAACAGACCGGGTGTTGTTCCCGCATGAGTGCCGAGCTGTTCATTTATTTATTTTTTTACAACAAAACAACCAAAATAACTTGATGAATGAAAACCTTTTCACTGACTTGTTCAGGCATCACTATTCACCTTTGCTGACTGACATTTTCTATTAGGAGTTGCATTTTTGTTTTTCCTCTGCTTGGGTGTCAACCTTTTCTTTGTTTTGGATCAAGTGTGAGCCCCAATTTATTAAAGAGTGGTCTCTCTTTTTAATTTTATAAACAGCTAAAGGTCTTAAAAAACAATGTAGGATTGCAAAGTTTATTCCTGCATTAAGTGAGAGCGCTGTGGAAGTGTTTTTAGTTTGTTTGGTTTCCTTTTTTTAGATACATTATCTCAGTAATTTTTTTCTTTGATTAAAATCAATACAGGATTCTCCACCTGCGGCTCACACTTCACTGTCATGACACTCAAGCTTGAAGTTTCTCTTTAAATTTGTAGTACATTTTCTTTTGTTAATTTGAATTACTTTATTGATTCTTCTTTTCTTATTTAGCTACTAAAACATTTCCACTTAACAGCCATACACCCTGATAAAAGACTGCTTTACAACTAACATATAAAAGGCCTCATGGTATCTTATAATTAGATGCTCAATCATGGTGGGAAATTCCAATCTTGAGTTGTTTTAAGGTAATTTATGGTTATTGTTAGCTGAAGGAGCAGTAGATGTAGCACTGGTCGTATAACAATTACATTGTGAAGATTCATTAACACACTGGAAGCTGGGTGGCATTAAAGGCAGCACTTCTTGCATTTCTTGAGTGAAATAATGAGGCTTTTGTTACACACTGAGCGATTCATGAACCTTGATGAAGCGTAGTGTTACTCTACTGTGTAAAAAACAAAGTTTTTGTAATGCGCGGTAAAATCTTCTTCCCTTCGTCCAAGAAACTACTCAAAAACGGAAACATTTCAACAAACTGACATCTTTAGAGGACATGGTTCAGTTACTCTAGTTTTATTTAGACTATAATGGAATCAAGATTTTATTTCTAGTGAGAAAGGTCCCAGAAGTTAATCTTCCCACCCTTCACAGTTCTGGTCTCGACTGTTCTCTCATTTACAGGAGCTCAGCACTTGTCAACAGGGAAAAGAAAAACAAACAAGCAAAAACATTCCAACAGGCAGAAACCTAAAGGAGATCAGACTCTTGGAGGACAAGATAGAAGCTGATAAAGGCAAAAAAGTGATTCTTGCAGGTGAACTACGAACAGCACCATCCAAATGCCTTCATCATTTCTCATAAATGTGTGAAGGACAAACGACAGATGTCTCCATTCAAAGTCAATCTGTTTCTTTCCCTGCTCTCACGCTTAAACCTCTGATAATTATCATTTCTATAATCATTTTTTTATCGATACAGCCCCCTCTGAGGGTGAAGCAAGAGCCTGGAAAACTTTGGTGCGTTGGTGTATTTTGTGGCCGACTGTCAGGTTCTATGACAGACTCCCAATGTATGACAGCCACAGCATTTCATCACTTCTCTCCCGATTCATTCCTTTGCCTCGAGCCCACATTAAAATATGCATGACTGTGTTACAGCTGTCAAGTCTGTGAAATCAAACTTCTCAAAGTAAATCCTCAAGAGAAACATGCAGGATAAACAAGTGATTAGAAGACCCAGCTTATGATTGTCTGAGCGAGAGAGCAAGAGAGACACTAACCCACAGTTAGCCAGCAGAGCTTATTCTGCCAGGAGTGCTTCACTACCTAATCCCACCCTGTTTATCAACCCCTGCAGCCTCACATATATCATCTACAGCTCAGACTGCAGAGCTGGAGTTCACAGCAGGCAGGAGTGGAGGTGTTGCCTGAAGATGTTGCCACAGTGTGATAAGTAAGGGAGTTGCATAGCTGTCAGGGTAAAAAAAAAAAAAAAAGAAAGAAAAAAGAAAAGATAACCACCTTTATTATGTTTTTATGGATAGTAAGAGTATTTTGAAGAGATGGTGCCACATGTTGAAGGACACATTCTCCTTTTCTTCTTTATTTAATACAGAGTGCAGCAAGTACACCCTGGTTGGAAGATCTAAGGATGGAGAAGATCATTTTGATTGGAAACTAGTGATGTTTGACACTGCTGATTCACCGATCCGATACTGAGTAAAATTCAGGCTGGTTTCGGCAATATCGATCTCATACCGATACCCGTTGTAGCAATTTTACTGGAGTAACTAATAATGGATATGTAGATAAACTGTTATTTTTTCAATTTTTCCAGAATTTTCTAAGTTTATCATGTTTTTTTTTATTATTGTTTAGTTGCAACATTTGGGTCATTTGTAAACAATCATGGAAAGATTTAGTAAGGTGGTTCAAAAGGGAAATACAGCAACTGAGTTGGGAGGGAATAAAAGCAACAACCGGCTTTTCTAACTCTACTTGTAAAACAATGGACACAAGTTTTACAATGTTTCTTAAAGGAAGAAAAGTTAGATTAACAGTTGAATTTCATGTAGGCTAACAAAGTGAGTATCATCCCTTGAATACATACAATGAGCTCCTCACTTGTTACTTTGTGAACTCTCATATGCGGCATGTGTCCGTGTATGCAGTGACGTACTGACATTGAATATTGATAAGGGTGACGAAACCTCCTCTTTTGCAAATTCCCTATAATGTCAGGGTGTTGCTCGGCTTGTTCTGCAGGTCTTTGATACAAGTGCTGCACTGGGCCACTGGCATTATTCCAATGTACCTTTCTGTCAAGATGTGAAGCGTGCACACCGCATACATCATGACGTGAAAGACCCTGGGCGCTCCTTCTTTCAGATTGAAAAAAAAAATGCTCTTATTGCCCATGCTGTGCCCTCTGACAGAAAAAGGAAAAAAAAAACAGAAGGAAAAAAGGTAAAATAATATGCTATCTTTCAATTCATTATTGTTTTTTAAATTTAAGGCATAATTTTACATTGGTCCAAATAAAACAAGGATTGGTAACTTCTGTTTTCTTTAGTTTACAAAAGAGAAAAAAAAAACTAAAATAAAACTTTATTTTTCGTTTAACTGAGATTTTGGGGCATCATTTATATTTTTGCACAAAAAAGATACTTTTGAGCAATGGAATACCTCTCTTCTTCCTATTCTAGCACATTGAGAGGCACGATTTATGTTTACTTTATAGAACATTTTCACTTCAAACAGAAAAAAGGAATGTTTCCAAAAGTATCTTTTTTAAGCTGCCTTGACGTTATTGAAGATCTGTGGCTTTTTTTGCAGCATCTGCAAGATGTCAGGTGTCCTCTTTTAGGGTTTTCAGAATATGGTCACCCCAACATTACTGTAATGATGTGGCTTCAACTTGGCAATAGAAACCCAAACTTGTTCTTTGGAAGAACCTAATTAGAACCAACGAAGTGCTAGCAATGATACTGAACAAGCACCTGGTTCTTTTAATGGAAATGGGATAACAGACACCAAGTTAACAATCCCATCAGTTTAACTGATGACGGACGACTCTTAAGCCTGATTTCTACTTCTTCATCAAATTGGAGCTGCAATAGCCAATTCTGTAGCCCATTTCAAAGGTCTGTGTAGATCTTTTCGAATGCGGAAGCCTACATGTTCACCTGACATGCCCCTTCTCCCAAATGTATCTATGTATCAAAAGTACAAGCCCTGTGATTGGTTGGCTGAGCAGGATAGTTCTTCCTGGTTTAATAACACTTCTGGGATGGCCACACATAGGCCTTTCATTTCATTTCCTCTGACCCCTCTCTTCTATTCTTTCATATATCAGCTTCAAGATAACGCCAATGCTTATTATTGCAACAAAAAAGTGAGCAAAAAACAGAAAAGAAACAGACTATCTCACAATCATACAGACAGCACTGCCCTAATGTGTTTTCAATTAGAATTTCAGAGCAATGCCAACATATCAAAGCAGATGTAGCTCCAAGGACTGCATTTGCCACAATGGCCTATGGTCAATGAAGAAGTATAAATCAGGCTTTAGAGAGCTAAAATTGCTAGCTGTGTTCAGCAGTCTGTTCTGGGATGAAGAGGCCTGATGGAGGAAAAGTGAATGACTGAGAACTTTTACAGGCATTAAGCTATCACTACCATGGTGTAGCAGCTAACTAGGATGATGAAACAACCTACAATTCAGAAATGCTGGGTTATGGCAGTTAAACTAATTATAGTAATTAATGCAGAGTTGATTGTTCAGAAAGCACTGATAAATCTATAGGGGAGAAGGTCTGTTGTGTCCTATTGAATCCTATGAAGTTTTCTGCCTCCAAAATAATCTTTTCCTCATCTATGGCGTTGGATTACGTCTGGGTCTCTGACCTGCTGATGATTTATGGCTCAGTACGACTGAGAGTGATGCAATTTTGATTTACAAGCATGAGGAGTAAAATCAGGAGCAAGGGCACAGTGTTTTATTTTGAAATGACAGGATGCTATGTTTGTTTTTTGTGTCTTTATTCTTGTTTGGTATTATCTGCTCTGCATACATTGACACATTTTTGCAGCACACTCTGGCAAAAATAGACTTGCAGTGAAACAGTGCAGATGTTTGGCGCAGGCTGTGTGAATGCTCTGATTGAAAACAGCGGAGGCTATGTGCAGAATAATGCATGGCACTGATGTTCCACTGTGCAGACACATTATGTTTGAATTGGGGGTTAGAGGGATGATAGATGTCCTCAGCGCTGTCGTCTCCTCCTTCCTCCATGGTACAATGTCTCATCTCAGTAGAGGTTAAACAGAAAGTGCAGGCAACACAGTGCGCTTGTGCGGCTAGTTGAGGAGATTCTGATCAAGCTGGGGACATTGTCAGCATTTCTATATTCTATCGGGGTTGACCGGTACACTGGTGATCGTTACATCCCTACCCAGAATCACATTTACACTCTACTATCAAATGAGTATATATCATGGAGCAGAACTCTCTGGGAAATCCCAACTCTCTCCAACTCCCTCTATCTCCATCTCTCTGCCACCCATATTCATACCCTGCAAGTTTTTCACAACTTCAAAGCAGCCAGAGAGAGAGAAACCAAAGCCGCCTCTGACCTCGTCGATACTCAAAACCTTGGAGGCATGTGTCACCCTGAATGGCGCTGCAATCGTACAACTCTCTGCCAAGCTGTGGGATCACAAAAATCTCCCGAGGACATGCACGTCTTTCCATAGGCCAATGGACGGAGCAAAAGCAAAGAAAAAAAAAAACATGTCAGGCAGCAGAGTAGAAGCAGAAGAATGCCTTCTGGGCTGCTGATGCTCAGTATAAAAATCCATGTGGACACAAATTCAAGAGAAGAAAGTGTTTTAAAATCATTAGTGAAAAAAAAATGAAGATTCAAATGACTTGCTGCAGGCAACTGGTGATTGCTTTGTGATAGCAGGTCTCAACAAAGAGCAGATCTAACAAGTGTTCAGTCTCCATAGAGTACAAACCACTAATTACTTATTAATGAGGAGAGTCTGGGCTTTAACAGTAAACAGTGGAGAGAAGAAAAGGGTAGAGATGGGTAATGAAGAGCAACAGAAGGCGAGGAAACTTTGATCCAAACATTGAGACAAAACTGACTTTTAATTTGAAATAAAAGGCATTATTCAGACATAGAAGAATGGAGGATAGAAAGAAGGAAACAGTCAGGTTCAGATTGACAGGAGTGATGTGTCGTTCGTGAATGATTCGTTCAAAATGAACAAATCATCTGGGCGAACGAACTGAACCAAATCACTTATTTGAAAAGATTAGTTCATTTATGAACTGCAGTTGCGCTCCCCTCTCCTGTCTCTTGTGTCTGGTCTCAGTACACATTTAGTTCATGAATGAATCACTGACAGACTGAGATCGAAAGACACAACTCAGTCACTGAACTGGAGCTCCGATTCAGTGATTTGTACTGAACATACTGAAGGTACATACGTCCAGTGAACGAATTGCAAACTGAAGGAGAGAGACAAGGTTCAGTGACTGGACTCAAGCTCAGGATTATTAACCATCTGCAATTCTCAGTCCCAAGCAAATCTGAGTGTTGGGCATTGTTTCAGCTCATTAAATTTTGACTGGCGGGCGGAGCTGCAGAGAGGTACTGAATGATTGGGTGAACGATTGGGTGAACGATTGGGTGAATGAATCTTTTGAACAAATCACTTTACTGAACTGGTTCAAATGATTCAGTTCACTGTAAAGAACTGCTTTTCCCACCATTAATCATCAGTATTGTAAAGGAATAAGAGAGGATGTAGAAAGAGAGAAAGGTGGAATAAAACAAGGACAGAGGTGGATAAGACACAGGAAAAAGTAGAGATAAGAGCAGAAAGAGACAAACCTATCATTCTTGACCTTTAAGAAACAGAATCACAGAGGAGAGCAGTCAGGATAAAGCTGATCCACAGAGAAAAGCTTCACTCCAACCTTTCCTCCTGATGATATTTCAGCAAACAACGACCAACAACATCTGACCTGCGAACCTGAACTCTGTCCAGATCACAATCAGCCGACACGAAGCCCTCAGTGAAATCCACAGCTTTACTCCTCCACCTGCTAAATCTGAGGAGAAGAAGAACAAATCCTGCAGACGCATGAATCTCACACTTCTACCTTCACACCCTCACATATTAGAAACTCATTTGCATTCATCAGCAGCACCGCCCCCGAGGGGATCTGGAAATATGTTGGATTGTTTAGTCAAAATGATAATACAGCTGGGGATATTTATCTTTGGAAAGCCTGTTAATTTGTTCAGGATGAAACGGTGTTTTCATTTACATGTTGAATAGGGAGAAGCTGGGGAATCATTTTCCAACCTGTTCTGAAAATGGTGACGACTCAAAAGTTTATTGATTCTCCTCACAGTTATGTTTTTTTTTGGGTGTATATTTGCGACAGTGATTCTGTATGTTTGTATTCACCACTCTTTTAAAGGCAGGCACGTAGTGGTAGATCAGAAAGTCATGCTGCCACCTTTGTATTGAATGTCAAGCCTAAATTGTCTAAAGTGTTTAATATTGAAAGATATATTGTACAAATTTTGCCTATAGCAATTCTTGTAATCATGGACATGGATCACAGATATGTGGCAGTTTTATGGCTGTTGACAATACCATCCATCATCAATGAGTGTTTCTGATCTACATAATCTGAGAAATAGTTTGGAGTCATTGTGTTTTATATCAACATCGAGCAGCTGTCACATGCAGTTCTTGCGCCTAACTTCATGAACATAGTGCAGCTCTCTGTGTAATTTAGAAGTTGTGGTGACCAAATAGCATTACATGCAAATCTATGAGCTGAAGTCAGCTGAGCTCATGCATGTACAGGCAGAACGTGCAGACATTACAAAAAGAAGCCACTGCCGGGACCAGTAACCTCAAATCTGTTTTTTTTTCCAGCAGCAGTTGGCTTGGCACTGCACTACCATGCAGCCTAAAATTTGTTGTGGTCTGGACAAATAAGACATGTCTTCTTCTGTCTAATGAAACCTATCTCTGCACCAAAAGAAGGAAACCTTTGACCACAATTTGCAAGCATGGAAGATTAACCCCCCTAATTCACACCTACACCGTGCAGCAATCCATCAGTGCCATGGTTTTTGGCTCTAAGTCTGCGGCACAGTGGTGGAACGCACATGGCGTGAGATTACCTCTGGGCTTCTCTGACGTGTTGATGACTTCTAGCTGCTCTGCTGGTAGTGACAAAGTTTTGATAAACAAGGATGAGACTGGAGATAGGGAGCCAGAATATGGTACTTTGTTTTGGAATGACCGGATGCTCTTTTTGTTTTAATGTCTGTTTCCCTGTTTTGTGCAATCTGTTTTGCAGAAATGGATGCATTTCTCAGGCATACTCTACCAAAAATTGACTCACAGTGTAACAGCTGCTTGCAGCCATTGGTGGTATGTGCCGAAGATGTGCATGCACTGTACTGTATGTGTGGTGCCTGGTTTACGCTTGAACAGTGATGTCAATTTAGTAGCCGCGCCCCCTCGAGTGGTCCCTTTCCGCGTCATGCACTTCTGAAAATTTGTAACTGCTGGCTAGAGACGCAACAACAAGGTGGCGGAATCAGAGCTTTGAGTGTCTTAGCCAAAAAAACAGGCATTTATATAGTTCATCACACAGAGACCCCAGTGAGGATGGTGTGATGACTATTCCTCGTGGACACACTCTACAGAGAAGAGGAACAGGCAAAAAATAATGTAGAAAATGGTGTAAACATAGGCAGACTTCTTCTACTCTCGTTAAATGATCTGTTAGATGTGTGTTTGTGATACATCTCCCCCTGCAGTTTGGTAATGGAAGCCAACGGAGGCCGAGGAAAGGAACAAGTATAAAAGCCATTCTCTCGTGCCTTAACACAGCCTTGAATAGGGGGTAAGAGTTAAGGAAGAAACAAGACAAATCAGGGAAGTGACCATGGTATTGTAACTGTTATTGAAATACCAGTTTCATTTTTCCTGCAGGACCTAGTACCCCACCAGAGGTAACAAAAGCTGGTTAAGTGACCATGACATTAATGTGCTTGATTGGCCCCAAACTAATCAAAAAAGGACCCCCCACAGAATCTATGAGGCATTGTCTTAAGGAAAACTAGCTACCAGACCCAGCAAATGAGCCGAAGACCAAAGCAAAAATTTGGTAACACCCAAGCAGAGCTGCAGGCTGATTGCCACAGTGCATTAATGCAATAATTCAAACAAAAGGAGCAGCAACCAAACATAGAGTCAATATTGATTAACATTCTTTTGAGGACACCAACAAGTCAACAACCAAAGTTGCCTCACTGAGGCTAGAAGACTTTACAGAGCCAAAAATAAAATGACTGAATTTTGCTTAATGTAACTTTTCCATGCAGGGTTTACAAATTCTGAGGCCTTAAGGTGATTAAGTCAAAATCTAACACTGCAAACACTAGATGTGTGTTCAAACAAGTCTCAAACTTTTTGGGACTACTTACTCTGTACAAACACTAATAAGTAACAGGTATAAGTCTACTTGAGCTCAAGTAATCAGACCTGCCTTCCCTGCTAATACTGCCACCTGTTTGAGATGCCTCAATTATTTCTTCCTCATCTGAACCCCAGATTCTATTCACTTTGAAAGGACTTGAACAAAGAGCATCAAAGGACAAGAAACGTTTGGTTTTAAATGCAACAGTTTTTCAGAGACAGAAAAATGCACCAAAACGTCAAAGTAGTTGACACAAACAAAAGAAAATCATTTGATTCCATTTGACAGCTGCACGTGTATAGAAATAAAAACTGTCAGAGAGATTATCTGCGCTTTCTTGACAAGTTGCGCCCACAATCATGGAGGAGGGAGAGGCAGGGACGCTGATGAGGAAATAATGGAATAATGGAGGGAAAGGGAGAAGAGACTCCAGAGAACGTAAATAGTTAATGATGCCTTGGCTGCTGTAAAGAACACAGCAGATAGATTAGAGAAGTGTGAGGCATGAACACACACACAAATGCACACACACACCAGAGGGTGACAGAATGCAAACACAGAGCAGATGATTAGAGGAGCCAAGCCAAGCCACGACATCCAACACAGCACAACAAGTCAGGAAAACACTTCAACCGCTCCTTTAGTGATCAGAGCTTGAATAACAGCATGAAAATGAGGGTTTGAAGTGCTCCCAGGATTTTTCTTTATCAGAGAATCAGACATTTGAGAAAATATCACTTCTGTAAGATAATAAAGCACAACAAAGCTGATGTAGTGTTTGAATCTTCAGGTACAGGTTTAAGCAAGCTGTGTTTTTTTTTTTTACACTTTGAGGTTTGATCTTTGGGTTGCTGATGAGTGTTTCAGTAACATTTTCAGCCACACGTTTTTGGATGTAAAACACAAAGGTGAATATCTGAAAGATCAGAGTGCAGCACTGGTGCAAATAGGCTGTAAAGGAGGAATATTGTCTTTGAGTTCCCGTTCACACACATGCTGACAAATGTGAAAACACACACTGTGAGTTCGAGTACTTCATAGGAGTTCATCATCATTGGAGTGAGAGGAAAAGGCAGTGAGGCTTTTTGGCAGATTTCCTGCTCAGTTGGAGTTGACAAACTGCCAAAGTGCTCCGTCACAGCTCCGCTTTAAAGAATGCTAACTGTTTCATCTGCTGTGATTTAGATCTCAGGCAGGAAAAACAGCCCACTTTAAATGTATGCACGTCCACTCGAAATGCAACCATCGAGTAATTAGAGTCTGTTCTATAATTTTCTAAGGGACAGAGATTAGTCACTCAGTGGTTACCTGTTATGAAACGGTTTCTAAAAATATCTCCCAAGAGCCACTTCTTAAGTTCAAAACATCAAAACAATATCCTAATCAACACAGGCATGAAGTGCAATCACAATAAATCCAAAAATACTGATATATACAAAGCTGCAAAGCTGTTTAGCACTTCAACAGAAAAGTATTTGTTGAAGATTGATTGAAATGTTTCACAGTACATCAACTCATTCTCTTTGTTAAAGAAAGTCTGCATTTTAAATCACCACAGCTGCCAGAAATCAAGAACTCCTTTCTCCCAGTTGCTTTTTTCATTTAGAGAATGAACGTCTCATAGAAGAGTGATGAAGAATTCTATACCTGAAATAAACAGAGTTATTGATGCACTATTCTCAAACTTCCTACATGACTTCTCACTCTTGACTGGAGAAATGACTTTTGAAAAGAGATCCTGAAGTCGCTCCAAATTTGCATTGAATGTGTTTATGCTTTGTGAGGTTTGTGTTTTGATCAACGAGCGCTACTCTCTCAAGAAGAGAGTACACAAACAATTTATTTCAATTCTTTCTTATACAAACAATGTTTCTGTTTGAAGTAAGGACACTGAAGTTAATAATAAGAGAATATTGTATTAACTAAGAGGGGGCTGACTCACCTGAGGGTGAAAATCTGCACAGTAGAAAGTGTGGATAGAGCCAGAAAAGTAGAGAGTGTTTCTCTCTGTCGAATGGGTTTGGACGGTGCCATCACCACAAAGTTGTTGTCCAGCTTCAGCTCAGACAGCGGCTGAAACAGCCTCACACTCCCTATGCGCTGCATGGGTGTGTGCCCTGCAAAATATCCCATGGGCCTCTGCTGGTCTGTAGGAATGGAGCTGCTTTTCCTTGAATCCTCTGAGCTGCAGTCTCCACTGTCGGTGCTTTGGATCATGTAGTAGAGCTCCACGGGGGTCCCCTGGGCCTGCTCAGAGACCCTCTGCCTGCCCGGTCTGACTGTAGGAGGGCTGAACCAGCTGGCCAGGGGCTCCAGTTCGGCTACACATATCCCCAGTTCCCCTTTTAGCCGGCATGTCCCACGCACTTCTTGAGTCTCGTGGAAGGCAAACATCCTGACGCAGGGCAGCTTGTAGGTGGCGCTGTAATCATCCCAGTCCCTCCCTGCAATGTAGAACAACACCTGAACCTTTGGCCAACTGGGATAAATCCTCTCACTGATAATATAGGTGTGCACCTTCCAGTTGAAGGTAAAAAGAGGTGGTGATGACGGCGATGATGATGTTGGCACTGATGATGATGAAGTGAAGGAGGGTGTGTTGAACGGCCCTGGCAGCGTCTGCAGCAGCTCTAAAGGAACCGGCTGCTGGACGGACAGAGGGCCGTAGCTGGCGTTGATGAAGGGCATCTGTCTCGCTTGGTGGATGAAGAAGGACTCGGTGCGAGCCTGCAGGCTGGAGTTCCTCATTATGTCCTGATTGGCCTCCTGTAGAAAGAACGCTGACTCAGCATTGAGGATTTTGTAGCTGACAGGCAGATAAATGGGCGTGGGGCCAAACCTCTGCAGACCTTCCAGAATCACCTTGCTGTCCACCACTGAAACAAAGAGAAAGAAACAGACATGAAGTAGCTGCTCACCTTTGTTGCAACTGGGGTCTCTTACATTTCGGGCTGAACAATTTGCAAAATAATCTTATTGCAATTATTTTTCACTATACTGCAATTGCAATTTATTGTGCAATTACTTTTTGTTCCTCATCTTACAGCTCTGGACATTAAGAGACCATTGCAAATTTTTCAGAAATCAGCATCTCTACATATTTGAAAACTTTACTCAAACTAATACCTGTAAATAGCAAAATCAGAGTCTCTGAAAAATTTGCAGTGGTCTCTTAATTTTTTTCCGAGCTGTATGTGTTGTTGATATCAATTGCTACATTGAAGGGGGGGATTTTGTTTTATCTTCGTTTTGAATGAGAAAAACATACATGAAGGAGAAAAGTACAATTTTTGGTAAAAAAAAATCCACAAAAGAAACTATTTGCTTTACAAGTACATCTAAAAAAAAAAAGACCTTTTCATGATATTCTGATGTTAACACTCATTCCAGAAAATGAAACCCATAAAACGTAGAGTGAATTATTTCAAGCCTCTATTTCTTGAAATGTTGATAACTGTGACTTGCAGACAATAAAACCCCCAATTTCAGTGTCTCAGAAATTTAGGATATTCCATAAGATCAACATAAAAGGAAGTTTTCCCCCAATTTTCAACCATTTTTGCCACTATCCACCACTTAAACTGTTGCTCCTGCAAAAATAATTTTCAACAATTTGACTTTTTGGTTGAGCAGGGTTGAGTAACACTTGCATGGAGCATATAACATCCAGTGCAAAGGAAACGGTTCTGGTATTTTGACGCATTTGAGGTTAAAGGAATATTGCACTGTCTGGGGTCACAATATAGCAGCAGGTCATAATGTATTTGAATCTAATGTGCAATTAATTGCCCAGCCGTACTTATAACCCAGCAGGTCATGTATAATCTGTAGTTCTCTAAGGAAGATTGTATAATACTCAATAAAACCTGAACCGAAGTGAAATCGAAGAGCAGAGTGAGAAAAATGATAGAAAATAGCTCAAACAACCTGAGGGCAGCATTTCACATCTCACATGAAATTTGCATTCATTTCCTCTAACCTGAGGCAGCGTTAGCTACAGTCTCTTTCTAGTGGTGAATGCTAAATGGTTTGCTGGAGTCATTTCAGTATAATGTCACTTAAAGGTAGACTCAGGTCAAAACTCTTGAGTTTCAGAGTTACTGTTGAAACTTGTTCAGTTTTCCACTGCTTTCAATCTTTCTCTCCATCACAGTCTAGCTCCAGCTGTTTTATTCTCTTCAGTTTTTTCCCTCTTTTCCTCATTAGAGTGTTTCTTGTGATATTGCATCTGTGGCGTCAAACAAAAAGGCTTTCTGGCAGCAGAGTAAAGTTTGGATTGTTTTTAGGAAAAGCTTTACAACATGGTCAAATTTCCCCCCATATTCCAGCTGCTTCGCCCAGTTCTCTCAGTAGTTTGGCCAAGCATCCCCCCTGTGGCTGCTACACTTACTACTGAAAAACCAACCCATGCAACCCCACTCACCAAAAACCCAACTCTGTCAGGTTTCCAGGCAGTTCTCTCCCCTCAAACATGCTGCACGCTCGGGACCAGTTGCAAACCTCACCTTGCTCAGATATGCGTATGAAAAAATACATGAAGTCCCAGAGTGGGCTGAAATGGGACTTTGAAGATAACCACAGAGTGGACTCTGCAAATCTTAGGCAGATTTTGATTCCAGGGGCCAATGAGAACTCATTCTGCCTGAGGTCAGAGCTCAAAACAGATACTTTGGGCAAAAATGTCATCTTTTTCTGAATTCAACCAAACAAAATCTAAAGTGAAAATGTGAGAAAAATGAAGCTAGCATTAGTTTATGCAAGACACGGAAGTCATACGCCCAGCCGATACCAGCTGACAGGCTGATGTTCGAATCTTACCTCCCCACTTAACCAATCACAGCTTGCTGTCGACCAATAAGGTGGTGTATTTAAATATGTCTACATTCACAACTATTCCTGCTACTGCTACTGCGAGAAAAGGTATGGGCACATTTTCTTCTTACGAAAGAAAAAAGTACCATTCCTTTTGGCAGTTGAAGTGTTTACTGTGAGTCTTAGAAGATCAGTTGAAATACTTTAAAAAGGTTGGCAGTATGAGGCTCTCTGCTCTGAAAACTGCTGGCAGCCAATAAGTTAACAAAGCTGATGTGTATAAAACTACATGGCCCTCGTACACATATTCCTATGTTTCCTAAATTAATCTGCCTCCATTGATACGATTGTTATCATGGCCCAGTCACCTCGAGGGTCTTCAACAAACAAATGTAGAAGATGGATCAAACCTTTTTCGTTTGCATGCTCTTCATATAAATGTAACCCTCCTATTTCTGTTCATATTTTTACAATAATGGGGGAATTTGCAATTGTAAATAGTTTCTGATGTTGGAAGGCATTTCACAAACCACACATCCATGTTTCTTGGAACAAAACATAGGCTAACCTTATCCACTTTTAAGTCTTTCACAAACTCATCTCTTATAAAGTGTAGGAGACACCGTTCACAATGATGATGACTTATGACAGATTCAATAGCTTTGTTTTTCATTCTTCATTCTTTGTTCAACTTTTGCCCTCCTTGAATTCATGTTAAGGGCGAAAAAAGTATACACTTCTGACATCATTAAATTTAAACAACAGCTAAAGTTTGGATACTTTCCAGATTTAGATCAACACTGAAGAATGCGCTCAATAAATTATAATAAATTTTACTACACACATGTGGTGGAGGAAGTCTCAAGGTACCAAGCAGTATAAAGATAAATCTAATTAATTGAAAATAATCAAAATAGCATCTGGTTTGAAAATCTGTAACACTTGGATAGCCCTGATAGAATTATAAATGCACTGAAAAATCATGGTTTGGGGTATGGGGGTGTGTGACAGCTCTGAAGCAAACATCAACAGCCTGAAGTTTTGAGAAATTCTCACTGTCCATTACAATCCAAACCTCAAGAGAGGGAAACCTTACAGCAGGATGGTGCTCCATATCATACTTAAGCCTCTACAATGGAGTTTCTGAGAGTAAAGAAGGTCAAGCTGCTCCAGAATTGGCCAGTCTAGTCACCAGACATGAACATTATTGAGCTTGTCTGAGGTTTGGATGGAGGAAGAGGCTTGGAACATGAAACCAAAGAATCTTGATGAACTCTGTAGCCATCCCAGATGACATCATCAATGAGTCATTTGAGTCATTGCTATGACACACAAATGCAGTCCTCCAAGCTCATGGGGGTTGTAAGTAGCAGTTATTCTTTCTGCAAGGCAATATGACTCTATGTTCTGATTTTTGTGTTTGTGGGTTTTTTGTGCGTTATTTTTGTACATGATAACACTTTTGTCCAAACAAAATCTGACCTTTCTGTCCTGATCAAATGATAAAACTCAATATAAAATGATATAAAACTTTATTTTGGAAAGACAAGCACAATCTAGAGGCCTTTTGTCTTTCACATGAGCCATTTCTGGTCCCAATTTACAAACTAAAAGTCAAGTTGTGATTTTTTGTTCCCACAACTTGGACAAGTGACAAGACTTTTATCAGGAACTGTAATTATGGAATACATAAGATGTTCTGAAGTTTGCTTTCCTGTGTAATGATGTTATTTATTTATTTATTTCCTTTTTTTAATTATTATTATTTTTTATACATTGATGTAATTGATTATATTTACCCACTACAAGATAATTGAGGGTTAATCTGTAGAGTCACAACTTTCAGTCATGTTCCTCTTGTTTCTGTAAAGGAGCAGCAAGGATTAAAATTATA
Source organism: Thalassoma bifasciatum (assembly GCA_008086565.1). Classification (NCBI taxonomy): domain Eukaryota; kingdom Metazoa; phylum Chordata; class Actinopteri; order Labriformes; family Labridae; genus Thalassoma; species Thalassoma bifasciatum. The sequence goes on from RPOG01000427.1 coordinate 115,997, forward strand.
AGCCTAAATTGGGGTTGTTGGGTACATTTTGTATTTGTTAGATAATTTCAGTCTAAATATTTCTGTCTGGCTTTAATCCCTAGGATTAGTGTGTCATTAACAAAGTATTTGAAACAGCTTTTGAACTTTGAATGAAAGGTTAAATATTACACATCTGTGTAAAATGCCATCAAAATAGAAAAATAATTAATAATAATGGTTATCAGGTCTTGAATTTTATTTTAAAATTGTGGAGGAGCTTGTATCTGTGAAAATCTTCATTTGCTTTGGCTTTTAGGTCTATTTTTAGTCGTTTCGCTGAATTTAATTTGGTGTTTTATTAAGGTCAAAATTTGGATTCACTCACACTAAAAGGTTTTATAAACGTTTTACTGGATGAATCCTATTACATAATCCAGAATGTCAAAAGTGTCTTTGTCTCCATCACTGCTATTAAAATGATTCTTTGGCTGCACAAATTGAAAAAAAAAATCCATTTCACATCATGATGAACTTTATTATATATCTCTATTCTAAAATGATTCTTTGGCTGCACAAATTGAAAAAAAAAATCCATTTCACATCATGCTGAACTTTATGATATATCTCTATTCTTTGAAATTATAGACATCAAGAAAAAATTGTCAGATAGTGGTATTGAACAGTGAGACATTCAAGCAACAGAATTATCCTTATTCATTTTACTCTATCTTTTACTCTTCTCTGAGCTCTTTAAATAACCGTCATACTGATTTTATCTACTCTTTGAAACCTAAAGGCTTCCACTGAGACAGCTCCAGTAACAGACTGCGTGTGTGCCGTTCTGTCCGTGAGATGGATGTTTACTTTAAAAGAAGACAAAACAGACAGTGATGCCGTGTGGGAATCGGGTGCTGAGCTGCTGTTGAATCATGCTAACAGTAAAGTGAGAGGATTTTCCTGTCTCTGAGTTCCTCTGAGGCATGTGGCACACTGTCCTAGTTTCCATTTACTGTGACACAGATTAAACTAAATACCTCATTACTGCCAGAAATAATGTTGCAAACTTAAGTTTTGGAATAGCTCCCTTCTCATGATACCAGTAGATTATCATAGGAGAGAAGGAAAGCCGGTGCGATGTAGTCCTGAGCTGCCCCTTGGAATTTCATGTCAGCAGATGAAAACAGGGATGATTCGTGCGGAGAACTCAACCCTTTTGCTAAATCCCAGCTGTAAACTCTTGTAGAGGATTTCTGGGCACTGCCGGCCCCTCAGGACCCAAGCCGAGAGTGTGATCAGATATCAAACGTGCTCCGTCTTTACACGTGTTCTATTCACTATTTAATGTCTTCATTTTTATTCATGCAGGCTTACAGCCAGAGAGCCCAGAAGAGCACGGGACTCCACATTAAAATGCGTTTGGAGGATCTTCCATGGAATTCCTACAAAAAGCCAGAATCTAAAAATAAGCCTGTAATGACTTTAAAGCATCCACATCTCCATCATGATGGCCATGAGTGGCTCAAATCAAACACTTTCTTCTCATCACATGATCTCATCCCTTGTGACTGGAGTAGAACTTCACCAAAGAAATAAAATCCCTCATTCCGCCCCTTTCCCTCCTCCATCCATCTTCTCCGTTCATCCTTTTTTAATCCGCCACCATGTGTGCGTATTTTACCCCCTGATATGACACATTAAGTTGGCTTGACTGCAGTAATTGATTAAATAGGGTACCTTTGAAAATAATACATTTGGACAGAGAGGGGATGGAGCTGACAGGACCAACAGCGTGGAGAATGGAATGATGGGGTGATAGGTCCTAACGCTCTATTGAAGAGCTTGGATTAAATGTTTCCTGTTTTCTGAACGAGCTGACAAAAAAAGATCACAGTTCCTCTAACCTGTTTGTGCAGCTCTTGATTTCTTTTGTCCATGTGAGAAACATCTGCAGCGGTTGGCGAAAAAGGTCGCTCAGGGAGATCGAAATCTAGTCCATCTGTCTGCGCATCCATTATTTACCACATGCTATTTCGTTTTGGTCCATGACAGATTCTGAAGAAAACAACTTCTGTGTTGTCTGTAGTGTCAAGGAACCCAATTAAATGGCACAGGCCTGAATGTATCTGTCAGGAAACATAGCCTTACACAGCTTATATGGCTTATATGGCTTATATAGCCTCACAATGATTCGTATACCTCTGAGCCACAAAGAGCCAAAGCCCTGTCACTTTACAGGCTGGAAGGAAGGCATATTGTGCTTTAATCTTCTTAACATTTAAAATGCTTCTGATATACCAAATTTTCAGAAACCTATGAGCTAAAGCACGAAGTGAGACCTGATCTTTCTGTGACATTTTCTTTAGTTTAACATTTGCTCTATGTGGGAGCTCTGCTCTGCAGAAAGACTGCTTCCAGGACCTTAAAGTCAACATCGATAAATCTAATGTAAGTCTGATATTTTTCTTTCTGTAAGAAGCAGATGAAGGGAAAGATTTATTCTTTTTTTGACCTACTGGACACATGGATATAAATATCAGATACTCCGATGGAGAAAATGCTAGTTGTGTGTGATACTGCAAAATTTGTGATCAATCAAGTAAATAAAGGGTCTGCATTGACAATATAAATGCCAATATTGATAATTTGATCATAGAAAAGAGTTGTGCAAAATTACATCAAGAAAAACACACAACCAGTAAAACTAAGGTTTCTGTTATTGAATGAAAGTAAAAAAAAAAATTCACCAGAAAACAATCATCTCCTTTAATGTTTTTTCTGCTTTGTTGTAAACCTGTAAGTTTAAATATTCATTGACACCAACAATTATTCTACTCCAGCATTAAATCTAACATTTTGATCTAACAGCTTGCATATACTGGCAGACTAACAAATACAGAATCATAATAATATAAGGAAATCAGCATTTTCTGATTATCTTAAATGTCTATCTCATCACGCAGGTATAGATTAATACTGATACCAACATTGGTATCAATATAGTAATATTTTAGATCAATCCTCCCACAACTAGAGAATGTTGCTAGCAAAGTTGGGAAGTCTGAAAAACTAAATCAGATAGTTTTTGACAGTGAGGAGGAGAAGAGGAGACTCAGTGTCCCCAAAGCCACTTAACAGACTGCTACAGCTGAAAATCTCCAAACTTTAATATTTAATGTGACTTCAAAAATGTAACAAAGCATCACAGCAACTCATTGTTTTCAGTCTGAGAAATCAAAGATAAATCCATCACTGCAAAGCTCTTTTGTGCAAAAAAGACAATGCTTTTGAAGCCCAAAGAAGCCTCCTGAGATGAACAGCACTGTCAGTACCTGTTGGTTTGATTCCCTGGTTGGGGTAATGTCCAGTGTGGTGCATCCACGGTGACTAAACACGGAGGAACTGTAATCGCACTAAGTGGCCATCACATGCACCCTGACACTGCAGCTGGAGGTTAATCAGATCACATGAGAGCAAAGCACACCTCATCTTTCATCAGCAGTCAACACATTTATGCAGCAATCGATCGGCTGAATCGGATTTCCCCCTTTCAGAGAAATGAGGGAAAATGAAGTGTCGTGACCCGACCAAGACGGATAGGGCGCGGAGTAATGCCTCACAGATATCAGCAATAAATCTGAGCAAAGTCTTTGTTCCAGTCTTCAGTTTGTTTTCATTTAAGAGAAAGAAAGAAAAAACCCTGGTGGAGTTTATTTTATTCAAGGGATGGTCTATTGATACCCCATGTGTCTCTAGTAGGGCTGGGCAATAAATTGCAAATTAGATTAAATGGCAATATGGCCTACTGCAATATTGTAATCGCAGACGGTGCAATTTTTCTTCAAGCTGAAATGTGTCAGAATAAATTGTTTTGAAGTAGATGTTGTATGCGCTACATCAGTTTTACACAACCATGCTCGACCAAAGAGCCAAATTGTTGAAAACTACCTTTGCAAGAGAAACTATCTGAGAAGTGAAAAAAGAGGCAAAAACAACAAGAAGTGGCAAGAAATTGTTTAAAAGCAGCCAAAATGGGTGAAAATGGTTGAAAACTAAGTAAAAAATTTGGAAAATACTCAGGAAGTAAACTGTAAAATGCTGAGCCACACTTTGTTTACATGCCTGGTATGTACAATAGGAGTAGTGTAAGCAGTGTGTGCATTAGGCGAAGTATTACTCGTATATGTAGTAAGGGCAGTTTAAGTGATATGGGTAGTACAAGTGGCATGTGGAGTATGCATAGTGTTAGTAGTGTGGGTAATTTCCAAATGGTGCAGCACTAATGTAAATTTGGCAACATGTTATCTTATAAATTGAGGACAACAGTAAAGACTGTCATTTGATTCCTTTTGAAAGAATATGTGTGTGTGGGGGGGGGGTTGGCTCTGCCTTTGCCTAATTGTTTATACTTCAACCCAACCTTGAACTCATCCCATTGAGACTACATCAGCTTAGTTAGAGTACAAGTTTCCATCCTGCCAATTTTAATGCAAAGATATCAACATGATTACTGTGTTTTATTTCCCAAGATTTCCTCCAATGTCTGGGTGTGACACCGTGGCTGCTTTAAATATAGGAAGATGATTTTCCTCTGTAATGCAGTCAGAGTATTTTATCTAGCCAAAAGTAAAACTTTAGACACTTGAATTTAGACACTTTAGAAACAAGAATTTATCCATGTGCAGTTTTATTCCTTTTAGCTGGGTATTAAATTGTATTCAGAATCTTGGTTAGAAAATGGATGCATGTCTGTTAATTTGTGATTTAAATCTACAGACATCCACTCACTTGACTCTGAGTCAAAGGTCCTGATATGCTCAAATGTTGATCTGAAAGGCTTGAAAATTCTGAAATAGTCAAAGCAAAAAACAACAAAAAAAAACAAAACTCCTTTGTTTCTGTTCTGTTAAGGTCTCAGCAACACTAGTTTCTAATTTCCCACAGGACAGCAAAAGGTCACAGCCACAGAACTGTAATCTTAGGTTATACAAAAACGAGTGATGTCAAAAGGAATTAGTGTCTACTCATTGTCTGTGTTTTACCTCTGACAGCCCACATCATAAAGTCCATACTACAGCTGTAATATATTGTTGAACACCACCCTTCCTTAAAGGGCTGGTGTGCTGAAAAAATGTCCCACTCGTTCTTCCAGCTCTTACTGTTCATCATTTGTGAGCAGGAGTATCATGTTGAAATGTTCTGGTTGCTTTTAAGAAAACTCCAAAGTGTTCTGCCTTGAGGACACTTGTGGGACATGGACAGGTTTCTTATGACTCCATTTCAGCCTGTGGGCGCTGTGTTGTGTGCTGTGTCAGAACAGGAGGAGGTGAATGTTGGAGCAGAGAGTCACTGAGGAACGTGTGTTAGTTTGGATGAGATCAACGAGGAGACGAGAGCTTTTAAGGGAACAATATCAAATGCGCTGAGGTGAACTGAGCAGCAGTTATCCTCCTTGTGAGGGGCCGACAGGACTGAGCCAAGACTTTAGCCGTGTGGACTCTGAAAGTTTCATTTGCTCAGACTTACCACTGTACTGTGAATATATATGTGTCCATCTTTCTGTCTTTGAGTGAAGAACATCGGGGGCGTGACTGACAGATGATGTGCTGAGAGAGAGGGAGATCATAAATAACAACTCTGCACAGCCTAATCATATTCAAGTGAATCCATCTCAGGTTTATTCAATTTCACACAAACAACTCTCTCTCTCTCTCTGTCTCTCTCAGTCTCATATGAATTTGTTGCACTCAGAAGGGTCAGGGCAATGCAGCGAGTTGGCATAATGGAGCACTGTAAAGGTAAATGTCCTGGCATTTCCTGAATAGTAATATTGCAACCATTCTTTTCCTGGCTCTATCACTGGTGAGATATTTGATTCTGATTGTTCAAAACCCAATCAATCCTTGTATTATGATGAGCTAAAATTATTATCTAGGCTATATATATGCTCATTATTTATTTTAACACATCATTGACATGGACACCACAGAAAGTAAACTGATCACACATCATGTTAAATCAATTTTCAAAAGTGGTTCAGGCACATTTAGGTTCTGCTTGTTGGCACCACAGACCATCAAGTCAAGTTTTGTGTTTGTTAACCGGTAAATTGTGTGTCTGAACTTTTGGCTCATTTTTAAACGACAAACAAAAGTCATTTTCCGTGAATATTCAGATAGACTGCAAGCAAGAAAAGTGATGGAGCCTGAAAATCAAACACTGTTGCTTCCCCTGAAGTCATATAAAGCAAAGCACAACAGAAGTTAAGTCACAAAAATAGAGGAACAAAAATGGGTGGGGCTTTTCTGTGAATTTGTGAATTCTCACGCAAAGTCTAAAAATGTAAGTACCACTGGGCACTGAAAATAACTCATTTAATTTCTGCATCAGGCTGCATGGTGGTGCAGTGGGTAGTGCTGCAGCCTCACAGCAAGAAGGTCACCAGTTCGAGCCCTGGAGTTCGCATGCGTGGGTTCGCTCTGGGTACTCCGGCTTCCTCCCACATACCAAAAACATGCTCATGTTAGGTTAATTGGTGATTCTAAATTGCCTGTAGGTGTGAGTGTGCGTGCAAGGTTGTTTGTCTCTGTGTCAGCCCTTCGAATGATTGGCGACCAGTGTACACTGCCTCTCGTCCAATGACAGCTGGGATTGGCTCCAGCCACCCGTGACCCAAGATAAGCGGTTAAGAAAATGGATTGATGGAATTTTGCATCATTAGCAAATCCTCAATTTTTCTCTCCAATATTGGTTTAATTGGGAGGCCAGTGGTTGCATGCTTCATTATAATTATTATATATTATTATTAGATTATATTATATTATTATAAATACACACCTGTGTGTGACAGCAGGTGATAAGGTGTATGTATTTGGAGTAAAACACCAAATGTGATCACACAATTTAAACATGTAACAATGCAAAACAGATTCCTATCGCGAGTCATCAGAACCATGCATGTGTTGCAAATTCTGTGATGTTTTCTGTGTGGGAGCAAAAGCATGCCACAATACAAACAGTGATTAAACAGAGTATAGTGGGGGATTTCTACTCATGTAAATTTGTCTCAGTTGCTTTGGAGCATCTTTGAAACTTAAATATCTGAATATATATATCTGATAACATTTCATAGGTGCAGAAAAGCAAGGAAGTCCGCATGTTAGTGGCTGTTTTTCAGAGTAAAATTATCATACTCAAACCCAACTACGTGTCATCTACTTTGATCTAAAAGGGGAGAGAAAATGAATTACAGATGGAGTTATTGGTCATTTGTTAATCATCTACTTCAATGTGATCAAATGATTGCAATACAAAAAAAATGTGTTAGTTGTGCTCAAGAGAAAAACAGGTAAAAAGAATCTGATTATTGTTTAGATGACTCAAGTCTTTTGAGACAAACCAAAGTAATGGAGACAATTAAAATGAAATGCACTTGTGTGTGTTAGTGTCATTTTACGATAGTGTGTAACCATCTGAGCAAAACACACTTAGAAGTCAGCAGAGATAACCAACATGCAGCTTAAAAGTAAAGACTGCATCCCATTGGTCGACCTTCAGATGATGAAAAGTGCAGCTGTAATATCTCTGAGTGTATCCCAAATGCATTATAAGTGCTGAGAAATGTGTATGGTGAGGTATTTCTGACATCAACAAAATGGATTGTTCTGATTTTTGACACTGGGGGAAAGTGTTTCTCCTCTGAAAGGAGTGAAGCGGTAAACCGTTTGGAAGACTGGAGCTCGCTCACTGTGGCCCTGAGGAACTCCACTGCACGCTTCAGGGGAAGCCAGGGAAGAGAGCAGTCATTACACTGATCACAAACTCTGAAATGAGATGAACTCCGAGGCCTTCCCCTGTTGCAAACTACACGAACAGCGAGCACATCTTCCCCCTGAAGTGCTGCAGAGAATTTTAGAGTCTTTGTGTGAGGTTGGTGGTTAGGGAAATGAGCAGGGTGTAGAAATGAAGATGCCAAAAGAATCTGTCCATCACTTTCAATCAATGCTCAGACCTGATTTTCTTTTTTTTCATCAGAAACATCCTCCTATCATCAGATTCAGTGACAGGGAGAGACCCAGAACAATTACCTCATGCTGCCTCAGGTTATTACTGCAGAAAGAAGTATTTTCAAAGGTTCTTCATTTTTAGAGCCAGAAAAAGCAATTGTGCTCTTAAGGTGAATTTAGCTGCCTCTCTTTTGTGCATCCTTGATTGCGAAAAGATGTGATAAAGGGACACGAGTATCACAAAGAGAAAATCAAGAAAAAATTTGAAAAAACCTTTCGCTCACCTTTCTCTCCATAACAACAAATGAAATACACTTTCCTTTATAAGGACCTTTTACATACTGCTTCAAGCGCCTTCAGACTGGTAGACATGTTGATATTTATTTCAAACGTTTTAAATGATATAAGATTAAGTAATAAGATTGATAAATGATTAAAATAGATTTTAAAAGAGGAAAAATGAAGGATTGGGCAGCAAGGTGGTGCAGTGGTAAGTGCTGTTGTATCACAGCAAAGTGGTGCTTGGTTTAAATCCCCAGTTAGGTAGGAGCCTTTCTTTGAAGAGTTTGCATCTTCTCCCTAAAAATGCTCGTCAGGTTGATTGAACACTTTGAATTCTCCACAGATGTGAGTGTGTGAATTTTTTTTAAATTATTTTTTATCATTTTGTCTTGATATGTTGGCCCAGTAATAGACTGGAGACCTGTTCAGGCTGGACCCCACCTCTTGCCCAATAACAACAGAAAAGATGATGGATTTTGGCTACTAAATTAAGCCACTCCAAGCACCAAATTCAGACATTTCATCATTTTGTTGAGTCAATCTCAAAGGTCTGTCCACACTGTAGTATTTAATATTTGTAACTGAGCCGTCATGTTATTCATGAATAACTGTGCTGTATTTTGTCTTTTTCTTTTTTTTCCGCACTGCAAGCTTTCTCCCTCTTGCTGCTGCTCCATGATATTGAGCTGAAGTACACAAACATACGCACACACAGAAATGACGTGTGCTACTGTTTACAACAAATGACGTCAAGCTGTTCTGCTCAAAGCTGAACATTTTGGTGATTAAGACTTTATGGCAGGGCTTCTTAGCTAAGGATTTATTTCAATTTTGTTTCATATGGCCCAGAAAAAGGCTTGATGTGTATTTTTTTCTGTGAATCTATAACAATTTGCACTGAGTGCACTCTGCGCCATACAGCCTATCGCTCTTTCTCTCCTCTCTGACTCACTCACACACACACACACACACACACACACACACACTGTTGATCTCCGGTGATCACTGTTTGAGCTCAGGGAACTACATTGACTGCAGGTAAAAAGGTTTTTAAGTCAGCATGTCTGAGAGGAACTTGTACAGAAAGTCTTTGAAACGACTCCAATGTTTCAGTCACAGACACGACGGGATGTTGGAATGAGAGTTGGATTTGAACGACGGGGGAGGAAGAAGTCTGCATTACTGCTGCTGCTGCGGCTGCCGATCTCTGAGAGCAACGTGCACAAACAAAAGAGTAATAATAATGCTGATTTCTTGGACTGAGATCTCCCTGATAAATACAACAGGTAAAGGCTTTGTTTTGTGGCAACAAGGGGACAAAGTGCTCATCGAAATGGGATCATGCTCAACCAGGACATGTATTGCTGTGGTGTTGGCTGGTAACTGGCGGCACACAGGCTTTTTTCCAAACCGCCTACTACATACTACATGTGAAAGTTGTAGGTAGTAGACACTGCCTACTACCTACTATTTTGACATGTCGTACGTAGTATGACTTTTTTGTTGGACCTGTTTCGTAGGATACTACTCTGGATTTCTGTTTCAGGAAGTGGAGCTGATAGATTTTTTTCTCATGTCTAACTTTATCATAAATAAACCATGAGTACAGTTGGCATTTCAGTCGTTACTCATTCACCATATCAATTAGTGGTGAAGTTACAGGAACAATAAAAGTGGATAAGTTAAATTAGATGACAATGAAATACAAAAGGAAAATAAATAAGTAAAATTAAGCTTGAGAAGGGAACAGTAGTTGTAAAGTTTTTGAGATTTTGTTTTAGATTTTTATTATTTTAAGTGGTTCAAGGAACATTTTTATTTCATTTGGAAAAAAAAACAACAAATTCAGGGAGAGATTAGAGTCCCAATTTTATAAATTCACAAAGGTATAGAGGTTTATTACAGCAAAATCACCATATTTGATTTTTACTCTTGCACCAAAAGTTATTGTGTATTGAAAATAAATCTGAAACCAACTGACTTTTTTTTTTTTTTTTAACAGCTGGTGGAAAAACTGCATCCACATTACTAACATAGTTGAAAAAAAAGTGATCAATGATTTATGGGCTTTCATGAAGTTTGTGAAAGTAAACAGCTCCTTCATGATGAAGTGAGCAGATTTACCTGCTGTTTCTTTCGCGTCACTTCACTTTTATCTCTTGGACCGTTTCACATTTTTGTTGTCGTAATGTGGTTGAGCTGATTTATTCCAGTAGGTGTCAGTCGTTCACCTCAACCTGAATGCCCCAAATTGACAAACAGCATTAACGCCGTGCATTGTGGGAAACAGTACACCAGGTAGACTGGTCCGTTGCATCCTGAGAAATTTTCCCGGATCAGTAGGATATCCGGGAACTTGTAGTTTACTACAGATCTCACAAGTTTTCGCAGACTGGCTACAACATACTGAATTTCAGCTGAAGTAGTAGGCGGTTTGGAAAACAGCAACAGTCTGCGAATAAACTCAGACAACTGACACGTCTCACTCTGGTCATTAGCAGAAAAGAGTACAACAGAGGAACATCAGATATCTTACATGGTGTGTTTTTCCTTTTGTCTCTGCATTAGCTCTCTCTCTTCTCTAACATGTGCAGGGACATATTAGTGTAAACATGCACTGATATCTGAATCCCATCAGCTTGTCCAGAGACAGTTCAGGCTGTTACCCTGGATGACATATGAAACAGCACAGATGACCAGACTACAAAGACAGGAAGTTCTCTGAGGACAAAAACATCATGGGCTATTTTTCCATCAGTAACTTCAGCTGATTTTCCAACCAACGTCTTTGCTTCAGGCTCATACTCAACCGCTTGTGGTCTCTTAACAACCCAGCTGAGCCGTCACAAGCATCATTTTGGGCATTATGCCTTGAAACTCTTGGCAGTGTGGCATTGCTCCCCCCTGGCCACTCAAAAGCTTTTGTTGTTTTTATTTTCTCACTTCAGCAGCAAGAGCCATCAAAGATAAAAGCACAGTTACTCTTCGTCACACTGAGACAACAGCCTTTTAGTTTTAACCACTAGAAGCGATAATGTACCAAAGGAGCCAAACTTAGTCCCAAAGCAAAACTTAAAACTGTTGACACACATTCAGGCAGATCAAATGCGGAAAATCAGGCCATTATTAGATCGACTGGGCTTGTTAATGCTTCTCTCGGCGCAATACGATAAAAAAAAGGTCAGCTCGTATTAAAGGTAAAGGAAATACAGTATCATTTTTGTACGCTGTGGTTTTGTCTTTGTCTTCAATCTTTTCATATTTAACAGCAATACAAGGAGAAAGGCTTTGGAAAATTCTGATTAACAGTCAGAAGGCATAGAAACATTTCATACAAACTCATTAAGCTGTCAGAATTACCCCTTTGGGAGATACGCCGACGTTTTTGATCACTGTTACTGAAATTTGGTCACAATTGACGTTTTGTCAGGAACACTCTTGTCATAGATTTGAATCATATATCGCTGAATGGAAGCAAAAATATGGCTTATATGCATAATAGGGCTGTCCTTTTTTAAAAGGGGGAGGCAAAGCTTAAAGAGGGAGTATTCTGCTTTCCAATATTTAGAAAGTGCTTATAAACAATGCTGGATTTCCATACTAAATTTGAAGATTTTCAATGTGTTACATATTCATATGCTCTTGGAGACATGTGCATGAGGATCCCCTGACTTGTTCATAACATGTTAGAAGGGTGGACCTCAAGCACCAAGGTCTGCCTGTAGTTCTGTCTCCTGACAGGCCTCCAGAGGGCTGAACGATTAGAGGGAAGGGGGGGTTACATGAAATGACAAGCCTTAAAGAGACAGTAGCCAAAGCGAAATGTTTCAAACAGAGGCTGGGAGAAGGGTTTTATACAACAGCAGTGTGAGGACAATGGGATTGTTTTTTTCAACTGTAATTCTGTTAAACCTATTATGGGGATACCCTGGGGGTGGGGGGTTGACATAAGGCACAGTATCCCCTCTTTAGGCCACAGCAGCAGTAGAGTGCAGAGAATGGGCAACATGTATGTTGTAGGGATAATGCAAAGCCTCATCGAATCCCTTTAAGATGGAAAACATAACTTTTGCATGCATAAATGTGAAAATATGCTAAAGATGTTTAGGACATATTTTCATACCTCTTCCTGCTGGATTTTCACAAACAACAACAACAAAAATAATAATAATAAAATCATCCTTTTGCTACATTTGTTGTTTTAAAAATCTAAAATAATGGAAATTTTCTGACTGTCTTCAATGAGTCAAGCCACATATTTAGTCTGTAATTTCATCACTATTGATCCTGAAAGATGATCTTTCTTTTTATTGCCTTGACTGGAGCCTGAATTGTTCCATATCAGATGATGTCAACGGTGCAAAACTTCAAAAATTCAACTAAAGGAAGGTAACATGATTTGTTTGATTCTAATTATTAGATTTTCAATTAATTAGATCAATAATATAAGTCAAAACATTATAATTGAATAGCTTATTTGAATGAAAAAACAAACAAGCAAATCATTTAGCAAATGATTTCTCTTAGAGTTGACAATACCGAACAACAAAGATGAGCAAAGAACAAAAGCACAATCAAAGTTTCTCCTCGGGATTTCACAGAGCTCACAGAGGTTTCAAACTGTGCAGACCTTCAGAGGCACCAATCTATGACAGCCTATTACACCCCGTCAAGAGATACACAACACAAACCTAAAATCTCCTCCAGGATGCTTTTTTTATGATCGACAGTCTATCCAGGCCTCCCATTCTCAACCCTCCATCGCTGTGAACTCATTTTCTGAACCACACAGGATGTTTCACGCTCGTCGTTCAGTCAGAGATGAGATGGCTTCAAAGGTCACACTGTTCTGTGTGAGGGGTGGCTGTGAATGAGATTGTGTGTGTGCGTGTGTGCATCTGCAGACTCTTTGTGTGGAAATATACACAGCAGTGAGTTTTCACACTTTGAAGCATGGTATGTGTTGAGGCATCCGTGAATACCCCCGAAACAAACATGGTTTTATTCAAGAGGACTTATGTTTGCGCGATTCAGATGTGTGTTCAACCTCCTGGAGCGATCACTGGTGCATGTGCAGGGGTTTCATGTTCCCACCAGCACACACTGCTGCTCAGCTGACAGCAAACACTGCTCAGTGGATACGAAGTCAGTCTCTCTCTATCTCTCTCCTTCTCTCTCTCTCTCTCTCTCTCTCTTTTTACCCCCTTTTCTCATTCTTTCTACCTGCATTTGCCACATATAGTAGCCTTAATGATATTCATACCCACTAGATAAATAAACCGATAAGTCACTCTTTGAGTCAGACCTTAATGGATAATGAGGGTAAGAAAAAAAAAAAGAAGAAGAAGAACTGTCGGCCATGTTTTTGAAGCTGTGATAAACATTCACCCTGAGGCTTGGGAAAGATCATTCCTCTGTCCTTTCTCAATGCAAACCTAAAGCTAGAGAGGTGTAAAGAGTACGACAATATTATACTCAAGTCAGTTATTCTGATGAAACTGTTCTGAATTAGAATTAAAATTACCAACTGGCTAATCTTCTGGGGAAAAGTAGTCTGTTAAATATACTTCAAGTACTGAGTTCAAATTTATCCTATCAAGGAGAGTGAGAGGGCTCAAGAGATGTTAATAAGATATGGCCCCCATAAAATATGTTAATATACTGTATCTTCCTGTGCCAATGGTTGAAGTCTAACCAACAGCACAGCATTAATGTGAGAACGATGCATATTTAGCTCGAAGGTCTTGAATATTTTAGTTTAGAAACACCGTTGATTGACAGCTTGAATCCTTTCTGCTTTTCACATCATTCTCACAAAGTGACCTAAATATGAGTTGTGTTAAAAAAAACATCTGTTCTTATCAGTCCCCAGGCAAAGAGCAAAGGAGGATATGTTCTGACATCATATGGAGGTCACATCTTACTGATATCTTTCAACCCTCCTCACTTCACAACACATGATTTCAAAATAAGCACTCTATATTTTATAGAAGTACTGCGTTTTTACTTGAGCTGAATATTTCAGTTTTCTTTCTGCTACAGCTAAAATGTAGTAATGTATACAGTCTATCTTTCCCCCAAAATATAATTAAATACACCTAAAAGTATTGGTTTTACAATTGGAACATAGTTCAAAATATAAAATGTCAATGAGGCACTGAGCCAAACAGGAGGAGTTCACTTTGGATCTTGCATTTTCAAACAGTAACAGAAAATTCCTGCAGACCCTATCTTGAATCCTTTATGTTTCTCAATAGGAGGGACCCACTGAGGTGTCTTTTATGCCCCCCAGCAATGCAATTAAAACAAAACAGACACAGTGACATGTATAACAAAAAATACTATTCATACTCAAAAGCCAAACTGTTCCAAATGTTTCAAATTGCAATGTTCTGACATTATATGTTGTAGATCAACCAGAGTTTGTTAGAGTACTTTAAAATCAGTCTATAACTGCAAAAAAAGCCTCACTGTAGGATGTTCCACATAAGTATAATCATCAGGGGCTGCACAAGTGCACAACAGGTAACGCTGCAGCCTCACAATAAGAAGGTCACCAGTTTGAAACCTGGTTCAAGCAAGGTGGGCCTTTCCGTGTGGAGTTAGTATGTTCTCCCCATGCATGCGTGGGTTCTCTCCGGGTACTCCAGCTTCCCCCCACAGACCGAAAACATGCCTACACTAGGTTAATTGGTGGTTCTAAATTACCTGTCTCTATATCAGCCCTGCAATTGACAGGCAACCAGTCCAAGGTGTACCCAGCTAGTCGTCTACTGACAGCTGGGATAGGCTCCAGCCACCCATGACCCTGAACAAGATAAGCGGTCAAGAAAATGGATGGATGGATGGTATCATCAGCATATAAAGATGAAACTTCTGAACTTTCCTTTGGTATCATTCACGTTTAGAGAAAAAGAGAAGGGGTCCCAGGATTGACCTCTGGGGTACTCCTGTGTTGATATCAATAAAAGATGATTTTGTATCATATGCAATGATTTCTTGAGTTTTTATGATAAAGTTGTGATGAAACCAGTTTAATGCTCTGTCATCAAGAATAGTACAGCACAACTTATGGTGCAAAAGTAAGTGATCAAAGGCCTTCGATAGGTCAATGCTGGTAGTTACTCTTTATCAAATTGCTATAACTTTTGAGTCCAGTCATCTAGCTTTTACAGCATGTATAGTTTAGAACTGTAGGGTTTTCTAACATCATTATGAGACTGAAAAGAGCCTCTCCTTTTCAGCATCTGGAGCAGCGCCTTAATGAAGACATGAAAGGAGATCAGCTGAAGCCCATTCAAGTCCTTAGTAAGAGTGATTATGGCAGTGTGATGGAAGCAAAAAGCGAGTGACAGCTCGTGAGTCAGACACATATTTTCTCTGTCGTTCATTTGCCTTGTTGAATGAAAAGTGCTCTTAATCAAATGGAGCTATGACATTTTAATAATACATAGGGGGTCATGAATAAGGAAGATTTCTGCACCCATAAATGTACTCAGTTTTGCAGATGGATTCATTTTTGCCTCCTGTTTGGCATTTGCAGCCAGACATGGTCTTGAAGGGCACTACTTTTTTAAATGAAAGTATAAATCTTTGAGCTTTTCTGGTTTTCACAACTGACACATAATTAAATCCATTTCACTTCATTTCAGAAAGTGCATTATTTTTTATTCAACTTAAAACAAAGTTAATACGGGGGATTCAAGCAGTGAAATCAAATAGCTTTTTCTTGTTTCATCTTTCCATATTCCCCGCCAGGGAGTCTGTGATATCATCTTCCCAAATACCTGACTCTCGAATCTGTTTTCATCCTTGTTTTTTTTTTTCATTTCTTTTTGTCATTATGTTCTTTTCTTTCTTTTATCTCAGTCACCTGCTAAACCTTGGGGAAACAAGAACTCAACTCCCTCAAGTCAGCCCGTCTGCACCACATTACTGAGAGTCTGCAGTGTCACACGCCTACACAGCAGCATTTCACCCTGTCAGTTATACAAACACACACACATGAACACACACTAAAAGATGTAGACTCCATATTTGTCTGTGTGGGAAATAAAAAGTATTGAATATATGAGGAAAAGTGACAGTGTTTCAAGCAGAGCAATAGACATAAACATACAACCACAACTAAAAGGAAACACACACACACACACACACACACACACACACAGAGTCCAGAAAAGTAAATCTGTTCCTATAAACAGAAACAACACTGTCTTTATATCAAACTGAGAGGCAGTGCACAGCTGCTGTCACAGCTATTACCACAGTCGGTCATCTTTCTCTCTGCATTCTTCACACTTCACCCTGTCTGCAACAGTCAATATTTACAGCACTAGAGAAGATGCATTCCGCCGTTGAAACCGTCCATTTAACTGCACCTGCTGTCTGGATAATTAAACACATTTGTCGACATGCTTCAAGTGTGGGAAAGGCATCAAAGTATACTTGTGGCTTACTACTTTTTTTTTCTATTTTCACTCCATGTCAGTGCCAAAATACTGTTTTACTCCTTTTTTTGCTTCATTTTTATTCCTGAAGCTGTGGAGAAGCATTTATACATGGAGTCAGTCTGTGATTCTGAATTCTGAAGTTATTTAAACTTTTCTTTAATGTTATAACCGATACAAATAGAGCTCTGGCAAGTAGACAGCTTAACTTGTTTCTGCAAAAACTGAAATCTAAAGCCTGGTTTATGCTCTCCATGTCCACGTGCTCCACTCCACCCAACATGGAAATGACGTAATGACAAATGACATAATTTTCGCACCCACGCCACCTGGGTCGGCCCCTCTTACACGGAAAATTTCCCTGTCGCGCACCTCTGAAAAGTTCTAACTGCTCTGTGGAGACACATGGAGAATATGGTGGCCGACCCGTAGTTTCGAGCATAGATATATATAAGAAGGCTAGATGTCTTAAGGAGGGGTCAGCAGCGTCATCACTGTGGCGGCCATCTTGAAATAGGGGACAGCTCTGGTGCTTCGTACTGTAGTCAATGGAAAGGCTGATGATTTACTCACTAAAACACTCGTAACTTGCTGAATTCTTGACGGATTTACAAACAGATTGGTTTATTACAAACCTTATTTACGTGGCTATGATTCAGGCTATTTTTATATTGCAAACATTTTTTGAAAATATGCTTAAGTTTGCAAGTTCATTAGCTAAATTTCTGACGTTTACAAAAAATCAAGCCGTTTGAAAATCGGTTGAAAATTGAGCAATCTACAGTTATTTCAAAGTTCATGCTCCATCGACTGTAATGTAACGAATGATCAAGCAGTCCTGTTCCAGGATGGCCACCATGTGACGACGTTACTGCCCATTGGCTTACAGCACGCACGAGGCATCTAGCTTTCTTGTATATATCTATGGTTTCGAGTGTCAAAAGTGCAAAAATACAGGCATTTATTTGATTCATCACACAGAGATCACCGTAGTAACTTTGTGATGACTATTCATTGTGGTCACACTGTACAGATTAGAGGAAAAGGTGAAAAATGAAAAATTAGGAATGGAAGCAAGCAGATGGCGCGTCAACGTAAAAAAAAGCATAAAAGCTTCATGCGTTCTCTCATGCAGATCTCGGGCGTCTTTTTTCCAAGCATCTCGTCTGTGTGGAAAGCATAACCCAGCCTTAAGCAAAGCATTATGTCCTGTTTTTAATAAAATGTGTTGTATTTTTCTGGATTTGAGCCACATTCACCAGACTAGGTCATGGAAATGTCTTATTTGAAGTTACTAACAATGAAAAATGAGGTCTGAATTGATTGTAACAAGTCAAAAAAAGTGTCAATGGGATAAGGAAAAGTTTCTGGTATTAAGACATCTTTCTAATTTCAAGACACATCACAGGCTAATTTTTCTTATCCCATTGACAGATTTTTTTGACTTTTTACAAGCGATTCAGACCTCAATTTTGTCCTTAGAAAACTTGAAATTAGATATTTTTATGACTTGGTCTGGTGAATGTGGCTCAAATCAAGAAAATAATAACATTTTTCAATAAAAATAAGACATAATGACTTGCTTTGATTTCAGTTTTTTTGTGTGTAGACATCTTCCCTCTCTAACACAAAGACACTGGCCCTCATTTATCAAGTGTGCTTGTAATTGAAAAACCGGTGTCATTTCAATACAAAGATCTACTTCCATGGAACTCAACATAGGCAAAGGTTATGCTCAAATCACCTGGCATTTAGTTGAAGTTTCACTCAACCTCTACCAGACCCTGTGAAACACTCTGCCTTTTAAAAACTGTTCGAGCAGCATAAGCTGAGTGCTGATTTCTCATGTAACAAATGCTTGTTTTATTCATTGATTTACTTCAAATTATAGAGGCTGCACTCAGTGATTACAAACAACCACAGTGTGCACAATAAAATCTCTGCAGATGATATTATGAAAGATTAGAGCAGAAAAATGAAAAAATGGAAAATCACTAGAGGAAACTGCATCAAATTTTGAGCTTGTGAAATAGGATCTTTTAGAAGGCCAGAAATGATAACAGGCTTTGTCACGTAGAAGATTGCTCTGCTCCTAACAGTTTTATCATATGAATCTGAACAGTGCGTGTAACAGACGGCATTTAGGGATAAAGAACAGTCATTTATGTGAGATCAGAATCAATCAGCTTGTCTGGAGACATGATTCATATATAGCTCCAGTTGCCCCTGTACTCCAGTGATATCACTCCAGGACAGGCTACATGTGAGAAACTGACCATGAATGAAGTTCAATGAAATCAATGAGTAGGTTCAACCAGTTTGCTGTCCCAGTCATGATAAACTCAAAATGTCATGCAGGTTTGTTTTTCCCTTTTCCCAATTAAAAAAAAAAAAAGTGTTTTCATAAATAAAAATACAGTTGTGCCCAAAAGTTTAAACCCCCCAGCAGAATTTCTGATTTTTTGGCCTTTTCTCAGAAAATATGAATGGTAACACAAAATCCTTTCTATCACTCAAGGTTAGTGGTTGGGTGAAGACATTTATTGAAAAAAAAATAGTTTACTCTTTTTAATCATAATGGGCCTCATTCACGAATAACTGCGTAGAAACGTTCTTACTCCCCGCACAAAATGAGCAAATACGCAAAATCACCGTCGGATTCATGACACGTGCACACCAGCCATTTTAGTTCGCACCACCGTGCGTATATTAGTGAATCAGAATCATTCTAAATCAACAGGCGCGTTCCCACATCCCGAAATTAACATAAACCACCCCCCAATCCATCCATTTAAGGACATCTGTTCAGAGGTTCAGAAGGAGGAGCATTCCTCCTTTACGTCCGTGTTGTCAGCGTCAACCACACAGCTCGTTCTCTCGGTGTCTCACCGGAGACTCGTCTGCAGACGCGCGTCCTGACCGGGGAGGTGATAATGATCAGCTGACTCTCCTTGGTGCTGTGAGGGAGATAGTACCGTGTATCCGTAACATAAACGACACATTAAAACAGCTGCTGGATATTTTTGCAAACAGGTAAATGAATCTGAGTGAACAGCTGAGCTGTTTGTGTGTCATTCGCTCAGAAAATGTTAAAAATCATAAGAAGACGCAAATTACTCTAACCATGGGTGACAGAAAGGTTTTTGTGTTATCAAAACTTTTAGGGATGAAAACTTTTAGGCACAACTTTATATTCAGAAGCTGAGGATGGCCAGTGATTTTTCCTTTTTTCCCTGTTATCAATTATCATGCATCTTGTTATCTTTATCTAACAAAGATTGTTTTCTGGTTGTAACGAATTAATTCAATTTGTTTTCCCGTGACAACAAATCAATTAACAATGTGTTTGTCTTGGTTTCCACCTTCAAAAGCTGCCACGAATTACTAGTCTCCTCCTTCAAAACAAGGACTTTGTTGTGACCGCCTGTTTTAATGAATAATTCCAGGTTTATGCAGTGATACGGGAGCTTTTATATTTACACAATCAAACATTTGTTGTGACTGTATGAAGGAACCATGCAGCCCTTTCCCTCTTGACTCATTCCTGAGTGTAAACTTTTCTTTTGTCGTGCTGCTCTTGGATGTGTTTGCACCACTTCACACCACGATAAAATCTGACATGTTTGGAAACATTGTGTCAGCCTGCAGAGTCACACAGCAGTCCTGAGTCTGTTCACATCACAGGATGAGCCGCCAGGGATGTCAGGACGGTGAAGCCAAGTTGAGAATAAGTGTTTCACCGTCTGCTGTGACCTTTGCTGTTTGATAGTCTGACTCACTTTTCACCTCATCTTTTACTAGTTTACTTAACCCTGAGTAACCGAACTCTGAAAAACCACAGCCTCAATGTTTTGCATTAACAAGACAGATGTTTGTAGCTTTGGTGGGAGCTATGGATAATTGCTGTCAAAAAGAGAAACTTTCCTTTTACTCTAATTTGCTACATAACCTTTGATTTTGTCTTCTGGGCAAGTGTAAAACCTGTTTCAAATTGAAGTCCTGACATTTATTGTTTAATGAGTTAATAACTGTAATCATCAGTGGATACATTATTCCTGCAAGAAGTTCTGATTATAAAATAACTTTCCGATAATGTTGGGCAGTTGGATCAGAGGTTAAATTTATTTTCATCGCTCCTCGCTGAGATAACCATCAGTTTCTAAAAGTAATCACTCAATAAAGGCATGTAAATGTAAATGATTGTGCTCAAATCTGTTCTAAAGAGAAACCTAACCTTTCTTTTTTAAATTGATGTAACTTGCCATCTCCTTTTCCTCTCTTACTGGTTTATTCTAATTGCACGACTGGCTGTAGAAACTGCAGAAGTTCACAGTCGGGGCTCGGTGCTTGCAAAGAATTCTAACCACACTAATGAGACCACAAATCTCACACTCTCCTGTAGCTGTAATATTACGCTGATAGGGGTGATGTGCATGAAAATCTGTCGCTGGGGAAACAGAGTAAAGAGAAAACAGAGTGGTTGTGAAATGGAGAATGATTCGATGATGCAGAGAGTTTTCTATTGTTGTGAATTAGGAAGATTTTCTTTTTGTTAATTGTCTCTATAGACTTCATATGTATAGGACTGACCTTTATTTCAATGGAGAATAAAGGAGGCAATTGTGCAAACAAAGGAGGCAAAGAAGGTAAGAATCAATCATGCAAACGAAGTAAGAAAAGATGAAGTGGGAGGAAATGCTGCTCAACACGTTACTAAGCTAAATGAATTCAGCGTCACTGACAGCAGCACGCAGATGACTGGTTTCAGAAACAGCCTGTGCAGCTCTAAACAGACAGCATCTCACCCTCCAATCACTGTCCACAGTTGATATCCCAGTCGGACCAAGAAATATTTATCAAAGCAGAGAAAGAGCAGATCTCCATGCAACGGGCACGCCGGAGAAGAGAACGGGCTGGTGAAATAAATTGGCTTTCCGGAAAACCTGGATGGATTCTGCACAGTTAATTAAGATAAAATGATGCAATTCTAGAGACACTGAGGCAGTGATTCAGCGTGTGTGGCACATGGACGCTGTTCTGATTAGCAGCCAGCCAGCACGTTCCTCGACATTTTGATGCAAGACAATCTTTTGCATTTTCAATTACACACTCCGACAGCGCTCTAACTACCAAAACCTGCTCATTTGCATGATTGAAATATAATTGTGATGTGCCAGAAACCCTGTTCGGTTTTGGTTTCCCATACAATCCATTTCCTTGTCCTGTTTTTTTGTTGCTGAAATCCATGTCCTGTGAGAGGCCAAAAGAAAATAGAAGAAAAAAGTGATAATTGAGTGGTGTATGGAGCCTGCAAGGGCTCTTTTGTTTGAATAATTCTCCTTGAGTGATTTGCAATATTTTTTCCTCCTCAACTGAAAGCTTTTCATGAGTTATTTATTTACACAGGTACAGGGAATTGTCCTCGTCTTTTTTTTTTTTTTGTCATTTCCAAGAGTTTTTCATTGTGTCGGCTCTGACACAGAGGATAGTGGACAGAGCAAGAAAGCAAAGGAAACGACATGTGGGAAAGGTCCCCCAGGCTTAAATAATGGGCGTATGACCAAACCAGTAGAAGAAGTGCCCAGCCCTCATTTATCAAACAAGTGCAACTGATAAACATCAAGTCTCAGTTTGTGTACATAAGTCTCACGATAAAGTAGAGAAAAGCAGAAAAGTAAATGTGGATTTCTTTCACGTTTAGATTCACAAACTGAAGTCCACAGATTCATATTTATAAAGTTAAAAGGAGGCTACAGTTGCTGGAGGTAGGGTAAACGATGTTTACAGTATTTCTGTCTTCATACAGATGACCCTATGAGCGTCTTAATAAAAAACAGATTTTCTCTGACTTCCTGTGGTGTTTTCCCAACTTTCTATCTGCTATTCAAAGTGGGATTCTCTCTGTGTGAGCACTTATGTTTCGCTGTCTGTGCATCGGGTCAGAACTCTGCTGTACACGATAAAGGGAGAAGAGGACAGTTGACAAAAGCTCAATGAGGTGGAAATGATCCCATCATGTAAAGGAGATAAATAACATACAACTTTTTCATCTGTTAAATGAAAGAATGAGCTATGGACCTGACCTATGGGAGAGGTAATGCATTGCTGCCTCAGTTTCAACAATGTTTCAGGTTTGAACTGAGGAAACACCAACAAAACAACAGACGACCCACTCAGCAGCTTTTCTTTTCAAAATTTTCTGTTTCCCACAGCTGATTGTTGGTCATGTTAACGCTGCCCCCAGCTCCTGAAGTCGTCAGTGCTTTGCCCTGATACAGCAAAGAGTTACTCCTTGTTAAGCATCAGTTTTTAACATCTGGAGCCGGTTCTTGTCAGTGGAAACACAAGAACCAGGCTCTGATCTGGAACTAGCTCTAGCTGTCAGCTGTTTTTTCACCTTTAATGGATCATCTGTGAACCTGGTTTCTGCACCCATTTTGCTACACCAGACTGATAAATAACGGGCCAATATACCTTCTTTGTAGGAGCCTCTTTTCTACACTGTTAAAACACAATATGATGAGACACTATTATACAGACGCTTAGCACAGAGAGAGGAAGAGCTGACCATAAAGCCTCATGTTGCTCTTTAAATTTTGTGTTCATCACTTTAACACTGCAGACTTGATTTCCTGTTGAAATTAATAAAGAGGAAACAACAAGATCCCATGCGTACACAGATCTCTGAATTTATGTAAACCATGGTAAACCGTCCAGAGGTCACATCCTTTAATCATGTCATTACAGCTTATGAAGATGTGCTCATGCATTAATATTTAAAGGCTGTGCATGGAAATATGGGACAGATTATGGTGCTTATGCAGAGATGGAGCATGAAAAAAGAGGCATATCTGCTTGTCTCATATTTAAAATGTGGAACGCCCGTCTTTTCACTGCACTTATTTGGTATAAACTCAGATAAACTGTTGAATGATTTCTCATTCTCCTACTCTTCCCGTCCTCAGTAGTTCTCTGAAATAGTCTCTTCATCTCAATGATCACAGATGACCAACACCTGTATTTCTGTGCACACCTGACTCTGGTGCATAATTATAGCTGTACAAACTGGAACTCCATACCAAATAAACCAAATCTTCACAAGACATAGTGGGTAAATAGACTATTAAATGAGTGAAGTACTTTAAGGAAAGAAAAGTGATCTGTTGTTTTATGTTTGTCATCCTGGAATAGTTCAAATTTCTTATTGCAAATATTTTTTTTTCTTTTGCCAACTATGAAATAAGAATGATGTGGCATTTATGGGAGTATTCTTAGTGGCATTTACTGTTGGGATTATTGATAGGATAAGCATTTCGCTCATGATTACAGGGTTGAGACAGAAGGTCCAGACAGTCTAACAGCGTGACAACAAATGTATTTCAAGCCTTGAATTAAACTTTTATGAGGAACACAGAGATTTAATTCAGCTAGATTGTTAACAAATAATGAAAATGAACTCTTGACACCGGATTGTTAAAAACTAACCGTCTTACTTCTTTGAGTTTGGTAAAATATTACACTACAGCCCTGCTTTGCAAGCTTAAAACATGTGCAACTTAAAAACCAACATCATAACTTGGTTTATTACAAACTAAAAATTTGGAACATAAACATCAAACCATAAAAAAGATAGAGTGGATTCGTGATGTGATGAAATTTATTTTGAGTTTCATTATCTGCGCTTGCACAGGGACAATCGACCCCTCTTGAGTATTTCAGTCGCATTTCAAAATGCAAATCAGAAGCTAATTGTGGCTGAGATCTAATGGTCTCTTTTGTTTGAATTACTTATGCTCACATCACAAAATGAATGTGTCTCCGATGCTTTACTGATGTGAAACTGCAGAAGTCTCAAGGTTTCCTCTCCTGTTTGAAGTTTCAGTTTATCCTCTGTGGCATGAATGGACGCGCATGAGCAGGTTCATTTATTTTGCTTTAAAACTGACTCGTTAATGGGAGGTGATAAGATTCATATTTCTAAGTTTATCTAAAAGTTTGCAAAAACAAACATTAAGGAAAAAGTATTTTTTGTGTGATAAATGAGGAAAAGCATTGATGTTGTTGAATCCTGTTTTTGGTCTTGAATTTAATTCAAGGTAGCATTAAAAAGGTCTTAAAAAGTCTTAAATTTGACTTGCTGAAACCTGCAGGCACCCCGTATTAGTTTTCTCTAATCCCAGAGTCACATCGTATCGTATCGATATCTACATCTCTGGCATAAATATCAACATGTGAAATTTTGTCCATATCCTTCAGCCCTATAAGGATGTGTAGGAGCCCGAAAGATGGTCAGTTTTGATGATTGAGATGCCTTGAATTCCTTTTTCTTTCAGCCACATGAGCACCCAGCAACTCTGGACTGGTTGAAGACAACTTGACAGTCTCCTGCCTCTGTTATTTTGTATGCACACATGCTGCGCAGGCTCAATAAGAAAACATGTTCAAACACATCCAAGTCCACATTTATCAACAGGCCACCTGATGTGAGTGAGCTTTTCCCCTGACAGACTCATTTCCATTCAGTGGTGAGCAGAACCTGTGTTTAATGTTCCCTTCCTCAACAATCCCCAGCATCCTTCTTCATTACAATCCTGCAACACCACAAACACAACCTGCACCAATAAAACGTCCCATTAATTTTAACTCAGCCCAGAATTCATTCCCTGCGATCCTCATGCTGGAGCATGGATTCAGCTCAAAGTGATGTAGCTGCTTCGAAATTATCATACAAAAGAAATAAAGGGAATGATTCCTTTAATTCACAAAGCCCCTCATCAGACACCCGAGCGCCCGACACAGCTGCATCAAAGCATCTGATCCATCTATTTTCCTCTCTGCGTCGTTCAGTCACCACATGCAGTCCCCAAGTTTATGTAGTCACACATTATAATTAGTCTGCAAAGACACACTGAATATTCAGAGGTCCAGATCCTCTGTCTTATTTTCACACAAAGTGGAATGAAAATAGATGAGTACGTAGCACAAGTTTGGGGCTGACTTTTAATGAGCTGAGCTGTATGCTGCGTGCAAAAATAAGCAGGATGAGAATCGATGAAAATAGAATTGTTTCTCGTTCCTGCTTTGAGGCATGTTCCATCTAAATGATCTCCGTATCTTATCTTGGATACAGACCTGGCTTGAAGAAAATGGTACATCCTGGTGGTCAACAGTTCCAACCACATTGAATCAATTTCTCCGTAGAGTAATTTAAGACTCTGCTCTTCTCTTGTAGTGTTATCAGACCATCATTTATGATTTTTCAGTGGAAAAGTTCCCTTTTTTAGGAACTGAAAGAGTCTCTCCATGAGCATAGCGCCTCAGGAACCTCTCAAAAAGCACTCTCACCCCCCCTCTCAGCAGCCACTTGTCAGTGCTGCACTGCCGACACACTGTGTGCTCTGGGATTACGTAGAGAATGCTGTGCACAGTGCAGGAGCTTATACTTCACACACCAAGTCAAATTTTCATTGAGAAGCCTGTAATACCACACCTGCAGAGCCAGATAAGCCCTCAATCCTCCCCCTTTTTTGTTCTCAAACAATTATTTCACTCCATAATACTGAATTGGGGAATAAAGACAAATAATATGAGAGAGAAACTGGAGCAAACTGGAACACTGTGGATTTATGATGATGTTTTTCCTTCACATATCTCCTCCTGGCATTATTTGCATGCTGTATGCACTGCAGGGTGTGCAGAAGCCAGTCATCCAGAAATGTTCAACAGTTGAACTTTATCAGCTCACACAACAGCAACATCAGAATCAGCTTCCAGAAGCTTTGGCAGCTGAAAGATAAAATGTTCTTTTTATTGTCCAACTGCAGCAGAGCGGTGTGATGGTGCACGGGTATCTGACAACAAGAGAAACAAGGGCTTTCAATTTTTTGCTACAAATACATATATGTTTTTAATTTACCAATTTCTAATTAGATCCATAGCTTTCTTCAAACAAGTTTACTTATGCATGGAGTGAAGATCCACAAACCTTCTCAGAGTTCATTAATCTGCTTTCCCCTCTCTTAACACACCAAGTAGACATTAAAAAATCACGAGAGTGTTCAGGAAAGTGAGTCTGAGGTTTGAAGCAGCATGGTGCCGTTTTCCAAGCTTTGATGGGTGAACACGACTTGTAAGTGAGCTCTGCTGCAGCTCAGGAAACGTCAGGTCATCAGTATGCTGTGATGACACAGTTCAAGCTGGGAGGTTTCACGGAGTAAAGGCTTACGTCTGAATCAAGAAGATAAATTAATTACAATATCAAGAAAGCAAAATCCTCTTTTTAAGTTATTTTTTTGGCTTTTATGCCTTTATTGGATAGAGGAGAGAGGACAGTGGACAGAGTCGGAAACGGGGAGAATATGGGGAGTGACGTGGGAAAAAGGCCATAGGTCGGATTCAAACCCGGGCCACCCGCACGAGGGCAAACCTCATAATGCGCGACCATATCCACTAGGCCATCTGCGCCCCGAGAAAACAACATTCTCCTTTTGTTTTCATCAATTCATTTATTCAATTATTTAATTTTCATCAAAATGGAGAACTGACCGGCTGACATATTCCACACTGACACGCGAACACCTTTTGGATTTTTTCAGTTTCTCTTCTCTTCTTCTCTTTTCATACCTTTGGTTGTGAAACGATTTTAGATGTTTGACTACTTTTGAGATAAAACAAGGAACCTTTCACCATTGATTCCAGTTTTGTTTAACTGGGACCACAGTAACTGAAGTCCTCAAAGATTGAAATTCTTCATTCATTGATTTCTACCACTTATCATGTTGAGGGTTGCGGTTGGCTGGAGCCTAATCCAACTGTCTTACCCCTAATTCACACATAGAGCGTACGCACTGTGGAACGTCAACGCTCAATTTTCAACGCAAGCCAATCACGCTGGCAGATGTTCAGTAGCCCGGGCTGTATGAATGCTCTGATTAGAAAGTGTGTGGGCTGACGATTCGTGGCAGATGCTTTATTTGTGAATTGGGGGTTAGGGTGAGAGGCGGGGTACACCCTGAACTGGTCTCCAGTCAACCACAGGGCTGACACAGAGACAGAAAACCTTTCACACACACTCACACCTACAGGCACCAACTGGAGTACACACAAACTTCACACACAAAGGCACACTTTTTGCAAACCAGGATTCGAGCTGGTGACCTTCTTGCTGTGAGACAGCAGGTCTCACCGTTGCAAGCCACAGATGAAGTTCTGAAGTTACAGTTTCAAAATTATGTAAAAAGATGAAGTTGTGTTACTGTGATAAAGTCATAAAACCACAAGACTAAAGTCAGACTGTTACAAAGTTCAAGTTAATTAAGTTGTGAAATTAATTCATTAATTTTCTATCGTTTGTCCTGTTCATGGTCATCGGTGGCTAAAGCCACACTTACAGGCATCTTAGAATCACCAATTAACCTGATGAGTTTGACTGTGGGAGGAAGCTTGAGTACTAGGAAAAAGCCCAAGCATGTAAACAAGCTGAAGTCCACACAGAAAAGACCTGCCTTGTACATTTTGGGATTTGAACTGGTGACCTTCTTGCTGTGAGGCAGTAGACAGGCTACATAAAGCTGGTTCAACACCTCATCATCCTCAGCGGTTGAATCTAAATTTGATGAATGTTCTATATCCTCCTATATGACAGAATGATATTCATGTAAAGTAAATCAAAAGAAAAAGAAAATAAGTTATGTACAGTAGTTAGGCTATAGCCTGTGACAACGCCCCCTAAATAATAATTATTTAAAAAAAAAATGAGTTCAAATGGAACTGCAGTTCTTTTTTAATTGAAACGACTTTTTTCCTTCAAAAAATTACAACTTAAATCTCAAAATCTGCCAGATTTTTCTTTCTTTTTTGGTGGCTTTAACCCTCTGTTTTATACATGAGTCATTTGATTTAAAAAAAGCATGTATCTTCAAAAGGTTTGAGCATGAATTGCTTGATTTTTTTATACCTGTTCAGAGTCTCTGCAGTGCCAGTCTTTATAAACCTAATGTTTATTTATCCTTTACCTCTAACAGTCTGCTTTAGTTTCTAAAAAGTATTATTTGTTTGGAGAAGACAAGTTACAACTGACAGTTAGTGATTAGAGAAAGATTTCTGATTCTGAACTCTGACTATTAGAGCCAAAATAAAAACAAATCACAGGTGTTTTGACAGGTCTGAATCTTTTGTACTGACAGAGCTTATTAACTGATTGACAATTCACTGTCAGAGTTCTCAGTGTTTTTTCTGGTGATGACGTTTTTCTCCTCTCAAATATATATTTTGGTCTTAGAAAAAAGAGAAGCATAGTTTTTAATGTCGGCCCTGAATATTTCATATTTTCTTTTTTTCCAATATAAGTAGAAGAGAACTAACAAAAGATGATTCAGAATACAGAAAGAATGCTGATTGACTGCCTCTGTTCAAGGACAATTTGAGGAAAAATTGAGCAGTAGTCTTCAGATCTCCTGGAAGCCTATGAAGCCAGACCACATGGGGCTCAGGCCAAAAGGACGGGACGTAAAGGAAATGAAAGTGGTGACCTCAGGCTGTGAATGTTAGGACAGGAGTGGACCACATCCGTCTAGCTGTGCACCTCATCTGTTATCTCTAATAAAAGTGCCACAGCTCTATGGGAAGAGAGAGGCCTGAGCTCTCACTGTATTTCTGGGAATGACGCACCATCCACGATTTTCAGCTGGCAAATCCTGGTCCCAAAAGACCCATGACTGGTACCAAGATCCCACAGCCAAACAAAGTGGATTTCTGTTTTAATCCCTCAGTTTAGGAAACATTTTCTAAATGGACCTTTTAAGAACTGATTTATGCTCCTTTGCTGAGACACTGCACCAGATCTGGCCCTGGGCAGGCTCAGAGCAGCACGGTGGATTGCCCGTGTGGGAAATGGGGACAGGATAGAGACATCATGAAATCTCTATTTTGCCTTGGATAGGGTGCAGTGGTGCGCTAAGCATAGATTAAAGCAGTCAAAATACACATTAAGGCCTATTAGTAATTCAGGGTAATCTGATCAACCAGTGAGCCAAAGCCTTGAAATTCTCAGTGTTCACAAATGTTGGAACAACATGCACATAAAACAAAATCCTTAACAATTTAAGCTGAGATTTGTTCTTATCTACAGTATATGACGTCCTTTTACTGGAGGCTGTTTCACTACGGCTAGTATAAGGAGTAATTCACCAACTATTTAGCATGTTTTTTTTGTTTGTTTTTTTAAGTATGTGTTTAACAGTCTGGCAACTAGCCACAATAAAACTCTAAAGAGGCAATGGCTGAAAATTAATGCAGATAATGAAGGCAATGCTAAAACTAATGAGCAACTGGAGGTGGAGCAGGACATAAAATTTGATGAGGTTTGATCTTGTTACACAAATAAGGTGTGAGTAAAGATCTAACCAGCTAATATTAAGTTCACTGAAAAAAAACACAAACAACAAAATGAAGCAGAGCTGGGACTGATTATTAGGTCGTTTGCAAAGTGTACGAAACACGAGGTGACACGTTGCATCAGCAAATTACTCCTGGTGAAGGTAAAAAGTCTTCAGAAAGAGGTGAGACACGTTGACCATCATTTCCCTGTCATTTGTGATGTTTGATCTGATTTCCTCACTGATCCAACAGTGAGGAAAATTCAGGGTGATATCAGCAACAACGATCTGTTCCAGATATCGATTGTGCAAATTGGAATATTTGTTAATAACAATATATCATGTAGATAAAATGATTTTTATCCTGATCTTTTCTTGTGCACATTTTTCTAAGTTCACCAAGGCTGTTTAATTGAAGTTGCTCTGTATAATTTAATGCCAACTTGTCCCTGTAATAGGGCTGGAAGATTTATCATTTTCTGATCGAAATCGCAAATCCAGACATGATGATCATGTGATCACCAAAGCTATGATTTTTTTTTTTTTTTTTTTACATTATTTCTAAAAGTTAAGAGTCATAGAAGTTTTTTTTTTTTTTGTTCTTCAGTCATTATGACCAAAACTATGGTTAAGAAGTCCAGTTTATAAATAACAAGAATTGAATTTAAAGTTCAGACTCAGTGGAGGTGTCAGATTCATGGTTTTGAGAAAAGTCTAAATTTGTCCAACATCAACACCTATTCCGGCTTTTTTATCTGAAACATTTTTCAAAATTTTAACTGGTTATTTAAGAAAAAATATCTGTCTTTCTATCGTAGACTATTCTCTATCTTAAAATTTTTACCTTTAATGTGAAATTTCAGGCATTTTTTTGACCTAATGTTAAAGTGATTTCTTAAAATCTGGAATTTTTTATGTCAAAATTTTGACTTTTATCTCAACATATTGACTTTTTGTCTCAGAATTTTGTCTTTATTTCTCAAAATTTCCACTTTTTATCTTAAAATATTGAACTTTTTCTACAAGTTAGAAACAATTCTTACCTTCAGTTTTCATTCTTGCACTAGAGTAAAAGCTTTGATGTTTAGATGGTTTGATGTTATTTTCTGTCAAGTCTGTTAATGTTTCTTTACATTGTGAAAACTTCACTGAAGCATGATTTGAAGAAAATAGTGAATTAAATTGAAATCCCAATATCTGCCAAAAAAATCCCAATTAGATCTTTTTCTGAAATCGTTCAGCCGTATCCTGCAATCTACTTTAAATAAAAAATTCTTTAGGAAACCTTACCTGAATCAACCTAGTAGCTGAAATATTTCCTCACATGACCCTGTTTACACTCTACCATTGTGTTTACAGACTGAGTGACTGACTTATGAACTTACCCAGATGGAAGAAAAAGTAGTTCCCACCAAACGCGTATCATTTAAACATGATCCCAACTGTTTTGCTAGTTTCCACTGTCCCTGTCAATCTTAAACATTACTTCACATGAATTAAGTATCAAAAGTATCAATATTGATCTGAGAATCGATTTTACAGCATAAAGATCTAGTATCTATAGTATCAATATTACAGTATCAATGTGCACATCACTACCTGTCAGCCTCCATCTCTACTTCATCCTGCTGCTTGTAGAAGGTGAGGTCCTTCTGATGAGGGATTCATCATTTGTTCATGATGCTACTCTGCCACTGTCCCCTCTTAGCACAGCTAGCTCATCCATCTTATTGGAGATCGATCTTATATCAGGCCTGGAGCGGGTAATCAGGAGGACCTGGACACTTCCAGTTGGACCGGTTGGTTTTGGAGGTACAAGGATTGGTGTCCAGTCATAACACTGGGTTGAAATATATCACAGGAGCTGCTAAAGCTGTCCCTGGACCGCCTACACTGGCAGATTTTTTTTTTTTTTTTCATAGGGGCCGTTACCTTGACAATATGTTCATGAATGTGCAGCAGTGCTTGTCAGAGGGTCATGAGCAAATCAAAAAAATAAAAGCATATCAGTCTCACATTGCCACATTTGCTTAATTTAGCAACTATAATGGAGATGAGCACGCAAGATAAAATGACTCCAAATGGAGGGGATGAAACTG
This sequence comes from Thalassoma bifasciatum, assembly GCA_008086565.1. Lineage (NCBI taxonomy): Eukaryota > Metazoa > Chordata > Actinopteri > Labriformes > Labridae > Thalassoma > Thalassoma bifasciatum. The sequence continues at coordinate 148,168 of RPOG01000427.1, forward strand.
AGATATAGAAGATAAATGGTGGTCCTGGAGTGCAAATTACCGGGGCAAATCAGAAAACAGAACCGCAACCACAAATGAGAAAACAAAGGCACTGTCCAAGTTTGTAAATTATGTGGCTTTACAACGTAATGTTATGTGATTTAGCAGTAGTGTGATGCACCACCAGTTAACTCATGTGACAATCTACAGTGGACCAGTCTGAGGTGTGAAACTCCAGGGCTGAAAATGAGTCCTACTCCAGCTCTGTCTTATATAATTCACAAGGATGGATGGAAGGACAGGTCAATGTCATCTCTTCTGAGCTCACACCACAGTGCTACTACATTAACCTCGCCTCCATTCCCTCAGCTCAGGACAAGCATCAGGCCTTGCATCAGTTAAGGTCAACATGCTATGGGCTACTAACTATTTGATAGTTGGGATCCAAAAATGATAAAAACAACTCTGCAAATGTAATCTGTTTGGTGTCCTTTAGAGGTGGGGAATCAATCTAAATATTGATTGTGGTGGTGGAGAGAAAGAGAAGCGCTGTGCAGACTTTATTCACTGCAGCTGACAGAGACAGTGTCACATTGGGTGTGTACAACAAAGTCATGTGCCCCTGGGGTAACTCAACCAATTTAAAGGAACATTAAAACAGCTAAAAAAAAATAAAATAAAATAAAGAAACTAGGATTATCCAAGTAATCTCCATCATTAAGTCATGTTTTTCACTGTGTAATTGGTGATCAGAGAGGCAATCTTTGCTCAATGAACCATTATCATGTATTCAACAAGTTGAAGGATGAAATCCTGATTGTTTTACTGGGACTTGAAAACATACTTTTTTAATAATGAAGGAATTACAAGACAATTATTTTATCATTTTTGTCTGTTTCACTGTTTCCTATTATGAAGCTAGTTAAAAGAAACATGAATTTGCCTAAAACCTTTGTCTCATGTTCCATTATTATCATCACCACAACTAACTAACTAAAGGCAAAATAACACAATGCTTCAATGATAACAACATCTTGAGTAAAAGTTATTGGTGATTCTATTCCTGTATTTACTTTTCAGATAATACCAAAATTCTCAATTTTGCCCACCCCTAATGTCCATGGCCCACTAATGAGCCATCAAAAGTAATTGCAGACTCGAAATACAAAGATAACGAAAAGAATGTGGAGAAAAGGAAAACAGGGAGAAGGCTATTGCTATGAGCAGCCGCTTGCGCAGCATCTAGCAACAGGAAAAGAGGAAAGCTGGATTGGTTGTTGATGCTTAAGAGTAACAGCTGAATGTAAAAAAAATGTCCTTTGTTCTGTGTTGGATGTAAAAAAGGCCATAATGAGAGAATAACCAAAGCTCAGGAAGTATGATGCATAGGACATACAAGAAAGACCAGCATCATTAGCTGTTTTTGAACTCTCAGAGCACAATTCAACAAAAACTTGAAAAAAATTAGCTTTACTTTACCTCATGACAATACATATCTGCTTTCTGGTCTTACATCTCCACTTGTTTAGGTTACAGGACACTTAGTTCGGATAATCTTGAAAGTGGGGATGAACCAGATGACAAAAGCCTGGTTTGTACGTCTGCATTGAATCAATGCCACCGCTGTATAGGTGAGTGTAGCCCCTGTGCTTATGTAGATGGCCATGCATGAAGCCGTCATGCACTTCTCCCCAAATGCAACAGATAGTGTATAAGAGCTCAGAGTAATGACATATCATGCAGTTTCTTGCAAGAAAATCTATATACAAATGTACAGAAATAGTTGTAGAACAAATACACAGGCAAAAGACAACTGAATGCGATAAATAAATAAAACAAACAAGTGAAACCGTTGTTAAAAAGGGATTTGCGCGTGGGGCACAGACTGGTACATTTCTAAAATACTTGATCACATCTTAGTCATGTCTTCACAATGTATGTATTAAGTGTCATAGGTTTAGGGGGCTGTTAAATCCAAATATTGGCAATTGAATTACACAAAGACTAAATAATACTATAGTTCCTCTGGATTCTCAGTCCAAAGAATGGTGCTCAGGCTCTGATTAAAGATGTCTAAAACTAATTTGTGACTGGATGGCATTGACAGGCAAGGTTATGGTTTTCTGGCATAAGGCAAAGTTGACTGGCTTCTTTTGTTTGATTTCCATCAACCATAAACATAAAAATATAATTAATCTACTTTGGCAAGAAAGTGACTTAGCCTGTGTTTCTTCATTCATTTTCTGAATATCAGCAATTCTCTCATGCATTATATGATTAAAGGACCTGAAATGTGAGAAAACAAAATGAAGAAGAGAGAAAAATAATTATGATCGTGCAGCTGTGCGAATATGAAAGGGGGAGGGAGAAGGAATATGCAGAGGGAAGATAAGGAGGGTACGAGGAGACGAGAGCAAGGGCCAAAAAAGGACCATGTAGCTTTCTGATTATCGTAAATCTGATTAAAGATTTGTTTCTTTGGCAGGCCACACCAAAGTTTAGCGTCTGACATTTTGAATCTCTGTGCTGCTATTACACACACTCAACCACGCACACACACACAGTTAATAAAAAAAAAAAAAACATTTTATTTTCTAATTTGAGAACAGCATCTGTTCTACCGCTGCACAGATTACAATTTACTGACCTAACAGGGCTTACCAACTGGCCAACGGCACATTTAATGTTGACTAGAAAATGACCAATCACAGTTTATTCAGGCTGCGCTGAGTTTAAGCTCACATCTGTTCTGAAGCCCAAATACTAATATTTTAATATAAAACAGTGATAAAAATACAACAATGCATGCATTCTTCACCCCCCTCACCAATACATACATACATAAATGCATAGATACATAGATACATACATCCTCACATACATACATACATGCATGCATGCATACAGTTGTGCTCAAAAGTTTACATACCATGGCATAATGTATTTTTTTTGGTCTTTTCTTAGAGATTACGAATAATAACACAAAAACATTTCTTTCACTCATAGTTACGGGTTGGGTGAAGCCATTTTTTAACAAACAACTGTGTTTACCCTTTGGTAAAACTGCCCATTTCTTGGCAAAAAGTCTCCAGGTCCTTTAAATCATTGGGCTGTCTGCAGGTTTGAGATCACCCCCAAGAGCGGGTCAGGAGACTGAGATGGCCACTCCAGAACCTTCACTTTATTCTGCTGTAGCCAATGGCAGGTCCACTTGGCCTTGTGTTTTCCCGCAGATCCACTGACGATTCTTTTGCTTTCTCCATGACTCAGAATCCAGAAATGTCAGTTTAATGCACTTGGCTGACTGCATAAAAGTGCTATAGTGTGACACTGTGTTAAAGAAAGCTCTATTGTCGATGAGAGTTTATAAGATTGTGCTCTCAACAGTGTTTACTTCTCTTGGGGGCAGTGCGACTGGAAATTGATAAGGAAATTAATTGGTTGTTTGAGTAAAAGTCTTCCAAAAGGTGAGGAAAAGTTTCCCTCAGGTGTCGACTAAAAAGTGTCTGTCAGGTTTAAAATTGAAACTGACCTCTAATGTCTTCCGGTTGTTATACTGAACTTTTCCAGTGTTCATTTTAGTTTCTCCTGAGAGTAAAACGTTAAAAAAAAAACCTCACAGCATTTCCCATTGTGGCTGTTTCCACTGTAATCAGTCATTCTGGGGGGGACAAAAAAAACAACACAGAAGCAATATCTTTCTTTTCTGACCTCAGAAGATAACTACAATCCAGGAAACTCTCCTATCACCTCAGCCATCAACTCTATCTCCTGCAGCTTTCACAAAGAAAGCTACAAAAACTGTGAAACAAAAAGATACTTTCACCAAAGAAAGACAAAATGGTTTCCCAGAAAATTCCTACTCTGCTTTTCTGTAAAGGAGAGCAGTGTGAGGCTATTTCATGAAAGGTTAAAGATTAGCCGAGAGCATCTTAGTACGCTTACTGTCTTAAGCTTAAAATGTCAGTGACATTTCTGGTCTGTGTGTCAATCTCTCATACAGAAAGTGACAGGGATTCTGTCACTGTTATCTCTCTGCTCTGAATTTCTCAGTCGTTTTTCATTTCTGTCTGATTTACTGGATGTGAGCTGAGCATTCTGTTAGTTATGCTAATTGTCTCCAGACCTCCTGCTGAGTGAGATTCATTCCCGGTTGGACGGCTGTGAAGTTGTTTGCCCAAGCAGTTGAGTATGTGTGTGGCTCTGTCTGTGTGTGTTTACAGTGCGCAGCTACAATGTGTCACCGAAGCTATAGCGCTGCTGTACATGTGTACTTATGATTATGTGTGTTGGAATCTATCGGTATGCATGTTCATGTGCCATCCACCATGAGGCGGTTGTTTTCCCGATGCTTCAGAAATTTATAGTGATGAAGTAAAGCAGAGCCTGGTTCCATCTTTATGCCGGCTCATATTATTCTCCTTTTTATCGGCCCAGCTTTCATCCTCTTATAAAAGTAAAACCTGTGGGGACAGGAAGACAGCTTGCAAATGACCAGACACTGAATAAAATCCTCACATCCGTCAGAATATTTAAACTTACCAACACCTTCCAGAGTTCTTAGATTTAACTCTTGAGTGGGTCTGATTTTCAAAATTTGAGTTAAGCTGCCCCAAATCTGCCAGCTGCTTTCTCCAAAACCATCTTCAATAATCCCAAGATGTAACAGAAAAAGCACACTGGACATACCATTATTCTGTATCTATGGGAAAAAGAAGATGAGACTGTTCCTGTGGAGTTACTGTGTTACGACAAACTCTCTTAGTTTGCTCAGTTAATGATGTGAAGTGAAGCCATTAAGCAAATGAAGGGAAAACACTTTACTGTCTGTTTAGGTTGGATCTCTTCAAACCTGATTCTGTTTATATTCACTTTCTTATATTGGACCTGAGCACCACTGCCTTTTGACAAGGTTTCCAATGTATTACTGTTAGGGATAAGAGCCTTGTAAGTCATTCACTTTTGATAGAGGGGTTGCTCCACATGTTCTGCTATGTATCCTCAAATCATTTTGTTCAGGAAACAGTTTCTGCCATGATGCTCTCAGAGACTGAGCAACAAAAGTAAGACCAGTGGAACATGTTGGATATGTGAAAGAACACACACTGGATTGTAACAAACCCAGAAGAGCAAGTGACAAGCTGAAGTTAGCCTGCCAGGGCTGGTGTGTCTTCAACACCTTATTCCAGTCTCCAGTATTCCATCTGCTATTTTTTCAGGGTCTCTTCCCCCCCCCATGTCATCCTGACATGTTGGCAATGGCTTTCTTGCTGCAACTCGACCTGTCAACCCTGCATCTCACTGTCTTCTCCACACAATTGAAAGCCGGACAGCTCTCTACGCCCTCTTTTGATCTGTGCTTGGCGCTGTTGTCCTGTGAGGGACTATTATGGAAACTGTTTACTCTCAAAAACTTGTCTTTGGATTTTGTTGCAGACATAGACTGGATATAGAATGGACAGTGTGGGTCCGCCTTTCACTGGTGCACGGTTTAGAAGCCAAACGAATCCCATCACAGGCTCCACTATTGTGCAGCCAGAGTCTGTGCAATAGAGACCACAGAGAATCTGTGTGGAGTCGTGTGAAAAATAAACCGAATAAATTTACTCTTTTTTTTCCTTTGGAAGTCTAATTTCCTCTTGTGCAGCTCTTTTCCAAAGTATCTGTCTTTTCTCCAAAAAACACACAAGAACAGTAGCTGTCAACCATCTTAACGTGAATCATAATCCAGTTTTTAAATATAGGGCCTGTAGGATTTTTCATTACTGTCTGTAAACACTATGGGAGAGACTCAAGAGCTTTACACCTGACTTCCTGCAGGTAAGTGAAGTATCCTGCATATATTGTATCATTCTTTCTCTGTGTTACGGCCACTAGCAAAACTAAACTGCTCGGGGTAGCTCCTCCCACTCGCTGTCATCAACACCCAAAGTGACTTGCATAGTCAGTGCTGGGTTTGGCCAGTCATCACATCTACTCTCTGCCCAGAAATGTCCAGAGTCAACCAAAACATCAACATACAGGCAGAAGAGGGGTTTGAGGCACACAAAACCACTGATACACAGGTATTGAGGCCCATAGATGATGATAGAGCAGGACTATTTCCGTAAAAGATGACAATTCATTTTTGGAAGATCCTGCAGACCCTACCTTGAACATATAATAATCAGCCGATCACCAGGGGAGTAGTTTTTGTGGAGAGCTCACTTCGAGCCATCCAACATGGTGTCCATGTATTTTTTCTTAACTGAGTATCCAGTCCCAGTGGCTGTGTTGTTTGATGGTGAAGGAAATTGAACTACAAACTGAAATTTTAATCTCTCAGCCAGAGAGACTGACATCTTCAAGTGTTGAAGGTCTATCTCTGTTTCATTGATTTCCTTCCTTTCATTTTCACTGCGTTACACTACTGTCTGCAGCACAACACAGCTCACAAAGGTATTGTACCACGATGCGTCCAACACTGCTTCTATATGGACAAAAGAGCGGTGAGTACTCAAGAAAAGTTGGGACGCCTGTAGGAATTGGAAGCACCAACTTTCAAGGCTTAAACGCTTAAGCCATTTCTTGTCCTAAAAAAGGCCTTTTACATGATTCTGAATATACATTATTACCTCAGTTTTGGGTAACCTTACCTCCTCCAAACCTCTGCTATGTCACAACCAATCTGTGCACCATTTCAAGTTACTCATTGGGCTTGAAATGATTGAAAAATTCAAACATACAACTGCAAAAAGACGAACGACTCTTAGAAATTCAGAAATTATCTGTACCCACTCCATGGCAGGTTAAGTCAAGCCTCATATTTCACCTCTTAGTATACAATTTTATTTCAGTGTTAGCTCATTATTAACCAGGTTTTACGTTGTTATTTGAAGCAAAGTTGTCTATGGGGCTATTGTTCTGAAGACAGGTTACTGTCAGTGAGATAAAGTTTGCCTTTGCCTCTGGACAGTCAAACACTTTGTTCTGCCGTGTTTCAAAGAGTGACTATATTCAAGCTCCCAGGTTGGGGCTTCCAGTTATGAGAATCTGGCTGTTTTTTTCATGTTATTTATGAAATGAACATTGCTATTCAATGAAATGCCTTTCAAAGCGTTGAAGGAAAAAAAAACAAGAAAGGGATTAAATAAGAGAGAGAGAGAGATGGAGAGAATTTTTCCACACAAGTTTCCTCCAAAGTCAGCTCATCCTGAAGGCTGCTACTTCATAATACATAATCAGTACCCAGGAGCACACAGCTCTGCCAGCTCCTTCCAGCCTTAAACCTACACACACACACACACACACACACACACACACACACACTCAGAGCCAACAAGTAACATCCCTTGGGACTTTGTTCTCCAGGGGCCAGACAGCAGTTTAGATTTCACAGCCTTAATGCCTCTGCAGGGTCACTCAGGGCTCTCCCTCTTTCCTAACATTAGCATGAGATAATCTGTTTTAAGTCTCAAGTTTTGAGTCAGTGGACTGTTAAACACTTACAGTGGCAACTGAGGTGAAACATTCAATAGAGGCACATCAGTTCGGTGAAATCTAATGCAGTCTCTCAAGACTGGAAATCCTCTTACTTTTGCCTATCCGTGCACATGATGGATGTGCTGCATTTTCTGCATCTGATTGGTGTGTTGGTGGTGCGTATCCTCAAAAAAGCAGACACAATGCATACCAGAATGCAGTATGCACATGCACTGCAGGGGCAGTGTAGAGGCAGAGGGGATGTGATTGTCAACACAACAAAAGGGAAAACAATGGAAGAGAATAAAAAAAAATGTAAATACTCACAGACCTGTTCTTTTGATGTATATGAGCAACAAAACATGCCTGTCTTCAAAAAAAAAAATGGTGAGAGATTCTATCACCAGAAGGAGTGTAATCCTAAAGAACAACTTGGGGCACAATCTGGGGACAGTGTGGGTGACGCAATAGTGAGCTCTTCCCACTGGTCATCATCTGTTCAGGCTGGCACAAGAATTTTCCATGAAGCAGACAACAGAAACCCAGAATTAACACAACACAACAGTAGCCAAAGCGAGTATTTCCATATCTCATTTTTACATTCCACTGATCTGATAATTACATACAGCCTGACCTCAATAGCGCACCCACTACAAGTGTCCTCCAGTAATATGTGTAGGACATAGTCAAGTACCTGCACATTTACATGCATGATACCGGCAGCTGTGTCAGCAAACAGTTAACAGGAATACGTCATAAGCCTATGGGGTAAAACTGTTTGCCACAGCAGTGCAGGAAATTTAAAAGCTATATTTCATCATCTGTCTTCTGAATAACTTCTAAACAAAGTTTGACTGGAAAAAGAGAAAAATCAAGAGCAGAGCTTTAAGACTCAAGTTCAACAAGAAATGCATCACAAGCCTTGTTAATCAGGGTTTGGATCAAGCAAAAATGACACATTCTTCTTAATCAAAAATCAGTGGTTTTAAAAATCAGTGTTTTTACTTTGTATGTTTAAAGTGACTGTGAAGAGAATCCATTTGAGGTTGATAGTAGCGACTCCCTTTGACCTGAGGACTTGTCCAATCTGTAATTAAAGTAGATTGGATCTTCCTTTCAAATGCATATTTTCACAAACAGCTTAGCCCATGTTTGAGCCTTTAGCCTGTGCTCTACCACTCTCCTATTTAACTTCCTTCTGTTCATCAGTCGCATTTCTGACAGACAGTCAAGCTCCACCATTACTACTAAATAAATCACAGAAATAATTTTCAGCAGAGAAAAACTCAAATTTCTCTTCTTATTGCGAAACTTTTTCAGCTGGTGTTGTATTGTAATGGAGACTTCCACTTGCTCTTAATTAGTCCAGTCTAGTCAGACCCAATTGGGGAGCTCAGAATTAGCGTTCAGAAATAACCTATTTTGGCGATGATCATTTCATTTTGAATTGGGGATTATGAGCAGGCATCTAGATATGAGACTTTTTCAACATCACTTATAAAGTCTTCACAGTCCTTTTAAGTTTGATTGGGAATAATCTTAATTTTTATGAGGTAAAGTGTTTCTTCCTGTTTCGGTCAAAATGAAGTTATTAGTTTAAATCTTGGGTTAAATGTTTTCAACAGGGGTTACTTTTGTGGATAAGTGTGTTCAGCCTGAGTCTTGGACTGTGTCTCAAATCACTTCTGTACGTACATTTACTATCTTGAGTGCATGAATCTATTCACACTGAGGATTTGGAAAAAAATGTATAGAGCACTTTAAATTCTCAGCTTTTGCCCTCGAAAGAATCAAAAAGTTGGCTTTTGAGCACTTCTCACCCTTTGTCTTGGCTACACAGAGGATAGGGCAAGAACAGATCCAATGATGGTTGATGGTTACAATTAATGAATAGCTTCTCTTCCATTGAGTGCAATGCTGTTGTGTTTGAACTGAGAGAACTACTCTGTAAGATTTGTGCACTGTTCTAGTGAGTACTTACACTTCATGTAAGTGCACTTACAGGAACATCTGATTTGAGACAGTGTCGGGTTCAGGTGAGCTGATTTAGTTGGCACTGATTGCAGAGCTCCTGATTGGGTCTGTAATCAGCCTCCTACAAAAAGTGCAGATGTAAAGAAACATGTTTTTTGTCATTGTAGAATATGAGCGGGGCCTTTGCTCCTGCTGAAACCATTTTGTCAAGTCCTTCCACTGACCAAGGACCACCATATTACTCCTGTCTAAAGTCTTGTTTGGACACAGACCATTCACCATACCTACTTCCCACATTACAAGAAGATGCTTTAACAAATCTGTGCAACCTGAATAGCAGCATCATAAAAAGAAATGCATAAACAGCCAATGTGCTGCAAACATGCAAATGATGCAAAAGCAATACAGAGGATCAGAAACAGGTTAATGGCTCTGGTGCCAGGTACCTGTGGTATCCAGGCTCTCATGCTTTCAAGCTTTCTTCAAAATATTCAGCTTATTTGATAAGTGGATAAAAATGTCTGGCTTTAACAGAGAAGCATTTGACTTCTCAAAAAGGCACAGATAGTTCATGTCTTTCACAGACTTGCAGTAATCTTAACTGATTGTCATAAATTTGATCTTCAGTTAGCTGAACTGCCTCTGGATATTGGCATAAAAGTTCATTTTTCTGTGTGTGAGTTTAGTCGAGTGTGATGAGGAGAAAAACCAAGAGAGCTGCAATCACATTATGGTTCAATATATTTGGGATTTTTTTTTAACCTATTAAATTTTCTATTCTAGTCCACCTGACTATATCCACACGCATACAATGAAGCCCATTACCTTTTAGTTGAGTGGCCTTTGGAGTAGGGTGAGGGGAAGTTTCTCAAAGAAGATAGGAGAAGTTAAAAGCTTGGACACATAGAGACTCAAAAAAAAAAAAGAATTCCACATTTTGCAATTTTTAAAACTATTTAGAACACATAGTCGAAGAAAATCATTACTTTTTTTTGTATACTTGGGTGTCTGTCTCAGTCATACTTTGAGGAAGAACCTCTTGAATGAAGTGATCTCACGCTTACTTGTTTATATATGTTGTAATGACACCTGCACTAATCTAGATGTGATGTCTGTACCTCTTTTATAACTTTTATAGTAGATTAGATAAACACATGACAGAGACAGTGGTTAAGATGTGATAAAAAAACACAATCAGGAGAACAGGGGGTTTTATTATTTGAAATAGATATTTTGTGATGTCCAAATCCAAAGTCCCTTAGTTTAAGCTCTCTATGTCACTTGGCCATGACGCTGAAATTGCAACCATCACCTACGCTGCTAAGGCGCTAACTTACGGTAAATCAAAAAAATAGAAAAAAAAGTCAAAGTGGCATACACCTCTTCACCCACACTTTTACACAACATGTACCAAGCACCAAAGTTTTGAAAAGGTGGTTATATTTTCAGTGTTTAAATAGTACTAGTATTTCCACAGTTTCCTGTATCTAGGCCTGACACTAGCTCAAACATATGTTTGGACTGTGCCAACAAGTTACTATGTTAGTAAGGTGCTCTATTTAAGTTTCCATGCCAAAGAGTGGGGCTGGGTTTGACAGAGCTCGTTTGGGTTTGAAGAGACACATAAAAACTTATCATTCAAAAAAGGATGCTTGGAGTTAGTCCAAAATCTACATTGGTGTTTCCTTCATCGAATATTTAGACTGACACATGGAAAGGATGTTTCCTTTGCATAAGAGGAGAGTGTGTTAAATGACTTCTTAAGAGTTTGATGTCCCATTTAAATCCTTAAAGGGAAGCAAAAGGAACTCTGAATACTATCGGAGATGATTTCACTTTACTCTTCCAGAAATGTTTTCACTCTAGCAAATTGTTTTATATATTGTATATTCAATATTTTAAGAGGTGCAATTACAGTCGATACCCAAAATGCAGCATTTACCATTCAAAAAGCGCTTTCATGCTGATTCAAAGGGAACTTAATGTCAGTTCATTACATGTTTTTACCCCCTACTTCTAGACTTAGAGACAGGTCTATTATAACATCGAGTACTATTACCTTTATTGGGTTAGATTTTCTCACAATGGAATTAATTATCAAAATGTGCAATAACTAAGTTTTATTGTTTATCCATTGGAGACCTACAGTAAAAGGATGAACAAAATGATTCGCTCCAGGCTAAAATGTAATAGAAGAACTTTTGCTGCATGCAGCACAGGTTCAGTGTAGTCATCAATACAAGTCCCACATTGTTTTACAACATTGTCTCTGTAATGAAGTGATGTCTCACTGTCTTGGTGGTCAATATGACTGTGTGTGTGTCCTCTGTGTCTGTCTATAGACACAGACTGGAGCCTCTCTATGAAAGCAATCAGATGTCTGGGGAGTTATTTTATCCCCTGGGATGCTGCACACAACAGGGGGTTGACTGACAGGATGAGATCGGTTTTATTTTTGATCTATTTACCCCCCTCACCTGCAGAGATTAGGGGGTGGCCGGAGCCAGTGAGATGTGGATTGATCTTCAACTTCAGGTGTGGCTTTCATCTCATGAAAAGAACTATTCCTGACTTTTTTTATTTTCTGATAACAGAAGTTTTAGACATCAGAATTTTCTGTTACTTTCATGATCTCCTATTCCTGTTTTCATGGACTGAAAATACAACAATTTTCTTTGAATAGGTCCAGACCTGGAGGGAAAAATCAATAAAACAAACAAACAAAAATCAAGAAAACCTGCCAATATCAACTTCATACTTTCATCAGCATCTTTCACATGTGTGGTGAGAGGGCAGGACTCATACAGTAGAGTAGGAGCACACACACAAAAAGATATGACAACTTTCCCAGGTGCCCCCAATACAAAGCAAGGACAGTTTTGTCACTTAACACCAGAATCTGGAGGAAGAGCTGTCCTTACTGACACATGTCTAAAGTTTACTCATGTCTGTGTTCAAATCAAAACTGAGGGGCAGAAATAATTTGCCATTCTCAGAGTTATCTGCCCATTTCTTTGCTGAGTTTTCGTTTTGTTTCACTTGAATGAAGTGAGACTGTCAGGCTGCTCCTGATGAAGCAACTGTTCTCTACATGAACATGGTTTTCTGACTGCTCTAACTAACTCTGAACACAAGGGCCTGGAATAAGATGTCTAAGCTGACCGTTTGTTCTGAGGATGTCAGAAAATCTGACAGCTTCTGTAACTAATGGAGGCTGATTTGGTGAAGCTGCTGTCCACTTGAATGTCAGGACATATGACCTTTTCTTAATTAATTTGACCTTTTCCTGAAGGAATGGTAAAACTTAAAAAGAAATGGTATGTTAAATAAAAAACTAGCTCATTTTTAAATATACAACCATGAGTGGTCAAGGATTTTTGTGCACATATACAGGTGACTTACAGGTAGTGGTGTGCAATACTGCAAAATTTAGTATCGTTGAGATGCCAAGTAAATCCAGGGTCAGTATCATCAATATCAATACCAATACCAATACTTTTGACATGGAAGAGCAGTTATTCAAAACTAATCAAAATCACACACAATCACTAAAACTACTGTTTCTGTTCATGAATGAAAGTAAAAAACTTTTTTTTTTCAATCAGAAAATAATCATGCGCTTTAATTTTTTCTCTGCTTTGTTGTAAAATTTGAATATTTATGGATGACAGCAACTAATCTATATTAGTGTTTAATATATCATTTTGATTGAAGAGCTTGTGCATCCTGGCAGATTAACCAATACAGAAACATAAAAATATTTAGGAAACCAGCGATTTACTGATAATGAAGAGCAGCAGTGCAAAACAACTTGCACTGGGTGTTGGTCTAACAAATTTGTATTACTGAAACATTTATAACATTCAGCAGAGTGCTCAAAGCAAAGTGAGTGAGAGGAGTGCACATAAAGAAGAGAAAGTGAAAGCCAACATTGGTATCGGTATATTGATATTTTGGATCCATCCACCTCTACTTACAGGTCAGTTTCAAGGATGACAGCACGATAAGTTGTACATGTCATGAGCAAAATTGAAGAAAAAAAAAAGAGCCAAAAACATGAAAAAGAGAAGATTTGCTACGCTCAAAATAGCACAACTACTCAGAAATACTGTCCCCTTTTCTGTAAGTTCCTGTCTGGGAGCAGCTCAAACAAAGAGTGAAGACGCACTTCTGTTTGTCCTGCTGCTCTGCAGGTCTGTGCACATCCAGGGAGCTACAACCCCCCAACGCTCTCAAGGCAACTGTCACTTCATTTATGTTAATGTTACAAGTCATTTTAAATTCTGCCACAGTGGCTGACAGCTTCTTACATGTCTCATAAATCATATATGTCCTCTTGGCTGAATGAAAATCATTAGCCTTGTATTAAATGCCCCACACTCTCCATGCAGGCTGATGAATATACAGACTCTTTATGATTGTGCCCCTACCTCTCTGTGCTGTTACTCAGCCAGGACTCTATACCCACAGGTGCTTATTGATATTTGCTGAGCTCTCTGTGTTGTCTTACCTGTGCACAGGAGCAGTGCGGCGAACCTCACGCGCTGAATTGGCTCCATGGCACGCGCAGGACCCATGTTTATTTTTGGAGACCTTCTTCAACAGAATGCCGCACAACTTTGTATGCAATCTATGGTCTCCAAGTGGTCCTCCATTTGAAGCAGAGCAGGTTTATTCCGTGCGACACTGCCTGCCAAGCACAGACATGAATGCACGATCAGTAAAGCAGCCTCACAAACCAATCAACGGCACAGAATTGGATCCTAACATTTCAAAGAGCGGGGAGAAAAACTCTTAATCATCGCGTTTTTTTCCAACAAAAATGAAGCATTGTTAGGAAAGTGTGTGATTAATCAACTTTTATGATCATCCTTATGAAAAAGCTGATTCTTCACGGCTCATTGACACTTTAATGAGGAGAAAACAGGTGCCACCGGATGATCTGTCACCACCACATCCCACAGAAAACAGACAATTCATTTATCTGGCTAATATGTTCATGCGTAATTATGAGTATTCCTCTTTCTTTTTCCCTCTTTCGTGCGAAATGAACTCAAATCGATTACCACCACGAGTCAGACGTAAGCTGAGGAAACAAAAAGAAAATGAGAAAAAGACTTGTGTGAAACTGATGCGGTGGTTTTCTTACCATTCCTCCTTTTGCTCTGAATTCTATGTCGTCTCATCCAATATGTGCCATTAAAAAAAAACCACCCCTTTTATTCACTCATGAGGCTGGAAAATTTTCACCGAGAACAAGTCCAATGAAATTTCGTTTCATAAAAGAAATTTCATCTATGACACGGCTCTTGTCTTCCTAGTTTACGCGTTTGAAAAAAGAAAAAAAGGTGAATCCACAGCGCTCGGAATCCTCTGGCTGCTGAGTGACATCCAATTGCATGCGGTATCAGTCTTATAACTTTCCTCGCGATGAAAAAGCGTGCCAGATCCGGAGCAGAAGCCGGGAAAGCAGGAGCTGTCCTCGCACTGCACCCCTGCGGACTGGAGAGAGCTGGTGCGCACGGAGGGGGGGAGCGAGTCGCGCACGGAGGGCTGGATTGGCAAATTAGAGGGTTTGCGGGCGTCACGTCAGCAACTGTTGTGCCATAATTCCCGACCTATATCACATGGGTCTTGCGCATTCTTATTTTAGTCTTAGATCACAAGGTATCAACAAGGTAGACGACGAATCGGACAGGACACAGACTTCTTTACGCATAAGTTAATTACGTCTTTAGTTGGGAATGATCCATCAGCGTGAGTAATCGAAATCCTGCAGCAAAGTTGCACCTTAACAACATTTAGTCCTTCAGTCCTGCTTTCAACTCTCTTTTTTAGTAAAGTGAGAGCTGAGGTTTTCTTTCATTTGGCTTTAATGCAAATAAGCTGATTATGAAAAGGTGCGTTTCTTGCATGATCTCAAATGTGCAAACTTCTAATGGTGGGTTTTTCACGAATAAGTGGTTTTACTCTCAGGCTGCAGTGATACAAAGTGATTTACAGCACCTGATACATTTTTTATGTCACCACTCCCATAGCCTCGATGGATCATAAGTGATATAAAGGAGAGGGAAAAAGCTCAACCTGTTGTATCATGGGTCGTTAATGAGAACCAACAGTGCCCCCTTCAGTCCACCTCTGACTGGAAGCTGCCCTCCCTGAGGCATGACTCAGACATGAAGAGATGCTGCAGGGATGAGGGTCACACAGTCTCCAAGTAGAGCTGGGTTCTTTGAGGATTAACTGCAAAGCAAAGGTGTTCACAGAGTAATCACTGCATGAGCTCAAACACTTACCAGCCATTTTATTAGGTACATCTGTTCAACTGCTTGTGAACATAATTATCTTATCAGCCAACCTCATTGCACCCACTTGATGCAACTAGGCAGTGCTGAAGTTCAAAATGAGCATCAGAGTGGAAAAAGAAGGTGATTTGAGGGACTTTTGGAATGCTGCATGGTTGTTGGTGCCAGTCAGATTGGTTGTCTGATTATTTTATAAACTGCTGATGTACTGGGATTCACACACAACAATCTCTAGGGTTAACAGAGAATGGTCCCAGAAATAGAAAATATCCAGCAAGCAGCAGTTCTCTGGGAAAAAAAATGCATTGTTGGTGCCAGAGGTCAGCGGGGAATGGACGAGCTGATAGGAGATGAAAGACACTAACTCAAATAAGCACTCGGGTCTGCAGAAGTGTGTCTCTGAGAACACAACACATCCAACCTTGAAGCAGACGACCACATCGTGTGCCCTCTCTTCAGCTAACAAAAGGGGAAAAAATATTATCTTGAACCCTTTAGTACCAACTGAGCCTGGTTTAAAGTCCACAGTCTTGCTGACCACGACTATGCATTTATTAGCATAATGTACCAGTCTACTGACGGGGACTTCCAGCAGGATAATGCTTCATGTCAGAGAGCTCAAATTATCCCAAACTGGCTTCTTGAACATAACAATGAGTTTCCTTTACTCCAGTGACCTCCACAGTCACCATATCTCATTCCAAAAGAGCTCCTTTGGGATGTGGAGGAGCAGGAAATTCAGCTGTAACTGTTGGATGCTATCAGGGCTAAACAGTATATCATGACAGTATCTATGTCAAAATATGAACATAGGCAGCCAACCAAAAACCTCATTTCATACTTGCTGTGGATCAACATATGAAGCCAGCCAATGACAAAAAACCAAGGGAGTGAGCTCTGAAGGGTGGGACACACACAAACACACACTTGTACACAGTGGGAAAAATAAGGAAGATGGAACATAGTTACAGAATCTGCACACTGGATGCCAAAAAAAAAAAAAAAAAGAAAGTCATCCCCCATTGTTTGGCGGTATTTCTGATTCAAGAAATAAGATCTAAACCGGAGTGAGGTGTTGTGCAGGCTGTGCTTGGCAAAAATTTCACTTTCACTAGAACTGGGTAAAAAAACAAACAAACAAACAAAAAAAAACAGACTCTGCAAAATAGAATTGATTCTTGTTCCCTTCAGTCCTGAACTGCACACAAAGTATTCAGTCCCTGAAAGTCTGTCTTTAATAATGTTGAACTTCTATTCATTAAATAATTCTCACTGAACAAGAACAAATCCTATCAATGTCAAGATATCTGGCATGACTATCCCAATATGAAACTTTGTCCATATTGACAGTCCTAGATGCTATCATGTCAATATGTAGCAAAATCTCTGAAGATTATTTCCAGCACTTCTTTGGATCTATGCCACAGGGAATTTCATTTTTTTGGTTCTCATTTCATGGTATGTATGATGAATTATACAGACTCCATCTTGTACAAATAATAAGGGGGAAAAATAAAGAATAACACATTCCATGCAAAAAAAAGAACAGGAGTAGGTTGGGTACCTCTTATTTAACCCCTACCCTTTCTTTAGTACAGAATACAAGTAGACATTGATGGCTTCAGACACAAATGAAATTATCACTTTGTATGGTGCATAATTTTAATTCCTTTCAATATAATTTCATTTTTTTCATATTTATTCTTAAATTGATAAATATTTGAACACGTTTTAAGTTCAAGAGAGTTTCATTTTTTTACACTAGTCACAGAAACATACGGAGCCCCCTAAGGGTCACAGCGAGTTCTTTTTTGGGGGGGGAGACTATTGTGTTCCCCCGCAACACTATTGCATTCCCTTGCAATACTTTTGCGTTCCCTCGCGATACCTTTTCGTGTTTGTTTCCATGTTGCAATTTACAGACGGTCTTTGAACATCCCAGCACCAGCTGCTTCTGTGTTGCAGCCAATGCAGGTTTCCCAGCGCAAAGTAATGACTGGTTTGGAGGAAATTACAATAGCAGCTCGCAGTCAACATTGCTGTGACTACAGAGACGTGTCGGTTTTGTTTCTGAAATGCTCTGATGATGAGTTATTGATCATTTTATATTATCATATTGAATCTCTATCTTTCTAACTTTTCTGGATCATTCTCTGCGCATCTGAGTGAAAGTGAAAACATGAATCAGGAGGATCTGAAGACAAAAAGGTATTGCAAGGGAATGCAAAAGTGCCCCCCCCCCAAAAAAAAAACCTCGCAGTGACCCTTAGGGGGCTCCGTAGAAACACACATTTGTTTAAGTGTTGTTCTCGCAAATCAAAGCAGTTCTCAAGACAAAGAGGGTCCAGTGTGTATGTAGTCAGTAATATGTGTCCATGGGTAGAGAGTTGTTAACAACTCAAATTCAGTGTAATGATAAAGTAGATCTCACTGTCAAATTTACTGCAAGGTTGTTGTTTTTTCAGTCTCTTATTTCAAAGAAAAATACCCCTTAACTAAACAAAAAACCCTCAAGAAGAACAGCATATGACAGCAAGATGATAACAAATTCAAAGAGTCGGGTCATACTGCCCCAAACTTGAGAGATTCTCAAAAGAGAATAAGTAGTACAAGGTAAAGTTGGTTCAACCAAGTCTGAGGTGTCCTTACTTTTACCTCAAGCATGAGTAAGGCTTTAAAAAAACCCTCAAGAGAACAGTACGGTACACTGTAAAAACTCTGTGCTCCTGCCTCCTCTGCACCATGCTGGGCGAACATTCAGAAGAGTGCACAAGCTAGAATGGGAAATCCGGACCAATGACACGTTGAAAGACAGCCAGAGGAGCCATCCTGCAGCTGGGGCTTCTCCACAACAGCACTAAACAGCAATTACACGCCATCAGCTGAGAAGTGGAGAGACCCTGTAGGGTTGGAGTAGAGGAGCTCTCTCCTTCATCATTGTCTCCTCAGCTCCCTGCTCTCTGCCTCATTTGCACCACACAAGTAGAATGAAATATCAAAGGAGGAACTAAAGTCTGAATTTCCCCCTCAAATGACAGCACTCGAGGAAGTCTTCCTGCTACACAAAGCTGACTCATGGGCTTCGCATAAAATATGGATTTTATATTTTATTGCATTTTGAAACCAGACTAGTGAAACCAGACTTCTGGTTCTTAGCATTTCATTTATTCTCAAGCTGGGAGCAAAACACAACACTATTTTACTGCTTTCTATTTGTAATACACAGTATGAGTTCTTCATCATGCAATAACTTTAAGATAATGTCTGAAAAATGATAAAATGCTGAGCAAATTTTTGTGTTTCTGACCTTTACCAACATCTCTGACTCCTTGCTCATCTAAGAGTTTAACTTTATTGCAGTCAGTTTAAGTTCCACTGACAAGGACGCTCACTACGTGTGTGAAATACAAAACATCTTATCTGTCTTCGGTAACAATGAAGAAGCACCATATGAGAGTTTTGTGTCTTTTTATTTGAAATTTGATCCAATTTTCCAAAGCACCTTGTTCCCAAAGACATATCCCATTTGCAAATATCTGATACCCTCTGTCAGCAACTGTTTGTCGAAGCAGTGCAAAGGAAGGTTGGGACTGGAACTGACCCCACGTACATAAACACTGTCTAATGGCCCTTTTCCACTGAGCCGTCTTAGCCCTGCTCTACTCGACTATACTCCCCTCTACTCAGTTTGTCTTACGTTTCCACAGGCGCGGTACTACACGTTAGACGCCAGTTTTTAGTACCTGCTCTACCCTGGTTCCAAGTGAGCTGAGCTGATACTGAAAGGTGACGTAGATGGACTGCCGGCCACTCATTGGTCAGAGTATGTCCTCACCGAAGCTTCACTTTCTGACTCTGTACAAATCAGGCACAAGAGGCTAATGAATAAATCAGCGACAGGTTTTTAGAGACATTTAAACCCAACGGCACAGAACCACACTGAATGAACACAAAATACACCTTCATGATTTCTAAATAAGTTAAAAGTCCTTTTTAAACAAAAAAGGAGTCAACAGCAAAGATAGTTCGGTTTAAAGAGTCTTTTTGGTTAAATCAAAGTTCGTCGGTGCAGGAGCGATCTGTCTGCCAGGAGTGTCTTTACACACCAATCAGTCCATTAATCCACAGGGATCCAAAAAGGAAAACCAGTTCAAAGAAGAATGATTGATCGACAAAAAATCTCTGGTATATCAGGCCCAAAAATTAAAGGGATCTCACTGGATCCAGGGAAGAGTTGATGTCAGGAAGCAGATCCTTTGTTTTCCTCCGCATGCAGCAGCACATGGCTGTTGTTTACCTCCATTGTCATGCTGCCCGACATTGATCTGCTGTATTACTTTACTGAAATCTATTGAAAGCTTTGTTTTTTCCTTTAAAGACCACGGTGGCACATACGTTAGTACAAAATTATGTTTGTGTCGCGTTATAGATGACATGCACGCACTTCTGCGCAGCACTTTGGCGCAGCTGTGTTATAAGATCCACGCCCACCGTGAGTCTGTAGTCGGGCTAGTGGAAAAGGTAACTAAACCGTGTAGAGTCGAGCAGAGTAGAGTAGAGCCGAGTCGGGCTGGATTTGTACAGTGGAAAAGGGCCATATGAAATATAAAATGGCCTTTTCTCCAAATGATGATCATCTCTGTAGATTTTTACTTCTTGGTCCGGAGCATCTCCTGGTGCATTGTGGGACAGCTTGCACTCTTATGTGAAGCTGCTCAGCCTGAAAATGGTAGATGGTTCATGCAATTTTGGGACTTTGCAGAATTCTTCCATTCAAAATAAATCCCTCACACTGAAGGACCCCCTTAACATCATAAATCCATCGCCAGTACTTGAGTTTCGAGTGATGTCCTTCAAGGTCTGTATAAATCAATCATAACTCCTCTAGTTTTTCGTAGTTTTCTTGCCATGTGTTTTTTCAATAGCTCTTGGAATTCGGCTATTGTGTACATTTGTAAAAGACACCACAAGTATGCTGTATGAAATATTTAATACACTCAGAAATACTTCTCAATGTGGCCGTTCTCCTTAGCTCTCTGACTCATCAACCCACCTGCTCACAGACTGTTTTTGTTTTCCAAACGTTTTCTTGTTTGGTTTACCCCTTGAATGTGATTTTTGGCTGGCACAGGCAGCTGTTTTCAGTGGATAAGCACAAAAAACAACCATGCACTATCTGCAGACAGACAGAGTTAGCAGCGGGTAAACAAAGTGGAGAACTCAGCAGCTGGAGAGCCACATTTTTCAGTACTTACTGCAACTCGAAAAGAAAAGGAGAGAATTGAGACTTGAAGTGTTTGAAGTGTCTCCACTGCCGTTAAACACGACTTCAGATTTTTTAGATTGTGTTGGACTCTGACTGTTTTATTGATAGTCTGATAAATCAGTTATGTTTTAAAATATGAGTCACTTCGTGCGTCTCAAAGCTCCAAAGTTTCATCTCTCCTTCCTCCATTTGCATCTGAGTCCCTCCTACCAGAAATGCATGGAGAGATACACAGAGATGAAATGAGAAGAGAGTGCTCTAACATCTCTAATGAACTTAAAAAAGTAAAAGTGTTTTTTTTTCCTTCTATTTTTAACCTGCGTAAAAAAAACACTTTCATGTGGAGAAAAACTGCACTCTGTTTCTTCTGAGCTGTTTAGTAGCAGACTGATCATTTTACCGGAAAATGTATCATAATTAAATCATTTATGATCATTTATCCTTTAACCTGATCGTGAACTCTAAAACTTGTTAATATGAGTTATTCATATACTCCATAATGTCTTAGGAACACTGGATATTAGTTATTTATACGATTTCAGGGAAAAAGGGAAAACTTGTTACTCTTTACAAGACCCAGGCTCATGAATTAAACTTTATGAACACTAAAGGAAATATAACAAGTGTTTTTCTGACAGACTTTTTTTGCAGACTTAGAATTTCCTTAGGAAGAAAAATATCTAATCACAAATTAATATTTAAATCTGTCAGTGAAAAGACTTCCACAAAGGAAACTCTTGTGTTTCGAGATGTACCCATTATTAAATCTACTGTTTTATGTTTTAGAGGCCTAAAGGAGGAAATTTTACCATCCAATATTGGCTCGGTATGTCCAGCTTTGCTCATCACCTTCACTGTATACTAGAAAGAAGTCAGCTTTGTGTTGTGACCACTCTCATCATGTGAGTCAGCATCATCTGAAACAACGAAAGGATAGTGGACTACATCTTAGAAGTCTGGTCTTGGAAAGAAAAGGGCTTTAACCCACCTCGATGGATTTTAAAATGCTGCTGCTGCTGCTTTCAATGCACTGAGTGACTCACGGCCAAAAAGCTTAGTGATCTTTGTAAAGTAAGATAAACCATCCGGACCATTGAGAGGATGAAACTGTTTTCTGTCCCCAGAGTCAGAACTCAACATGAAGAATTAACATTTTGTTGTTATGCTCGAAATCTCTGAAGCCCACGCCTCCTTTGCTAACGTTCTCAGTCAAGTCAGGACAATCTATGTCAAAAGAATTTATTTGCATTCAACAAGTTATATTTCGTGGTATGGCTCTGTTTTGGGATCTCCTTGCCTTTCTATGACTTCTGTGGAAAGCACACCTTTCCTCTCTTTCATGTGCATCAATAGCTGAGTTTACATGGAGCCTTATATTTCGATTGGAATTGGTTTAGAAGCCCGAACCGAATAAAAACGCTTCATATAAACACTTCAATCAGAATAAAGAGGCCAAAACCGAAAGGAATTTCATTGGGTTGCGTAGGGGTAGAATATTCCTTTTCCCAAACCAATCAAAAGGAAAGTTTCATCATGTAAACAGTCAAATGGAATAGTACCAGGCTGCGTTTTGTCTACACATGCTCTGTCTTGACGTAAATGCACAGTGACGTTTACTCCACGTGAAAATATGGGGGCTTCCTCCTCCTCTTCAGTGCATCCAGTAGGTGTGCGTTACTAACAAGCTGTTGTTTGAATAAAAGTGAAAAAAATTGCAACTGCTGCGCAAAACAGACCATAGACCTCCATCTTTTTAATCTCGTGATTGATCTGCGCGTGAAACGTGTCTATAAAATGTCTGTTCCGTTTAAATGTGATGGTACATGTAAACACCAGATCAGAATAGATCATGTCACATGTAAACAGTTAACCTGAGATCTTCAATCAGAATGATGTCAATCTGAATGAAAAAAAAAGTCTGCATGTAAACATGGCTAATGAAAAGCCAAGGCAGTGACAGCAGCAACAAAGACTCTTAAATACAGAACAGAACAGAGATCAGTGGTATATGAAACTGTCTAAATCAGACAGTAGAAACGGAGGAGTTGGGTGGTGGAAGAAGCAAAGCTATTAGCAGGAGAAGCAGGAAGAGTAGTAGATAAAACTGTTCCTTTTATTGCCAATTGGACATGTAGGTATAAGCAGACAGGTGTTAAGAGCAGCTGATGGTTTGTGAGCCAAGCTTTACTTAACCTACCTGAAGTAATGTTATACTATATTAAATCTGGGTCACTTTTCCCAGAGTTTTTTAAACAAACCATCTTTCTTGCTTTTATATTTTTCATTGATTTGATTTTAAGTGGTGAGTTTAACTTCTTATTGATTCTTTTTATTTTCTTTCTATGCTTTTCTTTAATGCTCAATCAGCGGACCTTGAAAAGATTGATGGTATGAAATGAAAGAGACAAGCACTGAAAGCATCAACTGATAACATTTTTTTTTTTTTTGAAATGTTGACGACAAAAGTTGGTTATAGTAGCTCTTAAGATAAGTAAAGAAAATTATTTTCATTGGACATATTTCCTCTGGTTTTGTTCTGGGGGGTTTAAAGTAGATGCCTTCTCCCATCTCACAGGAACAAAGAACAAAGCTTGAGTACAGTGAGCATACAAGAGTTTTCCTGCAGCTCTGTACTTATAGCAGCTTTTGATGACACACTGCACTACTAACAAGCCAGGGCACATATATATATATACCAGTAAATAGGCACTCATCTACTTAGATCAAGGTGGATTTCAGTGTGTTGAGTAATCAAGCGAGCATGAATGGCTGGCTGTGGCATGAACAAATGCATCACTGACAAAAGTGGCCCCTCACATCATTATACAGATGCACACTTGACAACGTGAAAGAAATCTGAAAGAGCTGCGGTAACTGTTTATTTCATATTTTTCTGTAAAGTTCAGC
Source organism: Thalassoma bifasciatum (assembly GCA_008086565.1). Lineage (NCBI taxonomy): Eukaryota > Metazoa > Chordata > Actinopteri > Labriformes > Labridae > Thalassoma > Thalassoma bifasciatum. The sequence goes on from RPOG01000427.1 coordinate 172,060, forward strand.
AAGTTAGCTTAAGGCCTGACCATCCTGTTAACATTTCATAACAAAGAAACACAGTTCAAGCGTTTTCTTCATAATGCAGTAGACACTGAACTCACCAAAGTAAAGAGCTCAAGAGAGCAGAGAAACAAATCAATGAATGGACTACTGACGTTATAAATCCTTTTCCCTCTTCATGCCCCCCCCCACACACACACACAAACACACACACGCACACATTAGGTAAGAGCCTGTACCAGATTCTGCCTTGATCGAAGATTTATAAAGAAAATGGTTTCTGCCCTTCCCACAGCAAGAGAACACAAACAAAACAACATCATAATGTGCTGATGAATGAGAGGAGAAAGGCAGACGCTCAATGACAGAGTGCGATATGATATGAATAAAAGATCAGATACTGCTGTGAAAAAAAAAAAACTCTCCACAACATGATTCCCTTTTCAGAAATTCCTTGATGCACATGAAAGACCAAGGTCACACACAAGAATGAACTTTTCTTAATTAATAGCATTCTCCAGGCATCCATGTTCCTCTACGAGTTCTGTGTTGTATGTGTACAAATATGTGCATGTACTTTTTCTTGCAGAGAAAATGTGCAACTTGTCAGGGGTTGTTGGATGAATATTTCAAAGATGGTTGAACCCAAGACTTTTCTCTTCAGGGCATCTTTCCCAGTCGACGAGGTAGTGAAGACCACTTCAACAGCTACATGAGTAGAGCAGAAAGCAAAGTCTTCAAGCCTGACCTCGATTGATGATCTCCAGCAGCAGAGGGAATGGAGTTGGAAATCCGCAGACTCTCATGTACTGCCTCCACCTTGGAGACATGGAAGATCGGATTGATCTGCATAGACCGGGTTTACACTAGTTCCGCTTGCAGCAAGACTAATGACTCAATGGACCTGGAACAGACTTGTTTCTCTGGGTAACAGCTTCTTGGACTCCACCAGCATTGGCATCTTACAGCACAGAGTCAGTGGTCTCATTATGCAGGAGAGGAGCTGAATCCACGATGGAGTTTCAATCTAGCAAATACGGTTTCATCTGCCTGGGCTCTCCATCGGCTTCTCAGGGACTTCATCGTTTTTTCACCCATGTGATTGCATTAATCAGACATTTCTCTTGGGTGATTCAGATGTTTTGAACTTAATAGGCTTGATCCTCATCCTCAACTATCGTGGTCTTGCCTTTATGTCTGTAAAATGTGTGGATACTAAAGGGCAACATCTAGTTTAGAAAAATGGAGCCTGTGCTGAAAGTTGCTGTTCATCAAGAATCTGCTTGATTGGAAATCACATAGACACCAAGTCAGAAAGAAAGGACTTTTATGACACTCAAAAAGTTTCCACAAAATATACTGAATTATTAATTTAGCTATCTGCACACACTGTAAAAAAAAAAAAAAAAAGGTGGGGTGGTATCCTTTTTTCAGCGATTTAGGAGATATCAAGATCACAAGTTTGTCCAATCAGAGATGCAGCTCAGCTCACGTAGGCAGAGACTTTGTCCATTCTATGACAGTGATCAGCAACTGGCAGCCCAGGAGTTGAATCTGGCCCGCAAGTGGATTCCAAAATTGGTTGACTGTGGTATAGGTGATAGGAGCCTGGCACATAAAGGCTAAAAATGCCCTCAGTTTTGTAGAGAAATTGAAAAAATGTAAACAATAAGCATGAAACTGGGGGGGGGGGCATTTCCTTTCAGCAAACGCAGGATGTTGAAATGCTGAGTATTGCATTCTCCTTGCAGGAAAAGCTCAGCGTTGGAATACTGAGCACTGCATTTCAACATTACACATTTTCTTGCAAAATCACTTTTTATTTAATTCTTATTTGAATGCCCGGCCTCCAAGGTGACTGTCCAGTACAATTCTGGCCCTCTAATAGATATAGTTGGTGACCCCTGGTCTATAGTGTACACAGGCCTTGGTTTGGGTGATTGCTGCTTGTTCATCCAGGCTCAAACAGGCAGTTAGACCTTATTTGCACTCCCAAAAGCAGTACAGTGGTTCTGTGCTAGTAATCACTTCCACGGTCATTGTCAAGGACCAGTGGAGGAATCGTACACTTAATAACGCCTCCAATATCCAGATGTTGCCATGCTGTGGTGAAAATTTTTCCTGAAGTACAACACAAAAGGTCTTAATGAAAAGTATCAGATATGGTATGATAAGGTATAAAGATACTAGATATCAAAAAGAAATGACTCACTCTTAAAAGGTTCTAATCCCACATTTTTGTCACCTGGATTTTTTGCCAGATGTTCTCATGTGGTACAGACAGTTGAGACGCCTGGAATCTAACACTTTCAAAAAAATCTCATTTGAATAAGTACACAATCATTCATGTTGTTCAGGCTACTTCTGTCCTTTTTGGGGCGCACCTTAATAGCCAGTACAGGATTGTTACTGGGGCAAGATGTGTGCACAGCAACATGAATTTGGCCTATAAGCAATGATGGAAGCTGATGCTGTACACAACTATATATACAACTCATAGTTTTTTTGTTGGGAATCAATAATGGCACTTTGTCACAAAACTTTTGTACCCTGTAGTTTGTGTCACATTAGTGGGATAGTTGTTAAAAACTGAGTATGGCACAAGCCCACCTAGAATATTTTCCAGCCATCGCTCCCAAAGTAATCAGTCATTCTGGGAGCAGCTCATTGTTTTGTTTGTCTGCAGGTTTGCAGGAGTCTGGACACTGCCACCAGATGCAGCCAATCCAGTCCAGTCCCAAAATATACAGCTTTGCCATCTCCACCCTGTCAAATTGTAGAAGTCATGGTCAGAGCTTGCTACCCTCTAGCTTTTTAATTCAGCTGTTCTGCAGCTTTAAAGGTTCCCTTTATTAATGAGTGCTCTGTTTCATTTTAGCCCTCGCAATCCTGACTCCAGACCCTGCTGTCTCCACTCTCACTTGGTCAAGTATCCTGCTGTGGTTTGACACTGCTGTCTTGGTTCTCTATTACCCAAGCTCTCCTGACATTTGAATCCGCTCCGCTCAACTTTCCCTTCCCTAATACAAGAATTATTCCCTTGACCCCAGCTCCAAACTTGAACGCTACTACCAGATTTTGACAATTCTCTAATTGCTTGTTGTCCCTCATAATGTTGTCTGCGCCAGGGTTCATTGGTCCTGGCAACCATTGTACTCTCCCAACTATTTCTGGGTTTTGTGGAAGCTCTGGGTTTGGATAAAGCATTTCTTATCTTTTCCATAGACAATCCTCCTAAGAACAAACAGTACTTGCCTGTTGTCCCTCAAAAATCAAAGTAATACAGGTAAAGTTCAGGGCTTTCTTGAAACAGTGTGAGGCCATAGCAACCCTTTCACCAGCACAGGAATAGGCTTTATGTTCAGTTATCCCAGGGTCTGACAAGGCATCTAAAATTTCAATCATGTTTCTTAAAACTTAAAAGGGGTATTTTAGATTTTTGAAGCATGTTTGAATGTTTGGTATGTCAATAGTAATTGCATAAGCAACAATGCCATTTGCAACCCATAAGGTAATTTTTATTTATCTATTTCACACATTTAAAACACAACTGAATTAAAATACAGGTTAAAATTCTAATTATTTTAAATATGTAGTGCAAAGCATTTCCCTGACAATTTAGTATGCCAGTGACAGAGGCACAGCACAAAACAACAGCTTTTGGCTTCAATTATGAAAGGACAAAAGGCAGCCAGAGGAGATCAGGGCATCAGCAAACCCACAATCCTTCTTTCAGTTACAAAATTTTGTATAAATGAGTGAAATAAGAATAAAGAAAAATTCAAACTGCAGTGGCTGATTAACACCTCATTTGACTTTAAATCTTACTCCTTCTGTTGCTGTCTATCTCATAACTCAGACCCTGTTTATCCCAGTCATCACTGACTCTACCACTTTCAGTGAGTCACAATACTTTTTAAAAGGAATAGTGTGTTCACTAAGCAGGGACAAATGGCATTAACTGACTTCACATAGAGCTTTTTTTCTGCATTGAATGATATATTGGGGTCATTCCAGGTTTTATAACTGACTTCATAAAAAACCTCATTATGATGCTTTATATGCCAGCTTCTGTCATCAGTGTATAAATGTGATGGAATGAATATGGTTTGCACAGCTTTTATGACGCAGAAGCAAACACACAGCCTGACGTAACCACAGATCAAAGCAATGCTGATAGCGAACTCTGTGATTGGTCTGCTGAGCAGGATTTTGTGTCTTCTAAATAGCAAGTTATACATTTAATACGTACATTTCACTCAATTTGGCATCTACTCATTCCCTCTAAATGTTGCTTTATCAGCTTCTTTATAACATAATACACTTAAAACTGCTGTTAAGGCAGGAAAAGCTGGAAACATATTGGTGACGTATAAGTGATGTTATGATCATACAATTCACACTGCCTCCTTGAAGGAGTGCTGCAAAGCGACATAGACACATCAAAGTCAAAGTATGTAGTGCTCACAACTGAGTCGACCACTGTAGCGCATCAACACAGTAGTTTAAATCAGGCGTAACAATGTTTAAGTGCTTTAAGTGGTCCCAAGACTTGAGAAAGTGCAATATAAACACAAACCACTTTCCATTACTCTTTATTTTACCTCAGAGTTTTCCATTGATCAATACATCATTGTTTTATGTTTGGAAGGAGTTTTGAAAAACAAGAGGAAACTGCCCTCTGATCTGGCTGCAGAGGATAATATTACAAATTTAGGAGAATGTGTTGGTGGGTACATGGACTCACCTGTATACCATCAAGTAATCAGAGGGGACTTTATGAGTCCCTCTGCTGCATGTGAAGGAAAAGCTCATCAGAATCAGAGTCAGAAATATTTTATTGATCTGCAAGAGGAAATATAATGGTAGGACAACACTGTGATTGCTCTAATAACCAGCAAAAGCTAGAAAGATCTGCAGCGACTCTACACTGGTAATGCAACTTGTTGTTTCAACATAAAAAATATAGTGTAAAGTGCTACCTTAAAATTTCTGGTAGGTCAAAAATAAATTGTGTTGTTCTAACACAGATAGAAATTACTTTGATTTAATAAGATATCTTCTGTCAACTACTGTCTTAGTTTGGTTGATATAGTCTTGTTAGTTAACTTGACTTTTTCAGGTGGTTGTTTGAAATAATTTATTTAAACTCAATTTAACTTTTCATTTGTGTTTACCTTCTGAATTACACTTTCTAGTTACCTTGACCTCCTCAGGAAGTTGTCTGACATTACAATCTATTTCATCTTAATGTGACCAGGTCAATGAGAGACAGGAGCACATAAATAAATGTTTACGTGGGTTTTCATTCCTCGACTAAACTTACAAATGGCATAAGGACAGCATTAAATTTTTAGTATTGAGAACTATAGAATCTCATAAGTTTCACCGTATAGAACAGTAATCTTGCACTTTTGTAAAACACTTCCTCAAAGGTTGCAGTCTGGATTCTTAACCAACGCCAGCCAACAAAATAAACAACTGTGGTAATAATAGACAACAGTTGTGGCTTGCTTCTAAACAAGGAAAGCAAAAATATATTTTGCATTAATACATTACGTAAACCATAAATCTTCAGTTTTCTCAGAAACCACAAAAAAGCACATTATTTCAGTCAATATTGACATTACATCAAAAAATAAAATTGTGTAACTCATATTTAAACAGTGTAAACAATCTTTCACAAGGAAAAATACATTTAAACAAAGGAATGAACTCACTTCCTCAGCAGTGTGTAGCCTGCACTCAAAGGCAGACACCTCAGGATCTCATCTCCACATGTCTCCCCTCTACAACAAGTGAAAGTACACAAAAATACACATATAGTATCAAAAGTAACATTACACTCAGTCTTAAGACCGCTCACGCTGCTCTGATGCTCAATACTGTACTTTAGCACACTTACTGTTACTCCATCTACAGATACTGATGCATATCTCATATTGCACAAATTTATCTTTTAAATCTTAAACTCACACTTATATTGACACAATACTCACTTCAGATGCCTTATGTTTCGCGGCCGTTCTGCTTACGTCACCTGCGTGTACCTAAAGTCTCATGTAAACTCCGTGCTCTCACGAGTTTAGCTCTGCTTGGCTCTTAAAGGGACAGCGTTACTTTAATGAGGAGCAGCAGCTTGAGCAGTGATGATTGCTAAAGTCTAACATTTGTGCTGTTAATCATTATTTTCAGTTTCCAGTTCACCCGGCTACACTAATTTAACTCTTCAATTTTGGAGTTCACATTTCACACACTCCCCTCACATGGTGCAACTGTTAGGTTACAATTCACAAAGGCACTCTGGGTATTACATTATAGCTGTAGCTTTACTAAATAGCTTGCAGGGGCTAAGGTGATTGTCAAGTTGACGTGCATTTCTAAGTTATTTGGACGAAGAATTTTAAGTTGAAATATGATTTGTTGTTGAGATGATGCCAGCTTATAATTAAGCGTCATCACAACTTCAAAAATCTTTTGTTACATTGAATTGGAATAGTATGCAAGAACAACAAATGTACAAAATCCCATTTTACACTGCACTAAGGAACTAAATACAGCACAGTGCTGTGTAGCTTACAGGACATCTCACCGACTGTTAGCATCTCACTGACCTATCTCAGACCCTGTTTAATTGAGTACTGTTTACAGGTGAAACCCAAATGCTGCGTTTTGGCCTCCTGTGTACACGGAGACGGCGTATTCGCCGACTGAAAAGACAAACTTTTGAAAATGCAATCCAGAGTGGAACTTGACCAAAATGCTGTTTTCATCTTCCCCGTGTAAACACTACGCTAGGTAAATCTTGGTCACACTTAGCTCTGCGCATGCGAAATAAGCCTCCACTGGGCGAGGCACAAACAGAACAACAACAAGAAGAACAGCAACCTACTGTTTTGTTCTTCTGCTGCTGAATCTATTGCCTGCCCTCCACCAAAATGTGCATTTATTGCTCTATTGCTGCTATAAATGAAGAAGTTTTTAATGTAAACTCCAGATGAACGGCTCTCTTCTTCTTCGGCCTCTATACTGTAATCGTGTATATGGCTTCTACAGTTATATCGCCATCTACAGTTCTGATATGCGTACCTCATCTTTTTCGGTCCTTCGAGGTATCCATGTAGACGCAGATTTTTTTCATCCCGTTTTCATGCGTGTCAGGGTGAAACGCTGTGAAATTTCATCAGTAAACAGGGCCTCACTGTCAAACCAATGAGTTCGACCTCTGACTTCTCTCCTTGAAGTTATACTAAGAAAAAAAACTTTATAAATAAGGGCTAACTTTTTTCAGTATTCTGTTTTATTGTGAGTTTCTCTTGCCATCTCCTTTGGTTGGCCACAGAGTGTTAAAGTGAAAATAATCATAAGGAGGTGATAGTATTCCCATCTTTAACTCAGTTTCTTAAATCAAAATTCAGTACCACTTTATGCATAAAACACGCACACGCACACATGCACACACACACACACACACACACACACACATGACTGTATCGAGTGGTGAGCTAATATCAAAGAAAAAAAAATCTCCTCTTGTGGTTGGAGCTTATCTCTGGTTAGTATTTCTTGAGGACATATCAGCTGGTTCGTACTCAGAGCATGTGTTGTCTCCCAGGCAAAATCACTGAGGTATTGATTGGCTGTATTACACCCCTGCTGCTGCTGCCTCTTGGCCGACTCAGAGCGGGATCCTTACCTGGTCTTTACTCTTTACATTAATGAAGACAAATGTATGTGGGGTTGCAGGATTGCTGCTCCAGCAGATAAAAACTTCATTTGGTCTCGCTCTTATTTTTAAGCTTTTAGGTTGGATGATTTGATTCCACAGATAGTCCATCAGCTCTTGTTTTATTATCAGTCAATGAATGTGACACATTCAGAATGAAAGGACACATACAATCTCAGTTGGCATGATGGCTGAAGAATTTGTGTCACTATCAGTTAGCAAGATACAATCAACTGTTTTTTGATGTTCTAAGACCCCAAAAAGGATACACTCAAAATCATGTATTTTATTCAGTCATCAAGGAGGAACGGACTGATCCCCACCATCGATTCCCTTCACTCAATTGCTTCTTGCAACAGAAGCTGCGTTCGCTGGCTGATGTCAGAGTGGAGTAATTAACTTTTATTAGGCTCCAAGTGAGACCTCTCTTTCACAGAGCAACAATAATGTGTAACCTGCTGTGGTCTTTACTCTCCCACTGAAACGCTCTCTGTGACATTAACCAACAACAGGCAGTCAGAGAAAGAGCTCAGATCAAGGCACTGCTGTCATCAGCTGCTATTATGGGCTGCGGAGAAGCTAATGCTGAGCGACTGGTCAGTTTTAAACAGTGGCTCTGAGAAAAAAGTTCAAAGCCAGTGAAACTGCTGTTATGTCCATTGACCAGGAGGGGAAAAAAGGATTTAGTTGCTATTTGAAACATTGCTCACATGAATACACAAATGAAATGTTGGTGTGTGAAGTGGAAAAAAAACCTGGAGGTCATTAAAAGTGATGCTGCTGCATATAACATGGTGTACATTCATCATCATCTGCTTTGTGTTCCCCTGAATGTAACGATGAAAATTAGCAATGTCAAAACTGTGTGCATTACTTTTAGTAAGCACCAAAAGCTTGGCAATGGGATGACCTTGCTCACGTCAGTGCTCATGGTACTACTTTACCTGGGTGTTTTCTGACAGTATTCAAACTGCTGCACACTCTCAGTGAAGTGTACAAAGATTCACTTTAAAGACCTTCATTATAAAGAGAGATATTCCTGGATTTACTGTTTAAGTTGTTGAGTTTCAAAACAATGTTGTATAAATGTAATAATAAGAAACATTTGTTTTACTGCTCTCAAATAAGCTTCCACTCACTGCTGCAAAACTTTATTTTATGAGAGCTAAGTGATGAGCATCAACATCATTATACATTTTTAGTGACGTTCAGTGAGGAGTGCATTAGATGTATATTCACCAAGGGTGCAAAAAGCTTATTCTGAAGAAATGAAAGAAAAACTGCATTAATTAACCAGACAAGCAAGGGTATCATTTTCAGACACAAAGTACCCATCACCATTTGAATTAAAGTCTAATCTTTCAGCCATTAAATTAAGTCTCCTGGCTGATTTTGAACACCTTGAGACCAAGACCAACACTCAGCTTCAATTAAATTTTCTTGATGAATCATTGTCATGAAGTCTTACAGAAAGTCAGAAAAGATAACTTTTATAATCTTAGAAGATAAAACAAACATTGAAATGTATATGCGCACAGACAAGGCTGCTGCAACTATGACGACTACCTGTGATGCTTCTGCAGCCTGACAGAAACATGGTACGAAGGTAAGAAGACTGATTGTTTTCTCTAACACTGCATGTGGGAGTTAGAGAAAAAAAATCTCAGACATATCAGGTAATAGATCAGCAAAAGATCTGGAGTGAGACTGTTTTTCCAGAGCCATGAGATTTCCCTTTTCAGCCTGTGACATGAAGAATGTATTTGTGCAGGTGCTGGAAGCCCCTTGAGTGTCTCTGTAATCCAAACCTCTGCAGAGCCGCAAAACATCAGCTCCAATTACAGGCCCTAGATAAGTGGGACAGACAGCAACAGATTGTCTTGCAGCCCATTTACCAGCAGTGCTAAAGGCTCCTGTGATCCACTCAGAGCTGGAGAAGGCTATAACAGCAACACACCCCATGTGGACCCACTGCCTGTGACATCCAGTGATGTACCTCCAAAAAAGAAAGGGAATTATGTAATATTTTAATAACTTTATCGTTGTCTTGGATATGATTTTTGAAATCAATTTCTATATCAGGTAATTAACGAGTCAAACAAACACAAGTCTCAAAAGTGTGAAATTAGAGTCTCTAACAATAGGTTAACTGCACTTCTAGGTCATTATATTCATCTTCATAACACTCAGTTATGAAATGCGGATGCATTTATTCATTCCCTGGTGTAAGAGTCTGCAATGCACCATTATGGTGAGGGTTTCATTATCTATTAATTAACTAATTTGATGACATAGCCACATATTCCTGCACTAGTTTCTGTCTGAAGAAGCAGTTCTAGGTGCAGTGTCTTCAGTACTTAGTGAAACAAAGGCAAATGTATCCTGGTTTAAGGACTGAAGTCATAGATTGTATGAAAGTTAGTATGTAGGCTATTAAGTGTGTAAGTTAATTATATGCTAAGTATCATACGTATCAGCTTGATGATAGAGAAATATAGATTTTGGATGATCTTCCCTGAAAACAACAAAGTAGTTTTGGACTTTTGGATTTTCAGCTTAAAAACTATTTGTCTCTCACTGCTTTGTTTAAGCTGCTGTCTCTTTAAGGCACCCAACTCCACAAACCGTCTCCCCTCTGATTGGCCAGCACTCAGGAGGCCAGCTAAGGTTAAGGTATGGGCAGACCTTGGTGTTTGTGGCCTGTTCCTCCAATAAGTCATTAAGCATGTCTCAGGAAGATATTTTCCCTTTTTTAAAACACACCATTTTAGGCAATTGTCACTGATTGTGATTCTCAACAACATTTGAATTTAAAGATGCTTGGAAACCTGAGCATGTTTAGTATAGACATTCAGCATTGATACTTTATGTCCATGTTTACAATATGGGAAAGGCATAAAACATCTTTTTAAACCAAACCACACCCACTTACTGATTTGAACTTCTGTTATGTTTATCACATTTCAACAAGTCGTGGTCATAAAAGGAAAGTGTCATCATTTATTATAGAAATATGTGACAGAGGTAGTGATTTCTTTTTTTCTCGTTTGATTGCATTGCCCTGAAAGTTGAAAACATGTCAAACTTCTAAATTAAGGGTTGGAAGTGAGGACATATTGCAAATGTTTATCTTACATTCTCCTTGGTGGTTTCCATTCTTTGACAGTTCCTTTTTTTCACAGAACTTAGAGTTTGTAGATCTGAGGACATTGTTCCTTCACTGTTTGACAAAAGCTTTAGCCCACTTGTCACGTCTGTGTCAATGGGCGTCATCACTTTGATGTGGTGATGAGTTGGGTAACGGTTCTTGTGCAGCAAAAAGAAGAACATAACCTACCTGAGCCTTTGCTAACAGACAAGAACTAACACTGTTCTCTTTACCTTTTTTGTTAAAGCCCTGACAGTCTCTTGTGACACTTTAGGGATGGGAAACAGTTCCAAAGGGAGCAAGCAGCATGTGGCGAGGTGGTGAGAGCCTCGGAGCCACAGGGATCCACAAGTTAAAAAACAGTAAAACACACTCTGAAACACTCAAGTCAGGAAAACACCACACAGCCCAAGGGAGAGAAAGATGGGAGGTAGGAAGGCTGAAACAAAACATGGGGTTCAAAGGCAGGCAGAGGTGGCAACAGGTAGAAAGTTCAAAGAATGCAGTCCACATGAAATGGTGTACAACATTTTAGCAATAAGTAAGTGAGTAGAGGAGCCTCTTGCTCTGTAGAGATCAGAGGAAAAACAGTGGGATGGCTTATGAAGATTGCAGACTGGACAGGAGCATAGGGCTGCCTACCAGGACCTCAGATGCTGGTCCCTAATGGGTTTCTGAATCCCAGGGGGGCCGCTTAGGTAGGGTCACTGAGCGCACAGAATGCATGAACAGGTGATAAATGGAAGGAATTGGGACCACACTGGTTTCAAGTAAATGCAGGAAGCAAACCTGAAGAGGGAATGATGATGTCACTGATGATGTTAATTGAGTATGTCTTTTCCTGAGGATCTAACTGATGAGATAGGTTTTCTTAGGCTACCTGACTTTTTGATTTCAGACAGTTTGCAGATAGACTGGATTTGGAGTTTTTTTGGTTGGTCCAGTCTAGGAAGGGCAGCTTGTTCTTCTCAAGCTAGTGGTGCCACTCTTTGATGGTGTTCTTGAGTCCTCGTGTATTTCTTTTCAGATGTGCATCCAAAAGCAGATACCTGCAGGAAAAAAAGGGATGAGTTCAGGACTTCTGTTCATGGCTGCCTTCAAGAACGAGGTTCCTATTATAGTGTGGTACATGAAGTGTTGCTCCTGTTTTGTGGCTGTTCTCTGGAAAAGTAATCAAAAATAACAGATACCTTTGCTACTGTGGTGACAGGGATGGAGGAGGAACTTTGACTAGTGTAAATGACTAATGAAAAACCAGTGTGACAAATTGTGAGTGCTAACTTTGCTAGCTTGAGTTTTCAAGCTTGAAGAAACATTTCATCTTTGGTTTGCAGGTTTGTCATAACTAGACTAGAGTCACTATGCATCTAAAATTTTCACAAGATGTAATGATGTGGTGTTGTGGATTATTTTTTTTTTATATATCCATTCTTTTCAGGAACCATTCGTATACATGTGTATGAATGAATGGCCCTAACAGTGGGGGGAAATCATGCAGGCCTTATGGCATCACCTTGAGACAAGATTGGCCAAGTGCAGTCTGTTCCAAATTGTCAGCTCAGAAAGACGTTGACCATATCATCCAAGAACTTGAATAGCAAAGTTGTGAAAGTGAGCCGACAGTTCCTATGAGCTGACAGGGTGTGAAAACACCATTTTTAAGGTGTTATCTTCTTGGGACGCCCTCTTCTCAACCAATAGAACTTGGAACTTGGCTTACACATTGAAAATGGTTTGAGGGCTCACTGATACAATGCCAAGACTGGAACACAAGATCACCTATCTAGATCAATTATATATGACATACACATTCTTGGAGCAAGCACCTACTTCACGCTGTAGCAGGTCCAGTGCTCTCCGTGCTGACAATCAGATGCCAATCAGTTGCCTAATTGTAAATACCTGGGGATAACAAATGCTAAAAACAAGAGTCAATAGCAGCAGCGGAATAGGCTGTTTTGGCACTGGCAAATGCATGTTTCTTACAATAGAGGCATGATTTAAAAAAAAGAAATAAGTTTTCAAATGATGCATGATGTATTGCTTTGTTGCAGCAAAGAAATGATCTAGCACAACCAAAATATCTCCCTTTTTCTGATCTCATCCCACAACTTGAGATAACATCCCATTGATGAGACAAACTACGCAATTTGGTTTAGAAGGTCAATCCATGGTGCAGATGCTACAGTCTTTGCAGCAATTCCAATTCATGGTCCTTCACTGAATGTCATACTTGGTCCATGATATTTTAGTGAGCTTATCTTTGTGTGAATTTTCTTCCTCCTGGAAGCAGAAGAAGAGGCCCCAGGAAGGGGGGAAGAAAATTCTGTGGAAAATAGAGAAAACAAAGCAGAAAAGAGTTTATCTTGCTGTCGCTTATGAATTTATCATGATGATTTCTTTTTCTATGCAATCAAATAATTCAATCCAGTCCCCATAAAAGAAGATTTGTGTTCAACAAACTCACCTTTCATACAAGGTCAGAGAATGTATTGCAAGCTTTTATACAGCTGCTCCAATAGAGCGGAGACCTTCAGCTTACAGTTACAAACTGTGTCCTGGGTAATAAATACTCTCAGGAGGATTGATAATGGGGTCTAGTCTTGTCATGTCTCTGTCAGTTTGTGAAGACATGCTGATTTGCAGCAAGCTGTCCTGCAAACAACATCAAACAGCACAAAATGAAATGTCTGACGCTTGAAGATGCAGCCCGCCAAGCCAAAGTGTTTACCCTCCAGTCCCTACATGTGTCATGGTGACATATAAAAGTGCTCAAATTCAAGGAGGCAGCTAGGCTATTGGTAAGAAAGATGGAGAGGTGTTCAACTGCAGAAGCAAGCGTGTTTGTAATGAGAAGAGAACAGGTCGCCCTGCAGAAGCATGAAGACAGACGAGTTCTACCACATATTAAAGTCAGGGACTTTTTTCAATTAGGGAATAAAGCCCTCGGCTAATCTGATCCACTAAGAGTGCACTATCCTTCAACTAATGACCGTGTGCAATAATTGAGGATTTATCTTCACGAGCTGTATTTTTTCATATATTTTTTTGGTATGAAAAAAACAGGATGAACAGAAGTCTGTTATTGCAAATAGGTCACAAGGTTGACTCTAATTACTAGATGTAAATGTGCATTGCTTGATACAGACGTGCTTCTTCTGAAACTATGGTGCTGCTCATGGAGGCTTCATCATTTCAGCAATGCTACGTGGCCACTATGTCCAGTTGTCAAATAAGAGAAGAGATAATAAAGAGAGCTGCAGTAGAGCTTTGGCTGTCAAAGACAAAGGCTCCAATGTATGCTTAAATGTTTCATTTTATTTTATTTAAGATTGAGTTCCTTTGAATAAACCCACTGCTTTTCAAATGTAAGAGTTGCTGAGGTTACAAGAGTTCAAAGATCAAAGGTCTCATTACCTGAATCATTTAACATAATGTTGTAAAAATTAAGTCTTTCATCAGGATAAACACTCAGCAGAGACAGCCTGTACCCAGCGCCTTTTGCTCAGAAAAGCCACTGTCAGCTCATTAGCTGACAAGTTACTATGCAACCACTCACCATGTCACACGGAGATAAAAGCAGCCAAACCAGACTATTGTTTAGTCAGCACAGTGGTGGCCATCTCATATGGATGTATTTTATGATTCATTTGGCTCTGGAGGACTCGGGGCAATTAAGTGTCTCGTTCATTATGAGATGCATTCTGCTGAATAGTAAACAGAGGCTCTGTAGAAGACAGATGAAACTAGTTTCCTGCTTCAAATTGACACAAACTACGTCAACACGGGAGCACAAGATCTAATCTGACAGCTTCACATCATGTGCAATTATCTCCAGTGGAAACACATTCCACTGCCTTTGCTAGATTATATATATTCTTCAATGCAAATATGTGTTTTGGTAGAAGAATGTACGGGGAGACAAATTCTCCATGAAATTGTATACACATGCTCACGGTCACTTAAGGTTAACAGCTTCTGACTTTTTCTGATTTTTAGTTTTATTTATACCTCAACATGAGATGGAAATGATGGAGAAATGCTGTACTGCTATGCTTGTAATCTATGTAATCATTCTGACATCAAGGACAGACAGCTCATGCAGAAAGTAGGTATCAGCTGTTTACAGAATGTGCTTACATGATGTCCATTCAAATATGTTCTGCCTGTGAACTGCTGATTTTTACATGACTAATGACTATACGATCACGCCCAGATGATGTTTGTCACTGTGAATAAAAGAGCTGAACAACGGGGAAATCTTTTGAAGCTGATAGGAGTCAGAGTGCTGGATGCACGTCTGACCAGACTTCCCTTTTGTAAAAGCATAAACTCAGTATCTGTGTCTGGAGCTTCTTTCGACACCCGCAGCAACTGATAGCCAGTTGGGTGCTCGAACCCAACAGAAATCATTCAAGATAGAGGATAAATATGAACCTTGTTTATTGATAGAAAATATTGGGTTGGTAAATAACAGGAAAAACTGCAGCTCCAAAAGATAGATTATCCAAAAGAAAAAAAAAATACCACAATAGTGACACATGAAGCATATTATATACCCAACTTTGAAAACATTGGATGTCCCTTGCAAAAAAAATAACTCATGTTGTTGAAAATGTGTATTTGTTTGTATATCTTAAAGTTACTGTTCTCATGACTGGTGGTCTGAGGATAAAAACCGTGTTTCTGTTTGCCCCATGTGTCTTTCTGTGCCTTTTTTACTGTGAAGTTGCCTGCCTGACCGCAACAGCTTCATCCTACAGTCTTTGGTTCTGTTTCTCTCTGTGTATAAATCCTGCAGGGAGGGGAGTGTAGCTGCAGTAGAGCATCCAGCTGTGAACACTCTCTGCAGAGCCCTCCTGTGTCTGAGCTGTTTGGAAGAGCAGAGATTTTTTTTTTTTTTTTTTTTTTTTTTTACCTGATGCAACATACCTTTTTGTTGTCTCGAATCAAATGACTGAAAAGAAAAACCTGTAAATTGAAAGGGGAAGCCAATTTTTGGAATCCATTGTGATAACTCTTGTCATCCTTCATATTTTAATCAACTTGTATCACTTCAAGGTCACTTTTTCTAATTTTTGTTTTCCCATTTTCTTCCTTTTTTTATATCTAATCAAATGGTTAAATTCCACTGTGCTAATTACCAAAGACACACAGGCTTACATTCTATAGTTGATATGGTTATTTTAGGCCCCATTTACACAACAACGCTTAACAACGTTTCACCAGCAAACGCAGAAAATACTGTGAAAAAAACTCTGCGTTTACATGAAAATGGTACAACTGGAGGAGCCATTTACATGACAACTGTTTAGAGGCTGAAAAAGAGGTGAGCTGATCATCTGGCATCTCTTCCTTGATTGCAGAAAAAGTGCAATAGGTGCACATCGTGTTGAAAAGGCAGTTGTTGTTCAGTTTCCACATGGCACAACTGAGCATGAAGCCAGCGTTTCCATTGGAAATGCCAGCTTGCTGTTTACACGTTTACTTTTGTGTTTCACTTTAAAACCGTTGTCATGTAAACAGCCATAGATGTTTCCTCACCACCTCATTCTGGTTAATAAGACTTGATCTGTTGGAGGAACTTGCAAAGGTTGCAGTCACTGATTCAATGGCTCCCTGCAGTGATAGCTGCCTTCTTGGCTGTATGCAAAAGGCCAAAATTCAACCTGTGTTATATGGTGGGACTGGGAAAATTGTTGCTGCATTGAGGTTCCCAATGAGCACAGCAACCTCCATTGTCCATAAAACACAATTGAGTCATGAACCAACAGGACTCTTCTTAGAGCTAGCTATCCGTCTGAACTGATCAGGGAAAAGAGCCTAACAGGGGAAATACACTGCATCCGTCTGCGTTGCATCTCCTCTACAGTGCGTGTTGACTGTGTTTGGCAACTCACACCGACTGCGTGTTACGTCTGCTAGCCACACGGCGGACAGTTGGAGTCGCAAGATCTAGGAGTTCCAATACTTCTTACGATATGTCTCTCTTCATTCATGTTGGACTGTAAAACCGTAAATATGCTCCATCCTGGCGTGTCTCCAC
Source organism: Thalassoma bifasciatum (assembly GCA_008086565.1). Lineage (NCBI taxonomy): Eukaryota > Metazoa > Chordata > Actinopteri > Labriformes > Labridae > Thalassoma > Thalassoma bifasciatum. The sequence continues at coordinate 188,974 of RPOG01000427.1, forward strand.
TCATTCTGTCTTTTCATCCTCGAAGCCAAGCTAAATCCGATCTAATTTTGTCACGGTTTGTTTTATTTTGAAAGTCACTGTCTCTTTTCAAGTGTTTCCGGGCACCACTTCCTGTCCCGCTTGATCTTCCCTGCGCTGAATTTATGCATCACAGCGGCGGCTTCCAGCAGAAATAGCATTGCTGCGTATCACTTGCGTCTTGCCGGCGTCGGCACACAACCAGACCACAACTGAACGGATGCAGTGTGAGTTGACACATTGACTTGAATGAATCCTATTTCCGATTTTTTGCCGTGACGCAGCGGAGACGGAACGCAGACAGATGAGGTGTATTTTAGCCGTTAGTCTGGGAGGTGATCAAAAACCTGATGGTCACTTTGTCAGAGCTCCAACCTCCCAGAAGGGCGACCATCTCTTTTGGCATTCAACAATCAAGCCTGTGTGGTAGAGTTTCCAGACAGAAGTCACTCATTAGTAAAAGGCATCTGGCAGCCTGCATGGAGTTTACCGAAGGCACCTGAAGGACTCTCAGACCATGAGAAAGAAAATTCTCTGCTCTGACGAGACAAAGATTGAACTCTTTGGAGTGAAAGCCAGGGGTCGAAGCCAGGCTCCACTCATCACCTGGACAATACCACCCCTTCAGTGAAGCATGGAGGTGGCAGCATCATGCTGTGGGGGTGTAAGTCCGGGGAAAGATGAATGTAGCAATGTACAGTGACATCCTGAATGAAAACCTGCTCCAAAGCACTTTTGACCTGAGACTTTCAGCAGGACAATAACCCAAAGCACACAGTCAAGATACTGAAGGAGTGTCTTCAGGACAAATCTGTGAATGTCCTTGAGTGGCCCAGACTTGAATCTTATCGAGCATCTCTGGAGGATCTGATCATAAGTCCTGCTTTACATTGATTTTTTTTGCCTCCTCCCTGATCCTCCACTTCCTACCCTCTTGTTTTTGCAGTCAGTTTGATTATCTTCCCTGCCTTAATGTGTTTCACTTGTGTTTAATTATCTCCATTTCTCCCGAGTATAAAGTCTCTGTGATCCCCTCCTTCTGTGCCAGTTTGTGTTGCTCCCTTGTGTCTGTATTCCAGCCTGACTTCAAATGAGCTCTGAGTGAGTTTTTGATGTGTCTTGTTCTTGTTTTACTTTTCCTTTTTGTGCCATTTTGGATACCCCTGCCACACTGTGTGGTTTACTATATACCGAACCCTGTCTGGCCACCTCCCACAGAACTGGTGATAATTTTGTCCTTCTGGAGTTTCAAAACCTGAACCTCACTATTAGAAGACTAATTATTTACACTCTCAATGTGTTTTTTGGTGGGAAATGAAATGTTATGTTAATCAGAACTTGGCATTTCAAAATAAAAGTTTGATTTCAGCGTGCCACCCCTCTGACTTTATCCATGTTCTTCTGCATGTCACTTCAGCCACAGTGCCAGAGTTGAACAGCACAAGAACAGGACAGACGTACGTTCACAATTCCAGTTTTTCTAGTTGCTTGTTATTTCTCTACTTCTCCAGACAATCAATTCTTTTGTCCAACTAACAGAATTGGCATCATTGTCTTTGAAATTAGGAATAATATTTGGATTTATACTTTATTTATTGTATTCCAGCACCATAAATAGCTCCAAGTTTATCTATCAAATTAAAGTCCTATCCTCATGAAAAATGACACCCATCAACAGTAGCTATTTCTAAAACAGGGCAAACTCACAACTTTTTCCAACACTGTGTATTTATGAAGCAACTGGCGGTTCTCAGAACTGTTTGGGAACAGTCAAGTGCCCAGAAATTGATTCATTTTGGGGAACTTTACTGTTACCAAAATTAAAAAGTTGTCATTTATTGGTAGGAGTGTTTAAAGTTGCCTTTAGGGAGATCAATGCTGACTGGTAGAGGCACCCCAAATTTACTTGCAATCAGAAAGAAAAAAAAACAAAAACATTTTGGGAAAATTAATATATTTTGGAGGTCTATACTGTTTCCAAAATGAAAAAGTTATTTCCTGGTAGGAGTCTCCAAAATCCACTTTGGGGCACTTTTCTGGACCCTGGAGGTCAATACTGACTGTAAGACAGGTCAAGAATTCACTTTCAATCAAAACTATACTATATATTTCATTTTGGGAACAATGAAGTGCCCAAAAATTAAATTTATTTTGAGGCACTTTCCCAAAAAACAAAAAGGAGTTCTTTTCTGGTTAGAGTGTCTAAAGTTGCCTTTGGACTTCCCTGGATCCTGGAGGTCAATACTGACTGTTAGAGGTACCTCAAATTTCCTTGCAATCAGAAAGGAAGAAAAAATATTTTGGGATGAAAGAAGCGCCAAAAAAATGAAATCATTTTGGGGACTCTCACCGTTCCTATGATGAAAAAGTTGATATCCCCTAGAAGGAGTGTCCACTCTTGTTAATATTGTCATGTGTTTTCTAAATGCTCATTGATTTGGTCTCCACTGCATCAATGTTTTTCTTTCCTGTCACTTAAGCTTTCAAATATACAACTTTACTGGTCATGTGACTTCTGAACTCTCACAGGAAGCAGCTAGGAAACCACTTGGTAGCTGTCTGGATGAAGGCCTCAAATGTTCAGGTATATCTTTAACTTGCACCCTGTTGCCCAGACTGACTCTGAGTGTCTCTGATCTTTCCCTCCATCTCCACACTGACGAGTATCAGAGAGAGATCTGGTTCTGTTTTTTACCTTTCCCACAGCCCCGCTCGACTCCATACTCCTTCTGATTTCTCCCCGTCTTTTTTTGACAAATAAGATCAACTTTGACATCTCTCAACTTTAGAGTCTACCTGGTTCATTGAGCACATCCCACACAGGTTTTTGATGGAACTGGAGATAATATCTCTTCCTGCCCAAATACTTCCTTCAGAGTTGACACCTCTTGGCTTCTCAGACTGTGGGCTTAAATTGCAGCTTGCATCAACAAACATTAAGTTTTCTGTTTTTCACCAGAACTTACTTTTGCTTTCTTTTCTTTTGTACTTGAACCTTTGTGTTTTGATGAATTGTCAGTAAGTGATGGCGTCACAGTTTGGCCACACAAACCAGCTCATCTTTTCCTGATCTGAAAGCCTTTCTCACTCACTCAGTGATGCTGTTGTTGTTCTTAAATTTGCTTGCGCATTTGTTCATTGAGTAGTGATCCTCACTCCGTCTTTGCTTGTGAACGACTGAGCCTTTTGGGGATGCTCCTTTTATACCCGATCATAGGTCACTCACCTATTTCCAATTAACCCGTTCACCCGTGGCATGATCTAAACTGGTGTTTTTTTGTTTTGTTTTGTTTTTCTCCTGCATTTCTCAACTTTCACAGTCTTTGTTGCTGTTCTGAAGTGTGTTGCAGGCATCAAATTCAAAATGCTTGAATATTTGCAAAATACGATCAAGTTTACCAGTTTGAAAAATAACCTGCCCTTGTAGTGTCATCCATTGAATATACAGTAGTTCAAACAGGATATGCAAATCATTTTTTTCTGTTTTTACATACCTTTTACACACCATCTAAACTTCAATGGAATTTGGGTTGTGGGCAGAGGAGGATGAAATAAAGGTTATAGCTAACAGTTTAGCCTGTTTACCCATGTGCTCCATTTGGGTTCTGACAAAGCTTGTTACAGATGGGTCCAAAAGCAATGGAATAACAAGTATTATTGACTTTTGAATAAAAATGTTGAAAGGTTATGTTTGAAGACTGTAATTTGATTCAATTTCAAAGTATTTTGATGTTGCAGTTTGACCTGTTGCAAGGCAAAGTTTAGCTGAAGGTCAAGATATGGAAATGCTGAAACAAATTAAAAGTGGTTTTGCATTATTCAAAGATAAAAATCAGAACAACTGAGCAGACTGCAGCGAGAATGAAAAAAAAATATTCATAACTCCATTGTCAGACTTTGGTCAACACTGTAGATTGGAAGGTTGACCTTTCCAACCTGCAACAAATCCTGTGCATCATTTACATATGTAAAATGCAAAATGACACCAGGTGAATTGCACCTGAACTCAATTGTCACCCAGTGTCTGCAAAGTTAAAGGTTGCTCTGTCTCCCGTATACAACAAATGAAAGGTCACCGAATACACGTTACCTGCTCAAGTGGAGAAAAGGTGAGAAAACATGTCACAGTGCATCGTCATCAACCTCTGACCTAATGAGTCTGGAAGAAGAAATAAATAGAAATATGTTTGAGGCTGCAGTGCTTTTGTTGAGGAAGTTGTTGTACTTTAGTGAATTTACAGTAAAAAATAAAAAAAAGGTCTCTTGCCCTCTTGATGGTAACAAAAGATGATGCACTCTGTTTTAGAGGACTCCAGGCAAAGAATTTGGTTCTTAAAAAATACCAAAATTTATACTGTATCCTTTCTGCTTGAACACAGACTGTGCCAACAGGGCCTGGCATTAAACTCAATGACCTCAAATGGAGGGAAGAGGTCTCTACATTTTGCCCTCAAACGGTCATTGCCTTCAGCTGAGAATCAGTAGACTTCTTGTGGGTGGTTTAGACTTTCTTGATAAAAAGTTAAGGCAGCATATGTTTTAAAAACAATGGAATCGCGCATCAAAACAGATACGTTTAGCACAAAAGGGGAGCATTATAGAAAAGAATCACAACACTAATAATGAGAGGTAGGGGGCTGCACCTTCCTCACAGCAGGGTGTGAATGATTCAGTCATTTTATGCAGAATGTGGTTCAAAATGTTATTAACTCTTTTTTTTTTTTTTTTTTTTTTTTTTTTACTGGAGCACAGCTGGAGTATTTTTATGTGTGCCTTTCTTCAGTCAGGCATACCAAAGAGAATCTTAATCAAGTAAAAGCTCTATGTAGAGGATGAAGTCATTCCAAAAGTCTCAGAAAAGTAAATGACATGGAGTGGCTTCAAGAGATCAGGCAGCTGACAGCTGGAGGCAGAAGAGGATAATTGGGGGCACAGAAGAGTCAACGCTACCTGGCAAGTCAAAGGAAAAGTCTTTTTTTTAAAAACCTGAGACGCTTTTGCTTTGACAGACTGACGTGGCATTTTATCTTCCGCATTGATCCAAAATTGCAGTGACAGGACAGGGAACACAACCGGTCCGCCTCTAAAAGTGGGGGAAAGACAAGAAAGAAAACAGGTTCGTTTGAAGCCCAGAAAAACCATTTGCTGTCTGATGTCTTCATTTTCCCAATGAGTGAAACTACACAGAAACCCCAAGCTGGATATTATCACATTTAGCATGCAATGAAAAGAGCCCACTTCAACTGCAGCCCAGAGTGTAGCAAACAGAGATACAGCTGCTTTCATTGATCGCTGCACTCCGACTTATTAGAGGGGTCTGCAGAGAAAGGCATGGCAGAGATGCTACCCATTATGGTGGTGATTTCCTTTTCTTTGTGCCCTGCAGAAAACAGTTAACGGCATTCACATCAAAATGGCCCACCAGTTTTGACTCGATCCGACAGGACGGATAGATGAGGATCTGATGTCCCACTAACTGGCAGTAAACTTTGCAGGAAATTGGCAAAGACCTAGTTTGAACTCCTGAGAAACTCCATCCTCTCTCTGGTGAAGCTTTGAGACGAACATACTGAAAAATCAGTAACGTCACTGATGCAATGACATTTATCATAATAGGCTGTTGTAGCAGTTTAATAAACAGATTCATTACACTACAATACAGTTGTGCATTTTTCTATCAGTCTATATATTTGCTTCACAATGTCTCATCCATCTGCTCATTAATGGCTATTTTGGAGTTTCTGATGGCATACAATAGGGAGTACACCAACATCCACAATTTTATGGTAAACGTTTGATCTAAGTCTCTTGATCTTCAAACTACAAGGAAATCAGCCAAGCATAGCTTCATCCTGTTGCACATCCCAGGTGACAGACGGAGGTGTTCAACACTTTCTCACAAAAACACACTGAATGTCTCAATTTATTCCAGGGACTGTGCTTTTTTCAGCGTTATGCTTTTTTGTCTGATACCTCTTAGTGGCTTTAAACAATTTAAAGGAAACAAAAACAATCAAAACTTTGAGTTCCAGAAAACCCTTATTTCAGTCTTTGTCTGAAAGCTTTGCTTTAGCTGCTGTTTCTTTAAGACTTTAGCTAGCAGGGGCAGTGATTCAAAGCTGAAACATTAATGAGCAAAACTGAGATGAAATCAGGGTCTGTTTTCTTCAGACAAATTTTGTTTTGATTAGAAACAATGTACAAAATAACATGTGAGGGTGACAATGTACATTAGCTGCATGAAACACGAGTTCTAAGTTAAAGGTGGCTCAGTGCCAGCAGCAGCACATGCCCACTGCCTCCAACTGTAGCTCATAGCCATTGTTACATGAACACACTCAACAGCCCATAGAGCACCTGCAGCATCCTGTTTCCACATGGGGGAGACTCAAGAGCTCAACACCTGACTTCCTGCAGGTAAATGAGGTATCCTGGAAATATTGCATCAGTCTTTCTCTGAATGTTAAAGCCGCTTTTGTAGCCTCTCTGGAGCTTCTCCCACTCACCAGCATCAACACCCAAAGTCACGTGCGCAGTGGGCACTGTGATTGGCTGAGGTCACCATGACTACTCTCCTTCCAGAAACATCCGAAACAACAAAAACATCAACATACAGGCAGAGAAGGGGCTGAGGCAGGCACAGACATTGACACGTGTACAGAAGAGATGATGATTGAGCAGGTTTATTTCTGTAAAATCTGATATTAAGTTTTTTATGAAAGTCCTGCAGACCCTACCTTTTAATTTATACATTTGTCTGTTTGGAGTACAGTGACAAAGAATCCTCTAAAGTGCTCTCAGATTTTACTAGTTCTTTTAATTCAAAAAGGACAATTTTTCAACATCTTCAGCATCATTTTTCACTTACCCTGAAACTCTCTTGGCAAGTTGAGCTTGTTTGAAAACTTTTGAAATTCAACCAAAGACTTAACCTTGCCCTGGGCACTGATGTTTCATTCTCCAGTCTGACTCAAGGATTTGAACAGTTTGAGACGCAGAGACAGACACTGACATATGTTCTATTAAAGATTTTTTCATTTGTTTATTTATTGTTATTTTATCAGCTTAACTCTGCCCTGATAATTTATTCAAGCAAGTCACACATGTATTTAAGTGCATTCATTCACACTTGTAGGAATGTCTAATTCAGGAACACAACCTGCCAAGATGATGGAGTGTTTTTTGCGTTAAAGATTATACTGCAAATGAAAGCAGGACCTGTCTAAGATAATAGAAATATTAAAGGATCATCAAGGAGAATTAAGTGCAACATTCAAAGGAAAACTGTCAAGGATGCACCCAAAAAGTGAGATGCTTAATTTAGCATATTTGAGCTGTCCATTTCATTTCTCTTAGCATGCTCACAATGAGGTCTTGCACCAGATTCATGCCCTGTCTACCTCCTCTCAATTGTGTTTGAACATCCTCCTCAGTTTGTCAACATTATGACAGAGCCAGACTGCTGCACAGCAGGAGCCACTAAACTTTATTTCCCATACTTTCCGCCCAAATGATGAGTTCTGCCTCGAAACTAATGACTCCAGGGTGGCTCTTTGCACTATGATGGTCTGTTGTTAAAGTAAAAAGAAATAAAATGCTGTTTCACCCCAAAGTGTTTTATTGAGAAAACCATTAGGATGTTTTAATGCTGTGTTGGTGCATGACTTGCCGTATAGCTCTACTCTGCGCAAATTGATGTAGTGTTGCTCTGGCATCCTGAAAAATAGATGTTTTTCACAACAGTTCTTGTGGGCTCAGACCTGCCAGACCTGGAATGAAACAGAGTTTGTGCTAGTGATGGTTAATGCACAAAGTAGAATTGCAATCAATCAGAGGCTGTGACAGATAAGCGACGGACCAGACCCAGATCTGGTGGAAATTAATTGAGAAGCTCGCAACTAATGTGCAAAACAGATGTTTTCAAATAATCAAAAATAGAAGTCTATTGTATCTGATCCAGAGCGCTTTGACTGTTGAGATCTATCAGATCTGGTGATGTAACATAGCAGGGACTGATCTAGTGTGATTGAACTCTTTAACATGTATGGCTTGAGACTGAACCAGAACCGTAAGTTTTGGGTCTTAACTAAAATGCCACATTACATATTGCATTAACCAAACCAAGTGTTTGTAAAACAACTCCAAAGAAAGAAGAGATGCATAATTTTATCCAAACAAAAACAAATGTACAGGAAAAAAAAGTGTCATATATTGACTTTTTGAGTTTGAGATTTTAATAATTTTCTCTTACGTCTCTTATTTAATCCCAGGACACCAAAGTTATTTCCAGAAGACAGAGTTCTTTAGAACCAGTGTTGTTTTTGGCACCCATCTTAGTCTTAGTCATTTAGATGAAAATGCTTATTAGTTTTCGTCACATCTTAGTCATTTCTATATGTAATAGTTTTAGTTCAGTTTTAGTCAATGAAAACTCAAAAAGGTTTTTGTCTAGTTTTAGTAAACAAAAAAAAGAAAGCATTAGTGTTAAATTTAGGTATTAGTTATTTAGTTAATTTAGGTTACAACGATGATTTACTTCAATTCCATTTCATGCTAGATGGAGAGATTCTGTAGTTACTCAGCTCTGTGAAGGATAAAACAATAAGTTTGCGTACACTCAGAAAATCCACAGGTTTTTGACAGATTACACGCACAATAGGCAGAAATGTCACGCATTTTGAACGTCTGACAGAGCAGCCACAAACATTTCCGTCTAGTCTCATCCCGTCAACAAAAGCTCACACACGTCTCGTCATTTTCTTCATCAAAGAACCATGTTTAGCTCATCACTGTTTTTTTATTGTCATGAAAAAAAGTTGTGTCATCGAAATAATTTCTTCGTCGTCATCGTTGACAAAAACATCACTGCCTTAGAACTTTCGGTTGTTACTGAAGATCAATTATAAAATACATTTGCCAAAAGATCAACCTGAATACCAATCATCTGTATCAGGAAGAGCAAAACTATATCACACAAATGAACATACTTAGACATAAACTAATTTTATTATTATTCAGATAGAAACAATTGGGTTGATACTTTTTTGTCGTTGTAGTGTTTTTTCAGCTGCTGCTGGCTCAGTGACCCCACCGTCACACTGGATCAATTTGCAAAAATTCAGAAATATCTCTGGAGACCAGGCTCCATGCAGCTATAAATAAATTGAATATAAGCTCAAGTTGACAGTTTGGCCAGAATCTGTGGCAACAGAAACCTTTTCCAGTTCACTGTCATGCTGAGACATTTGCAACTCTATTATTGAAATCCTGCTACAGTCATCAAGAAACAGGATTATTCATATACAGCTCTGACAGCACAAAGATCTTATTGTCATTTGACGTAGCGTCGAGTCCTTTGCTGACATTACATTGTGAAGCTTTTGTAAATCAACTGTCATTGACATGCATTGATGAAAATCCTTACAGCCTCTCTCTGAGATCATTTGTCTTGGGACATATTATTCACAGCTGAAGTTGAACATGAAAAGCAGCCATTAAAAGATGAATACTTGTCTAACTTTCACTTCCAGTTATATAGTCTTTGGTCTCAGTGAGAGCAGGAAATTCAAAGTGAATCACCTGCTGTTATTCCCCAGGACAAGAAGAGACTTCAGAGGGAAATAAAATGATGAGTCATGCTGCAAAATATCTAAGAGAACAAGTACAGCGTGTTTACCTGACACAGAGATAAAATCCACAATCTGTTTTCTTTCTGTTTTTAAGTCTGACGTCGCTTACGGTGAGTAATCCGTAACCGAGCCCAACTGCTTCATTCAGCGAGTAAACACTCTCTCCGCTCTTCTCTTTGTGCCGATTTACTTTGTTGGATAAAAGTTAAACAAAAGTTGCAGATACTCTGTATTTCTTCCTGCTGTTTACATGAATCCCAATTGCTGTTTCAAATGTTATTAATGTATGAATGTAACTAAAAAGACCAGTCTTTATTATTCTCTTCCTTTCTCATCACAGAGACACAGAAACAGTTTTATATTGAGGTGTGACGTCATCACTCAGAAACCAAAAAGCTTTGATGCCAGTACTTGAGCTTTTTTCCCATGTTGTAACAGGTACCAGTCACAATCACCAGTAACAGTATAATGAAATATTAGGAATTGAAATTTGTATTGGACTGGAGTGGTTCACTTAATCAGCAACCTTTGGCCATTAGAAGTGCTAAAACTAATTCAAGCATCTATTTGGCACTGACTCCAGGAAACCACATACACAGATAGTTAAAAAATAACATTTTTGTTTTGTTTTTAACATGTTTACAGCCTTGTGCAAAAAAAAGACATCAGTCCCAGTAGCTCGTTTCTCTAATGACACACACTGCAGAGTTTAATTGTCTAATAACTCAGTAGTTTAGGCGATATTAAAGGTAGGGTCTGCAGGGATTTTAATTACTGTTTGTAAACAAAACATCTAATCTGTGCTCCTCCTCCTTGGCTCAGTGCCAGTGGCTGCACTACCTTATTACCCTCTACCTCAGACTGTAGCTATATACTGTAGCTTCATCAACACTCTCACCCACTGAGCACCTGCAGCATTTCTATGTGGGAGAGACTAAAGAGCCATACACCTGACGTCCTGGTAAAAGAGGCGTCCTGGAAATAATCTATTGTTTCCACTTGGGACAGCTTCTTCTTCTGCTTGCCAACATCAACATGCAAAGTCACTTGCACCCTCGGCGTGCTGTGATTAGCTGGACCAGAAACGTCCTGAGATAATCAAAACAACACCTTACAGGCAGAGGAAGGGGCTGAGGCAGACACTGACACTGAAACCAATGTATAGAGCCTCCAGATATGACTGTTGGGCAGGATTATTCCCGTAAAAGTTGACATTTTATTTTTCAGGAGAATCCTGCAGACCCTACCTTTAAGACCATGAGTCTGCCAAAAAAGAGCCAAAACTGATCTGGTTGAGAGGTGAGCACTCTGAAGCTCTTAGTTAAGTCTCCCAAAGCTCAACTTTACCTCACACTACCTTGACCGCTGTTAGGTTGGGTTCAGAATTGCTTCTCACAACCACAAACTTGAAAACTTTTAGAGTATGAGTATGAGTTTATAACCCTACTGTCTGACCTGCTGGATTTATATGGGCAGAAATATTAGGCTCAGAGACTCTTTCCAGAGTAACAGCCAGGTATCCAACAAAAATGATATTTCTCTGAGGCAAATAAATCTAAGAGCTGCAGCTATCCCTGCACATAAGATATACTGAACAAAGGTCTACTTGTAGCTTTGTTGTATCTCTCAAGGTCATCCTCCTGTGATTACGAGTCAGGAACAAATACTGACATGGAATTAAAAAAGACCCCAAATAGACACATCATGAATCCCAACCATGGTTCACTTATTTTTCATTATTTTGTCAATGTTTGCAGATCCCAGCATAAAGCGCCCTCAGGATACAAAAAGACTGAGAAAGTTTATTGTGTTCAGCTCATGAGCAACAAACATCATTGAGAGAAACACTCAAACCTTTTGAGAGAGAAATGGAAATTGACTGACAAGTCTAACTTTCCTGAGATTGCTGACACTGTATAAGTTATTACGTTTCTTACTAAAAAACATAAATTCATTCATCTGGAACATGTCCCTGCCAAGAATGGATGACTCCTCTCAGAAGCAGCCAACCTAAACTCTGAGCTATGGCCTCGACCTCTCCTGATCTACACCAAAGTACAGAACAACACCCACTCTCTGCATCCTGTTTCTTTCACATGGACACATCGAGCCTCTCCCTGACTCTCTCCTGACAGCCTTCATGTCTAAGCTGGAGCCACAAAATCCATCATCCCTCTCTCTGATCAATGATACCACTAATAATAACCACCCTGCTGTCACCTCTGTCTCGTCAGCCTGACTGGGACAGCCGGGGGCAGCTCTCTGCAGATTGCCTCCACAGATTAGAACTCCATTAGAGCAGCTATTTACCCTCCTCTCCTCCCCTTAGGCTCTCCTTCACTTTGTTTGCCCACTGAAAGACCCCATAGAGGTCTCCAAAACCTTTTTCAAAGAGAAAAATATCTGATATATGTGTATTGCTCGGGAGGATTTTGACAAAACTGGGCTCAAGGGTTTTTTAAGGTATCTCTGCAGCAAGGATAGTCTTAAAGTCTTGTTCTAAAGTTTCCAGTTTGCTGTTTTGGGTTGGAAAATTGTGTGCAGCTTTTCTCTCCTGGAGCACCATTCATCATTTTGCCTGCACACACCTCCATGGCATCAGCCACACTCTCAGTTAAAGGTTAGCGCCGAACAAGGCCATTCCTCTTGCTCCCTCTCAGTGATAAATATGCAGACTTGGCTTTGCAGTAATGTGAAAGAGTTACAGACACAGAATGTAGTGGTTTTACATAAATGTGTGTCTTTCTGAAAATAAGATTATTAGCTCATATCTCAGTTTCAACCTTTCAGCCTGCCTCCATGGCATGAAGACAGGAGGAGGTCCAGCAAATCACCGTCCCTGACACCTCACCCCATTACAGCACTCACTTAAACCAATCATTAGAGAAAGAAGAACCATTGCATCCCTGCCCTCCTCTGCCATTACCACTTCCATATTAATCACCTGCCTCTCTGCAGAGGAAGCAAAAAGAACAAAGGTCTGCATTCAGCCCTTGAAAAGGATTTTTTTTTCTCCTTATTGTTTGGATTGCTGGAATCAGAAATATATTTGCTCTTACATATGAAAAAGTGGTGTAATATGTAACTGTGAAACCTCCATAGAAGTTAACATATTGCATATTACCTCTGGGAATGATGACAGCTCCCACTGGCAGCTTTAATAAAGCCCAATGAGCCTTGTAAATCCAATATTCATCCAATGAGGAATCATTTGTGAACTAATGGCTTTCATCATACAATAGGGACAAACTTGTTTAATCAGACACAACTAATCAACAATGATAATGCATCTCTTTTGACTTCCAGATTTCCCAAATGGAAGAAGAAGTGTTTTGAATTTCTGATGCTATTCAGCTGTTACTAGCAGACAGAAATTACTCAAGTGAATTTTGTCTCCGGCAGTCCATTATCGCACCAGCTTCTCTCCAGGTAATTTCACTGCAGAGCGAGTGGTCCCGATAGACGGAATGGAAAGAGAAAAATGTCATTTTTCCTCTACCACTCTTTAATTCATGAGTGCTCTGCCTTATCAGACCACTGGAGTCCTGACCTGTTTTACTTTCTGCAGGCATCCATTGTGTGTGTGTGTGGGTGTTCTTTCCCCCAAAGACTTACGCTTTTCCCTCCGCTAGCACTGTTCAGGCCAAAGTTCTGTGGCTTCCCCCGAGGGACTGATAACACCTCACACATATCGAGTTAAGGGGATGGGTGGGATAAGACTTTCAGAATTCAGAGGTGGTTTCCCTGAATTTGATTAGCATTTCACGGCGCTCTTTTTCTCACCCTGCACCAAGGCTGAGTTGTGGGAATTCACAGTCTCCATGTGTCTGTCTGTGTGTGTATGTGTAAAAATAGGTTTGACAAAAATACTGTCAACTTTTTTTTTAATGCTGGAGGCAGCAGTAAAGTTCTGCTATTCACAGTTTACTATCAGATTGCTGGACCTGATAATAAATTCAGTTAAAAAAAGACTTTGCTCTGCATTCATCTGAGCTTTGCTTTCCATTTGGAAACCTTTCAAACTAAATGATTTTGTCATCTTGTTATGTGCTAGCATCTTGGTATGCTGGCACTGGAAAAGTGAGTCTATCTAAGAAGCTATTAGAACTTTTTTATGATCTGTTGTAATGTCAGGTGTGAATGCATGTTCATGTACATCAGGGGTGTCAAACTCAAATACACAGTGGGCCAAAACGTAAAACTTGGACGAAGTTGCGGGCCAACATTGATATTTATAGAAGAAAAAATCTTCCAGATACAACAACAAGCCTTTCCATATGGACCCAAACGAGTTTTGCTTAAACTCTATATGCATCAAGCAAAGCTCAATACTATACAATATATAACTTAACATTGCACTCTTGCAAAATTAAATTTAAAAAAGGCATTAATGTCATTCTTTGTTTTAAATAAAATTGAAATACAAGTCCCATCCCTCTTATTTTCCACCTTCAGATATAAGTTTCAACAGTAACCTCTTCCACAGGCAGATGATAAACTTAAAAATAGGATAACAATAAAAGACCAATTAATAAATAATAGCAAATAAGACTAACAGGTCTATCATTTACAGATGAAAACAAATCTTCTGCCTGGAAAAGCTCCTGTTTTCTGTTTTTCTTTTCAGCATTTTTTGGGAGGGGTAGCCAGTAATAGCATGAGATCGCTAAGACATCAGGCAACAGAGGAGACAGAGCTTATGGGTTCTGTCCTGATTGATGCCCCAGCAGAGCACTCTGGGATTTGTAATATTAGCGTTATATGCGCTGGCAGGCCAGCTCTAGTGGTCATTTGGCGTTGCCTCGCGGGCCAAATAAAGTTACACTGTGGGCCAAATTTGGTCCACGGGCCAGAGTTTGACACCAATGATGTAGGTGAACAATGAGGTCACAGCTAGAACCCCCTTTTGTATGCATTTTTCCTAACTGATATGGTAAGGATGTAAGGATGTGAGCTACTTTTCATCTTTTCAACTTAAAAGAACTTTAAACCACAGAATATCTCTGACATATCTCTGTCTGCACCACTTCCTTCTTCCTTTATCCAGCCTTTGATAACAGATTCCAACTTCTCTGTTTTCATGGATGAACATGCATTATGCATGTTTTGTGAAAGAAATGTACAGAGTTGTTCCACCAATCTTAAGAGCCTAAGATTGTAGATGAAGGGTGACCTTGAAAAATTCAGAGTGGATTATTTTTCTGATTGATTACTGAACAAATGTGCGTAGAAACACCAACCCTGACTACTATATCTCTGGCTACAACTCCCCATACACTTCCCTGTTTCTTGTTCGACATCAATCTCTTGATCCTACCGGTTTTCAGTCCTGAGATTTCGATTCTCCCTCCTGAGCTCGTCTTGGGATCCAAACTCCTGGATTCTACTATCTACTATTTTCTTTCTGTTGAAGTCTATGAAGTTCCACAGAGTCTTGACATTTATTTGAGAGAGGTCATATTCCTGTCTGCCATCCAGTAGAAACTTCCTGAGATTGTCAGTTGAAATGTACAGCTCCTTTTCAAGTTTTGACGCTTCAGATGCTTCTTACATTCAGAATTCATTTTGCGAAAAAAGAAAAGTACTAATGCGATAAACAAATGCTTTTTGTGGATAAAATGTACGCACATTTAATTAAACCTGAGTGAAGAAAATTCACATTCAAATTCAAATTCAAATTTTGCTGGGTCCCCCTTAAAAGAAGCTGTTCTTTTAACCAATATGTGTCTATCAGAGATGCGTCTGTTGCTGTCACAGTGCATGATTTATTGTGACCAAAGTAAAGAATAAAAAACAGGTTCATTTTCACCTACCCCTCACTTTGCAATAGAGGCTTTTATTTCACTTTATGTTTTATTTACTTTCTCACAATATTCACTGATCTATTTTGTATTGAGAAATCATCGTATTTTTGTTTGTTTGTTTGTTTTTTCTATTTATAATGTTTGTAACCCTTAAGGTGTCTAACATTACTACATTACTTGATGCTTAAACCAAAAAGGGACCATTATCTTTCCACCAGGGCCCCTTGACTTTGAAATGACCTTCCCAAAGAGATGTCCTCCATAACCCATGACATATTCTAAATCTCTTCTTGAAAAATCTTTGTAAATTTGATTGTGTGTGATTCCACTTTATTGATTGCTTTTTAATTTTAATTTAATTGATTTGATTGTGGGCTGCTTTCATGCTTTTAATCTTTATGTTGGAAATCCATCTGTTTCGTTCAGTCTCTCTCTTCCTCTCTCTCTGTTGAATATTATCTTGTCTTTTCTAAGAATCTCTGCCATCATTAATCCATCAAAGCATTTTGTAATCATTTGTATTTAAAAAGTGCCAATACAATTGTTATTACCCTCCTATTGAGTGACAACTGACTCTACTACCGAGCCAAAACCAGCCACTATAAGTAAAACGCACCATGACATATGGGGTAGATATGGACAGCAAGAATGATTTTATCCCTATAGAATAAAAGGATCTGCTCAAGCATTTATCTAGATATTGATCCAACTAACAAGCAACATAAGCACCTAAGGCTAATGACCTGACCAGGGTTTACCAAACCTTACACCCAATGACAACTGGACGGGTGAGTGAGCTTGTGATGTCTCTAAAGGTGTGGGCCTTGCTGGTGGATGTTCAGGTACTGGTCTTGCCATTGTTCTCTAAATACAGGGTTGATTTAATGAGGAGTAAATATTTTAAGGCGGCTCACTGTTGAGTCTAAAAATCTAACTAGCAATCTAGCTGCACTGTAAAAAAGGGAATTCACCATTGGTTGAATTAATGTAATTTTTTGAATAAATGATACTCAGTTTTTTAAGTTAAGGTTTCCGATGTATTTTTCTGAATCATGTTGACCCAAAATTCGGCGTTACCCCCTCAATGTAACATTTTGATTGTCACATTGTGTTGCACGGTCGCTGTTTTCTGAAAATATGGAGGCAGTTTTCTGGTATTCAGCTTCAGATAGCTATTATTCAATTCAAAAATATGAAAGTTTTAAGTTAGCTTGTTAGGTCCAAAAGGAGCAGCACTGAAAAAAGGAAATAGGTGGACCAACTTAATTGAACTGTTTCAATTGGTAACACCTAAAAGAATAGAGTTCTTTGAAATTACATTAATAAACCCTATTAACACAATTGAATAAGTCAAAGCTACTTATCAATTTAACTTTTTTCTGATTAAAATTTTGCATTAACCAAACTTATAACTGAAAAATGTAATTACTAAGTATAGTTGACTTAAGTAAGCGTGTTAATTTAACTTACTAACATATTTTCAAAGAACTTGATTCATTTTGGTGTTTCCAGTTGAAACAATTTGATTGTGTTGGTACAACTAGTTCCTTTTTTCAGGGCCTGAATTTGTGGTTGTCTGACTTCACATTTCCTCCTGCAGGCGACTTTGTATTTTCAAAACAACCAAAAAAAGAAAAGACAAAATATGTCCTGACTCCATTCTTGAAATCTTGCACCATCATGTGTTCCCAAAGCCTGTGAAGGTTTCCAAAACAGCCAAACGGGACAGAGCAAGTTCTCATTAATGAATCCCCTCTGTTCAGATTATATCCTGTCTGTGATTGGGTTCGTTGCACTGTGATGGAGTCTAATCAAATGAAAGTGGAGCGGTTAAAACATAATTAAGAAGTGGATTAGATTGAGGATGGGCTTTTAGTTGTACCCATAACTCATGAAATCGATTAGAGGGGATGAAAAAAGATGGTGGCTGCCAAGAAAGGGCGCCAGAGAAAGACAGATCACAGGTTGGGCTGATCACTCGCTGTCACATGCACTTCTGGGATGAAAATCTGACCAAGTGAGAATTTTTTTGCTCCTTTTATTTGACTGGTGCTGGTGAACATGTCTGACCCGAGCAGAGTGGTAACTACCTGCTTTGGAAAATAAGTCGAATGCAACCTTTAATCTTAAAAATCCAGCTCTGCATTGTGATATCTCACCTCTACATAAAGCTGCTTGAGCAGAATTTGGCATTACCTGATTTAGCTTTCTATCACTCATACTGCAGACTGATGTTTAAAATGAGAGAGGCGCCGTTGACAATGCTGCAGCCATTTATCTTGTCCTCCATTATGGTCGTCTCCCATTTGCATTGATTGGCCGAGTAGAGAGTGTGTGGCAGCAGTATAACTCGAGAACAAAAGAGACAAATAGAAGAAAGAAAAGTGTGTATGTGAGTGAAATGTGGAAAGAGGCAAAGACAAGAGGTTACAAAAGCCAGAGCCAACATTCATAGAGGAGAAAGGGGCACGTCAGGATAAGAACAACAAACCAAAGCGAGTGTCAGGGAATCAAACACACATATATATAAAGACAGATAATGATCCTGGTTACACACAGGTTTGGCTCTCCTCCAGCTGCTCCTGGTCAAAGAGAGGTCAAGCCAGGCGCATCCATCAGAAAAGAAATGCAGGATAGACTCTTAAACATCCTGGTTCCTCCCCTTCCAGCCACTACAGAGTGATGACGGCCTTGTCTGAGATAAAGGCCGATCCATTGCTCTGATTTGTGGCCAGTGGGGCAATTTCAATACCCGTCTTTCCCGTGATAGATGAGGGCCCTGTTTGATAAAGGGCCAATTTGCCACAGGGCCAATAGGGATGAAATTGCAGTGGTCGCCTTTATTTTGTCCTCTCCTCCATCCACACAAAACAAGGCTGAAGGGGGGAAAAAAAGAGCACATAATGCAGAGTACGTAATTACAAAAGCAGAGGTGGAGGTTTAGTGCTTTTGACTTGTGGCAGAGACTTCATCATGAAGACGTGTGCTGCTTCTTTAAACATTAGCAGTCAGATTGCAAAAAATGATTGCCACGAAGAAAAAGGTTTTTTTTTGAAAGACGAGGTGGCTCAACAGTGCACAAAGAATAACAACTATCCCAATCAATGCTGTTAAAGTGCACTAACATAAGAGACTGAGGGGAAAGAAAACACTTCCTGTCAATCACACCGCCAGAGTAAATAACTCTTAACGTCACACGGAGAGAAAAGTAAAACTAAGGTCAGATTTAAAGTCCTCCTCAATTTTAGGATGCAGGACAGTGAGCATACATGTCCATCATAACTGCACAGAGATTAAGCTGCTGGATTCTAAATTATACTTGACAAACCGGCTTAAATCTCCAGAGAAATGTGAAATCCAGGGGCTGAAAACGTCTCTTCAATTTGAAGAAGTCAAGCACCCAGAATTGGGAAAAGCCTTTGGGAGCACCATCTTCTTCTTTCTTCAGTCCCTGTATGTCTCTGTGGTAATTGGTACCATATGTACTCCAACTGGAGGGACTGAGAACAAAGCAGAACATTTTAATGTCAGGCTTCTCACAGGAAAGATAAGAGGAAAAACAAACACAAGCATCAGGTTGGACTTAAGCACACTTATTTATGCCTGAGGAACTTTTTCTCACCTTTTGGCTTCTTTCGGGTATGAGACACAAATCCACCCACGCCTCCAGATATGCAAATCATATCTTGGCATTTCTGATATTTTGCTCTTGATGATACAAGGATGAAGGCTGACATAGTTTTTGGCATGTGAGTTAAGGGTGCGCACTTGATGCCTCAGAGGAGACGGGGTCATGAGGAATCTCTGCCTCCACAAAAAAAAAAAAAAACATGAGGATCTGGATTGGCAGGACTGCACTTTCACATCGGCTCAATTGAATCAGAAACTTACTTGTTCGCACATAATGACTGATAAGGGTCGGGGAGGAGGTGAGGAAGTTGGGTGAATTGATACATTTTATGAAACTGTTGACTCACAATATGCTTTGTTTGAATCACTTGAATCACATCTGCATTGTAATAGCAACAAGCTTTTAGATCAGCTGTATTTAAGTTTTATAGATGACTCATTTTTGCTGTTCATTCATCAAACCACATCTGTCAAAGCAATCAACCAACAAATTTTATTTATAAAGCACTCTGTAACAACCACAGCTGGAAACAATGTGCTGTGCAGGGAATTAAAGTTAAAAGGAAGACAGATAAGAAAACAGACACATAAAAGGAACCATATTAAAAGCAAATAAAATCAGACAAAGGAGCTAAGTCTTACTGAGGTTGCAAACAATGGAATGAGAATTAAAAGTGGACAGTGAAGGGGCCTCTCGAATGTGCAGGGGCAGGTTATTCCACAATCAGGGGAGCAGCGTTAGAGAAAGCCCCGCCCCCTCTGGTACCTGCAGGGAGCAGCTGGTCTTCTGACCTGAGGGACCAAGAGAGTTAGTAGGGCTGAAGAAGCTCAGAGAGGTAAGGCAGGCAAGGTCATTTGATCATTTAAAAACAAAAATCAGAATCTCAAATTCAACTCTGAAATGCACAGGCAGTGCAGTGAAGTCAATACGAGGCTGATGTGCTCTCTTTTACAAGTGGTAAACCACCTGCAGACCTGTAAGTATAAGGACTACACGAACATATTCCCCCAGGTTTTGAATCACAGCTCTGAATGGTTTAGAGGGGCACCACCAAAAATGAGAACCACTGATGGGAGGATTTAATGAAAAAGAAAAAAAAATCATGAAGCTGTGGTAGTGCTGTAGTTCTCAAGTCTTGATTTTCTGGACTTGATGACTCAGACTTGTATTTTGACGAAAGCACTTGTGCATCTACAGCCAGAAAAGTCTGTCATTTAACTTTGTAAGACCAAGTGCCACAGTATTACAACACCGGGTAAAACATCACTGAGGTATCCAAAATAAAATACGAAAGAGAGGATGCAGAATTTTCCTAAAAAGAGAAATTCTAGTTTTTACAAAAATAAAAAAGTCTCAGTGAGCCTCACCCCCATGTGGACCCCTCCCTTGCCTGTTTTGTTGATGTTTTTTTTTTTTTTACTTCAGACGTTTCTGGGCGGAGAGCAGGAGTTGTTGGGTGATGACCAGTCAATCACAGCGTGCCCACTGATAGCGAGTGGGAGACGCTATCCAGAGCAGCTACAATAGTGGCCATAACACAGAGAAAGTATGATACTTTACTTGCAGTGTATCTCATTTACCTGCAGGGAGTCAGATTTACGTCTCTTGAGTTTCTGCTGCAGGTGCTTGCAGGGATGTTTCTTTGAAGCTACAACTGTGAGTCATGCAATTAGCTAGCAAGGTCGGAGGCAGTGAGCATGTGCAGCTGCTGGCTCTGTGCCACAGAGGAGGAGCTGTGTGTAAAAAAATAAACAAAACTTTTTGAAAATTCCTGCATACCCTGCCTTCAAGCCTGCAGAGCTGTTGGATGGTAATTATGTTTATAGATTTGCTCATCAGGCCACAAACTCACACAACATGCACTGTGACATGCAAACTCCTATATTTGGGTCTTATAGGGCCAACTATCTCATCTTAGTCTCAACATGAGGCGGGTTCACTTAGCTTCAGCACTTTTTGTTATTCATTCCAAGTGAAGGGAGCAGCAAACTTAAACACCTTTTCCCCAGTTCATCTCTGACCTTTTGGGCAGACAGTAAGATCGAAGATTATAAGTTCCTGGACTCTTCTGTTAGCAAATCAATGACTTATAATTAAGAATATTCTAGTGCTGCAGTCCACATGCAGACCAGGGGCACCAGCCAATGGGTTTATAAAGTAAACGGTGATGAGTAAGAGCTTTAAAACTAAAGATGAGTCTTAATGCTCCACAACACAAAAGCTGTGTCTTACATCTGAAACTTCAACCTTCGAAGGCTGCATTTGAAGACTGAATACGTCAGTGCTGTACGTCAAAGACAGTGTGTTGTCAAAGGCTCGTCCAGATGCTGACAACAGATGTGTCCTTCTTACCAGGGCTGTGGAGGACACAACAAAAGGATTCTTTGTGTCTCACAAGTGTCTCATATCCCATAAGTCTTAGCGCCCAAGTTAAAACGGCATGGTAACACACAGTTCAATGATAGTATTTATTTTCAATACAGTAACAATCTTATAGAAAACCAAAGCATTGACCTTTCAGATGATCTTGGAAATTTCTGTGATGGATGTGTCGTTGCGGGGTAGTTAAGCTACACTTGCCTGCTAGCACCACATTGCTGGTACGACAAGATATTGCTACATTTTTTAGTTATCATCATAGACTGTTTGAAACATGGACGTAGTCTCTGTGATGTCACCCGCCTGTTTCTGAAGCAATAAGACCTGCACAGCCATTTTGTAATTGGGACAGGTGACGAGTGCCCAAACTTACAACCATTGGGTGCTTGTTAATCACATGATCTGAGCTGCACCTCTAATTGGGCAAGCTCTTGATCTTAATATCTTCCAAATGGCCAATTAAAAAAAAAGAAAGGGAAAAAAATCATCCCTCCTACAGTGTGTGCCGTTTGCGAAATTAGCGATTAGCGACGTTTTTTGTACCAGGCTGTAAATGTGCTAATTTTGACTCTTTCGGCTTTTTTTTTTGGCTTCGTGTGAATGTGACTACTGGTACTCCCAGAGCCAGCCTCAAGAGGTCACTCCAGGAACAGCAGCTTTTTAGCACTTCTGCATCGTCTCATATTTTCAGACTGGAGGTTGACGCTTGGCTAGGATGCTAGAAAATAGATTTTTGGTGATTAATGATAAATTCATAAAATTTCACACGGTGACTAAAATCAATTAAAAAGGCAAGAAAAAACTGTTATATGATAGAAATTAACAATGAAAATGCTAAAAGTGTCAAAAATGTGTTTTCTTATATTCTTAAATATATATATATAAGACTTAGAAAACCCTCTCTAGCTTATTTCTCTGTCAGAGCATCACAGGCAGTGCTAGCATTGGATGATGAAATGGAAGGAGATTCTTTCTTTGACCATGCAGTTTTAACTCCATTCTGCCTGACTGGTCCCCACCAGCTAAAATGACTGGGTCATTTATCCTGTTATTAGCAGCGGCTGGGGTAAAGGCTTTTTTGACTCAGATTTGAATACAGAGCCTTATGGATTCTGTGAGGTGCTTCAAATCTCAGTAATAAAGTTTCAATGATGTGGTGAGGTCTTTTCTCTTTTGATAATATTCATTAACTAAGATAACCGTTACGCCATGTCACTCTGGTTGGATATTATTGGCCCTGGAGAAACAATAGATTGACCTGGTCAGTCAGATGAGGTGCCATTCAAAAGGAGACACGTTAATATCAATGTTGACATAATAGTGTTGAGATCTGAAATGGTTCATAGAATCTAAAAGTCTCTGTACTCAAACAAAGTACAAACAACCCACAGGTGGGCTGCCACTGGTTGACACTTTAAAAGCGGCATCCAACGGATTGAGACACATCTATGGTGTTCAGAATGTGAGCTCTGAGAGGAGACACCCAGACAGAAATGACCAATCGACCTCTTTTTGAAATAGAAAGAAATGCCAGATATTTGAAACAAAATCCCAAAAAAAGAAAAAAACAGTCTACAGAGATAATCTTAATCCGTCTACCCTGAGAGATGGGGACCAAAGGCCCTTTTTACAGCTTAGATTTTGCATTTGAAACAACCTGACTTCTATTTGTTCTGGGTTTAAAACAAGTATTAAGAGCAAAAACTTCTCCCTGCTTCTTATACAGACATTTCTTTTCATGAATGTTTTGAAAGAAGCATTACTCTGGAAGCAGCAACTGTGTTCATTAGAGTCAGGTTGCAGGGTGATAAATCACTATTTAGATTATCAGACAGAGATTAGGAGTAACCTTGTTTCTGCCTCTTGAGATTTATTGTACTTCACAATTTCCCATGCATATGTCCTAAAATATCAATAGGAAACCAGTTTGACAAAATGGTCATTGAGCTTCTTTTAGAGGAAATGCATCTTTAGGATACCGGGAAAAATACATACTGACATTTTTCAAACTAGTCTTTTGTAACGTAAACTGAAAAATGAACTCAGAATGTCGGCTCCACCAATTGATCCAAAATGCTTGAACGAGAGAATTAAAAATCAATGGTCCCTGAGCACGAAGAATGAAAGGCTTTTCTACTGTTTTCTCCTCAAAACCACACACAATCGCACATAATGACTTTTCACCAAAGTAGATTAATATTCAGAGTTTTATGCTCCGTCAGGGGATATTAAACTAATTTCACACACTCAGAGTCTCTTGTTTGCGTGCATGAGTGATCTCTGTTATGTTGCATTATCCAGGCCAATCTTGTTATCATCATGTAATCCTGTTAATCTGTTCCCTTCTGCCCTGTGTCGTGTTAAAGTGTGTGATGGGAGACAAAACCCAAACGCACTGAACCCAGGAAACCTCTCATCCACGACCACCAACTGAGAGGACAATCAGGACAGCTATTCCTAGTAAAGCCTGAAGGTTGAGAGGGGGGGGCGGTCTGTCGACTTCGCTAGACCATGTTAAGTGGAAAACAATCGTTTATAAGAGCACAATGCAGCAATTACTGCCCCAGTTTTACAAAGAGTTTATTGGTCTTTCACTGAAATGTCAACAGGCAATGAAAACATATGAGAGCTTGGTTTTGCATGCTGGTAAAGGCCTTTGTTTTGTGTGCATCATAGGCACTTTTAATCTGTAATGAAACTATACTGAAATGAAAATACTGCATTTTTTTTTGTTTGTTTAAAGGCACTGTAAGGACTCCACATGAGATCTTAAAATAGTCTCAATTTTATATCTTTGCCTGCTCATAATCCACAATTTGGTGGATCACAGGAAAACTAGATGTTCCCATGGGAACTGTGACTATGCTATAATCATGTACAAAGAAGTAACAACATATAAACAACAGGCACTTTGCCTCTCAGAGGTTGATTTGCAGTTCACTTTGAGTTCATTCACAAGATGAACTTTTCCTAGTGCATGGTGTCAGATTACCTCTGGGTGTCTCTGACCTGCTAATAACTTCTGGCCCTGTGTCGCTCCCAGGGGCGTAGTTTTGATATTCAAGGATGAGATTCAGGATTAGGAGCCAGGACATGGTGCTTTGAAATCGGCCTCATACTCTTTTTGTTTTTTGTCTGTTTTTCTGTTTAGTATGATATGCTCTGTGGAACAAGCCCTGCATACTTCAGCAAAAATAGACTGGCAGCAGAAAGCACAGATGTAGAGACATTGGTGGCATGTTCCATCAACAGACCACAGTACGGACTGTGTGAACACAATGATAGACTAGAGTGGTGGCTAAAAGTATGGTGTAGATTTGAGACACAGGTCTTGCAACTCAAAGATGCTTGTCTTCAACACTCTGTGTAAGCATAAGGAACCATTGTTCACTTTTTTGTGACTCCTGCAGTGTAAGTGCGATGTTTGAACCCTGATGTAAGTGTTGCATACAGTCACAAAATCAGATTTATTTACCAGTTGTTTATTAATCATTCTGACTGGCTCACCAATTTCCGGGCAGAACAGATAGACTGTGGTGAAGTTTGTGAGAAATGAGAACATTTAAATCAAAGCAGGATGTAATCAGGCATGCAGGGTGTCGAACTGTCCCCGAGGGATTTAATGCTCTATTATTTAAAGCAGGGAGTGTCAATGAGAAAATAAAACACAGGCTGGTGAGAGTTACCCAGAGCTGGCGGGCATCAAACTTCAATCACTTTATCTTTAAATTTGGGAGTTCATCAAATACCAGATTGGTTGTTAATTACTTCTTCTTCGTATAAAGGAGTTAGTGCTTGTTGTTTGAATGCACAAAAAACACAATGTTAAAGCTGGCATATTTGTATCTTCAAATGTTGATCAAAGTGTGGATCAAAACACAGCACACAAATCTCTTCCATTAGACTTTGTGCTGCCAAACAAATTTATCACATTGCTTTGGCTTCCTGGTCTCTCCACAAGATTTGGTAATTTCTGTGCAATGATCCAAGCTGGACTTGCTATTTGCCACAAAAGACACATTCCAGTAGCTTCAATAGAGCCAGAAACCACCTGCTTACTTTGTGAAAGTCTTTATGGACGGGTAAATGTTTACTCGATACAACTGAGTGAAAACTTTACTATATCTGACGAATACATTTAAGCATCAATAAAATGTAAACATACTGTGATAGTTCAGCAGATGGACAAGGGTGTCCTGTTTCCAAACACGTCTGATCCTTCAGTGTGGCAGTCAGACTGCTCACACAAGCCGCCCTGCAGCTGTCTCTCCTTGAAGAAGATCCACTGCTTTGAGCCCCCGAGCTTTCTTCTTCTGCTTCATCTGATCCCTGTTCTTTTCATACCAGAGGCTGAGCTCCAGTTTTTATCAAGCCAAAGCAGGTGCTATAGGCTGCTGCATGTGGTGTTTCATAAACAAGGGCACAGATAGGAATGAGCTATTGAAATAAATCTGACAAATGAGAAAATAGATTCACAACTTTAATAAAGTTTGTTTCTGTTAGCTGTTGCTTATGTACAGTTGTGCCCAAAAGTTTACCCCCGCGGCAGAATTTTCTGATTTTTTGGCCTTTTCTCAAGAAATATGAATGATAACACAAAATCCTTCCTTTCACTCATGGTTAGTGGTTGGGTGAAGACATTTATTGGAGAAAAAAAAAATGAGTTTACTCTTTTTAAATCATAATGACAACAGAAACTTCAAAAATGACCCTGTTAAGAGGTTTACACAACTCTGGTGGTTTTGGCCTGATAAATGCACAAAAGTGAACACCAATGTGTTTGAATGTCTACTCAAGGTAACCATCCTCACCTGTGATCTATTTGCTTGTAATCAGTGTGTGTGTATAAAAAATGAACAGGGTCATTTTTGAAGTTTGATTTAAAAAGAGTAAACACAGTTGTTTGTTAATAAATGTCTTCACCCAACCTCTAACCATGAGTGACAGAAAGGTTTTTGTGTTATCATTCATATTTTCTGAGAAAAGGCCAAAAAAAATCAGAAAATTCTGCTGGAGGGGGTGTTAACTTTTAGGCACAACCGTACTCATTCTTTATTTACCATCATGGGAAAAGAAGTGTTGCCTATAAAGTTGTAGTAAATTTGTTTTACCTCATCTAATGTAATAATGGTGACAATGTGATTTATACCCTAAAGGTACAGTGTACATCTCATTAGTGCTTTATTTATCAGTCTCTTCCAAGCATTCCAAAGTAAAAATTAAACCACAAACAACCCTTGCAAATCGCAGCTATTTCATGAAAAGGGGTCAAAAATGTTAACACTGCACATGATATACAGCTCTGGAAAAAAATTAAGAGACCACCGAAAAGTTTTCAGAAATCAGCATCTCAGATCTCAGCAGATGTGACAGTCATTTTGTTGCAGTGTCTGTTGAAATCCAACACAAACACACCTGTTTCTATCTAATAAGGCACTGATGAGGTCATCACCTAAAACACATCTTATTTAACTAGGAAATGTATAAAATGTATATTTTATACATTATATTATACAGTATATTATGTTCGCTCTCCATGGTGCTGAAACATACAACAGCAGTAAGATATAACCTCTTCCTTACCTCTTACTTGAATAACTGTTAAATTACACACCTTGACAAAACTCAAGGAAAACACAGTCATCATTCCTTAACACACTTAAAAAAATGCACCCTATAAATGAACTTCCTTGAACTTCCCAGATTCATTATTCAAACAAGGTTTCGTGCATGTTAAAACTCTAAGGCATTTATCAAGTGTCCTCACTTCCAAATCAAACAATCACAAACCCTTATAAGAAAATTAACATTATGAAGACGCCTGATTAAGTACAAGTGGTACTTTAATAGAGAGCTGCACTCACTAATTTAAAAATAAGAGACCTGAAGCCAAGAGAAATCATGTCGTCCTTGACTTCCATTTCAACAATATTCAATCTCATTGTCAGACTGAGCATTGTGCAGTGTCTTTGTTGATGTGTCTATTATGTTGTCACCACAGACTCATGGAAATAGTGAGCTGAGTGTAGGACAGTCTTGACAGTGGTGGAAGTAAAGCAAGATTATTGGTGCAGAGGTGAAGGCAGAGATGGTTTGGTTGGTTTTGTTTTTGACAGTTAACACTCATGATGGCTGGTATCAAGTTAAAGATCAACATGAATGCATAATGACTGATGAATGAGTGCATGAATTAGTATGTTTGCATGTCTGTGGGGGGCATGGCCTCTGCAATCAGACACCTGTTTGAACATCACACCTGCATCTCATCTTCTCATTAGCCGAGGCACAAGAATCCCAGCTTCACCTCCACTCTGCCCAACTTTCTACTTCAGTTATAGTCAAAGCAGCTTTACTTAATATATACACTTTTTACTTCTTTTTTTTGTTTTGTACAAGCGATTCCAATCTCTATCTCTCTCTATTGTTCTGTGGTTACACCCAGACCCAGATTTTTGTGCTGAACTTTCAACAAAATATAATTTATTGCCTTATGATGCTATTTAACAATGAAAAACAATCTCAGTCTTTTCATTTCACTGTTGAAAATTACAATATCAACATCATAATACAAAATTTAGCTGCCTGTCAAAACTTTGCCACCATATAACTGTTTTGCCTTTTTCATAGTAAGTACTGATACCATTGTTTCTCTGCCTTAATGTTCCATTGTACAGGTCTGCCATACATGCATTAAAGAAAATATTTTTTCCAATGAAGTTGTCTTGATCTGCAAGCATTTGTATTAAAAACTCAGTTCTAATGATTTTTTTTTTCCTGGTAGGTCAACTTGTTTGTCAGAGTATTTCAGTGCTTCGACATTAAACACGCATATAAATTGCTCCTTTTGGGTAGTGGCCTGACTTAATTGTCTGTGGTACCTTTGATTCACCAAACTAAATTCCTCTCTTTTTATGAGTTTGCACTTGAACAAATATCAATGTCAAATTTGAGGGTTTGTCCAGGAGAAGTAAGATGTAGAGTGTTAAGAGCACGATCAACAATCTCAGTACTGGGGGGATTAGGAGTTCATGAACAGAATTTGCAAAAGACGGTTAAAGAAATTACAGACAAAGGTGTTAGGATGAGTCAGAAGGACTGAATTGAGAGAAATATCATAAGTTAGAGGCTGGACTTCTGGCTTGATTAGCTCCCCAGGGATGACTAAGCTTCAAATGACCCATTGTCCTAGCTCTTCCCTTGCTTGTAACTTCTTATCATGGACTCTTCAGAGTTTCAGAGCTCACAAAAACAGAGCTTGGGTCTGTTGAACATGACAAAACTGACTGAACGGGGTTAAGTGGGGTGTTTTGCCAAGCTGGCGTGAAGGGGGTTAGGGGGAAGCCAGCCTTACTATTTCCAAGTTGTCATAGGTCAAACTTAATAGCACGAGTGATCTTCTGGTTCAGCTGTGCAATGGTTTTCTTAATTGACGGCCCATCCCTTTTAAAAGCACAGGCATGAGTTTGGCTCAAAATGACAAAACTTTGGTTCTGCTTTCATAGGTGCTCCCTCTACACAGCTAAAGTGAAACAGTTGTTTGTTCTCTGATCATAAAAAACTGTTTAGTGAAATTCACCATAAAATAAAAACACAAGGTTGCATCCATGCCTGAAAGAATGTGGTTCTATTCAAACCACAGTTTGTGAACAACCTTGGTGGTCTGGTTCGGCTTTGATAACATTTTCATGGATGATAGAGCCATTGATGTAGAGTTGCACTCCACTCAAAAAGTGCCGGTCCACCTTGACTATTTTTCATTCTTAAATATCAAATAAGTGCCCGAGGCTAAAGCCTGTGTTTCCCTTCAATGCCTTTCAACATTAAAAGGCACAGTGTTACCTGCTGAGTTCAGAGAGTGAAGCGCACCATAGACAGCAGCTTTGTGCTTCAAGATTTATTTGTAGAGCTTTGTCAAGACCAGGTAAAAGAAAGTAACATGCAGGTTATTCAGGTCTGGTATCACAAAGACTTCGAGCCCCTTTTCAAACAGACAGGTTTTATGTCATTCTGATTCAAATGATCAAATCAACTCAGTCAGAGCCTTTTTTTGTCCTTTTTCGCCTTTTTGTGTTCAGGCTGCATTACAGGCCAAAGCACAGACCTTCACAGGGGTGTACTTACACCCTTTCATCATAGACTTATTTTCCTAGAGCTTCGGTTAAATAGCGCTAATTACGTCAAGAGAGTGACTTGTGTAATTTAATAACTTTTAGCTCATGAACATTGTTACAAAAGCTGTTGGAACAAAGGATGAGTTCTTGCCCATCTTTCAATTAGTTTGTCAAAGTACACTGATCACATATGTCTAATAAAATAATAGGCCAGAATGTCTTAGAGGTGAGTTTTTGGGTGAGATGCCAGTTTACAAGGTCACCATAACAATGCACCAGCTCCCATACACTTACAAACATTAGCCTCTCACACTGAATACATAAACTTACTCTTTAGTGCTGAAAAGATCTACTTTTATCCATGCTGCATCAAACACAAAAAATGAAATATATTTCTCAGATCTGGACACAATCTGCCCTTCTGGGACCTACCTCATTAGTCCCTTATTAATACCAAAAATGCATCTGGTCTCAATCACTTCATGGTGAAACTAAATCTTTCAGAGGCTCTTTTTAAAAGGTGTATGTCATTTCATGGTTTATTCTCGAATAGGGAGGTGAAGGTCAGTAACTCATTTACTTTCTCAGCTAGGAGAGTAACAACAGCATGTAAAATTGTAGTTTCGACCTCAGAACAGCAATGCGACAGCTCTAATCAATGCAACAAATTGCCCGCTATTAGCCTCAGACCAGAGCTTTGCATCTCTGTATCCCTCTCAGGTCTGGTGCAGTCTTGGGTATTTTGCACGGAGGGAATTATATACAGCATTTTAGACACCGGTGTCCTTTAACACTGCAGTGTGACACAGTGTTTAACAGCATCGTTATCATATTGAAGTGAGACTGTGACGAATACTTTGTAGAAGTACACACAGACATGCACACAGGACCTGGAATATACACTGCCTGGCAAAAAAGTTAACACCTATAAAAAGGTCACCCACTAATATTTTGTTGGACTGCCTTTCACTTTGATTACAGAACATGTTCCCTGTTGAATCGTTTTGATAAGCTTCTGCAATGTCACAAAATTTCTTCCTATCCAATGTTGCATTAGTTTTTCACCAAGATCTTGCGTTGATGATGGTAGAATTTGACCACTGCACAAAGCCTTCTCCAGAACATCCCAAAGATTCTCAATGGGGTTAAGGTATGGACTCTGTGGTGGTCAATCCATGTGTGAAAATGATGACTCATGCTCCCTGAACCACTCTTCACAATTTTAGCCCCAAGAGTCCTGACATTTTCATCTTGTAATATGCCTGTGCTATTAGGGAACAAAAAATCCATTGATGGAATAACCTGGTCAATTAGTATATTCAGGTAGTCAGCTGACCTCATTCTATGGGAACATAATGTTGCTGAATCTAGACCTGAGCAACTGCAGCAACCACAGATCATAGCACTGCCTCCACAGGCTTGTACAGTAGGCACCAGACATGATAGGTGCATCACTTCACCTGCCTCTCTTCTTACCCTGATGCACCCATCACTCTGGAACAGGGTAAATCTGGACTCATCAGACCACATGACCTTCTTCGATTCCTCCAGAGTCCAATGTTAATGCTCCCTAGCAAACTGAAGCTGTCCAATCCCAATTCCTTCAGTTCCCTTCCCATTGTGCATGTGGAAATGCTCTTACTTTCACTATTAAACCTACTCCTGAGTTTTGCTGTTGTTTTTTCTCACACCAATTTAATTTGGCGAAATGTTTGCGTGATCGCTGATTACTATCCTTCAGTAATCTTTCCAACCATATTTGTACCACCGTTCAAATGCTACAAGCTTCTGTCTCTACAGGGCTAAACTTTATGTGTGAGATGTGGCAAGCAGATGCGAAAACTTTTTTACTATTCTGAGGATGACAGCAGGATCTTTGAGTGTGCAGGAAAATAGACAACTCAAGGAAAAAACTCCTCCTGATACATATTTGATTAAAAACTGTCTTTTTCCCTGCATTTCAGATGGGTGCCTGTGAGCGAAAAAAATAAACAAACAAGCCTGTTTTGAGACCTGAGGTGACTGATGTGCTGGTTAAAGCAGCTTCCTGAGGCAGTCAGGGGTTGTCAGGTGTGATCAAAAGGCATAAGAGAAGCTGTCAGGATGCAAATTAATCCAAGACAATGATGAATGACAAGTAACATTTACGAGGTTTTTGCAGGTTCTTTAACAGTCTGTTGCGCCATGGTAGACAGGTCTGGAACTTGTAAGAAAATAGGTGGTGATAAACCTGGGGTGTTGTGCGGAAATATCAAGTAAGGTAGATAATGGAATGAGCATACAGGGAAAGCACAGCGGTTTGAAAAGTATATTGTCTAAGTTGTGATATGACGGGGTGTAAAACATCAGGGCGGAGGTGTGTCAGGTCAAAGTAGCAAATAAGTAAAACGTTTATCAAATCGAGCTCAAAATGTGTTGTCAGAGGATTCATAAAATTTTCAAGCGCTATGGATTTTGAAATAATCTTTTCACTCTTTCCCTTCCACTTTTGGTTATTTATTTGCTGCTCCCTCTCTCTGTCCCTCCTGGCCTCCAAAAAAAAAAAGAAGTGCCTCGAACCATCTGTCCTAAAGCACAGCACATGTCTCGTACGGCAACTAGAGAGAAACGAAAGAGCACGCAGGGACATAACAGAACCATTACAAGGCAAACTATCTCTCTCTGTCTCCTCCTGTCTTTTCCTTCTCCCTTCATCCGTCACGATGCCAGCTTCTACTGTCAGGTGTTGTCAAAACAAGCAGGAGAAGGAGGACTAGGCGGCGGGAACAGAGAGGACATAAATGAAGACGTATAAATATTGAATGGTATGGTATTTAGACTGGGATCAGTCATTGTGTAATCCTGTTGGCAGATCCTGCAAACAAAATGTAGAATCTATGCTTAGAATTTGGATATCTGTGATCTCCCAACGGTGACTTTAATATTTTTTAATATTCATCTGTGTTGAAAATTTGAGCTATACATGTGCAAAAATGGAAATTTAAGTTACAAAAAAGAATTTGGATTTGGATAGTGAAGGGGTTTTGTTTATCATTTGTGCTTGAGGTTGTATTGACCAATCAGCGCTCAGCAGACTCTCCTGTATCCTGGGGAAACAGGCTGCATGGGGAGCAGGAACAGACAGAACTTAATCCAGAGTAATGACATCCCGTCTTCAGTTGGCAGTAATGTTATGATGAATTATTTATCTCTACAAACAGATAACTGCATACAAGGCCAGCTCACAATGGGCTCTGGTTCAAAAATATTCACTTGAACAAGAAATTTGCATGACTGTTTTACAAAAGCCAATGATTTGCACAGATTCCTGAAAAACATTAGAAAATATTAATAAGGTTGAGACAAAGCAGAGCTTGGTCTTTGACTTTATGAATCAGATTTTGGTAATTTGATGAACCATTGCACAAAAGCGTTCATACTTCAGGCAGAGCTGGTAAAATTGGGTAGTTGGTGGTTGCGATTTTTGACATCACTGATTTCCAATCCGAGTCAATACTGAGTAAACCCAAGCTAGTATCAGCCATACCAATTAGTGATGTTCGATACCATTATTTTCCCCACCGACCTGATACTGACTAAATTTAGGCTGGTATCAGCAATACCAATCCAATAGCGATACTAGTTATGCCAATTAGACTGGATAACTAATAATGGATGTATAGACAAAATGTTATTTTTTCCATTTTCCCAGAATTTCTCGTTTCTCTTGCAATTGCTCTTAATAATCCATCAAAAACATCTCTATGTAATGCACTTAAAATGATCAATTCACTAGAAACCCCACCTGAATAAATGTAGGAGCTGAAATATCTGCATACATGACTCTGTTTACACTGTCACTGTGTTTTCAGACTGAGTGACTGACTGTGCTGCTGTGATTACACATTATGAACGTATCCAGGTGGAAGAAAAAGTAGTTCCCAACCGTGTGTGTTTCAAATGAGAGCTCATAAGTTTTGTTTCTTTCCAATGTGTTCCTGTTCTTTTTTTTTTTTTAAACATTACTTCAAATAAAAAAACAGTATCAAAAGTATGGATATTTTGATTTGAGAATCGATACTAGAGCATGAAGATCTGGTATCGGTAGTATTGATATTTCGTTATCGATCTCCACATCACTAATACTGATCCAATAAGCATTGCACCAACTAGACTGATTGTAGATAATAATAGATATACAGCATAGATATGATGCTATTTTTGTCCATTTTTTCTTATTTTTCTAAGTTCTCCATGATGTTTTATTGTAATTAATCAGTTAAAATAGGTTCATTGGTATTTGATTTCTATTTTTCATGAGTTATAGGACTTTCTTAGCAACTTATACAGTACAGGCCAAAAGTTTAGACACACCTTCTCATTCAATGCGTTTTTTTTTTATTTCCATGACTGTTTACATTGTAGATTCTCACTGGAGACATCAAAACTGTGAATGAACGTGTGAACATGTGGGGTTAAGTATGTAACAAAAAAAAAGGTGAAATAACTGGCAACACGTTTTATAGTCTAGTTTCTTCAACAAAGCCACTCTTTGCTATTATTACTGCTTTGCATACTCTTAGCATTTTTCAAGAGGTCGTCACCTGAAATGGTTTTCACTTCACAGCTGTGCCTTATCAGTGTTAATTGATGGAATTTCTTGCTTCATTAAATGGATTGGGACCATCAGTTTTGTTGTGTAGAAGTCAGGTTGGACAACTGTTAAAATTCATATTATGGCAAGAACCAATCAGCTAACTTAAGAAAAACGAGTGGCCATCATTACTTTGAGAAATGATGGTCAGTTAGTCCAGTAAATAGTCATGAAAATAAAGAAAACTTAAATTGAATGAGAAGTTGTGTCCAAACTTTTGGCCTGTACTGTACATCAATTACCAGTCTCATTTCTGCAGATTTGGCATTTATCAAATAATGCAGTACATAACTACTTTGAAAAGCACCACAAAAGTGTATCATTAAAATCTTATCTGTGATCTTTTCAACAATTTTCTGAACTATGCATGTAAGAATGTGGGTGGTCCAACATTTCTCATATCAGTTGTGTTGCAGCTCCTTGGCTCAGCTGGTTCATTTCTGGACCTTATATGAGCTGGCCAGCCATCTCAGCAGGACATTTGGAGGCTGTGTGCTTCTAGCCAGGGGGATTCTGCAAACATGAATAAAGGCTCTCCAGTAAGGCGCATGGTATTTATGTGTGTTTGTTTTGGCTTTGTGATTGTTCTTTGGTAGGGGGGCTTCAGCTTTTCATATAAAAGTTGAAACACTCACACGGCTCCAGAACACCCTGCTGAGTATTTGGGTGCATCCCTGCAGAGGTCACATTTGCAGCACATCGTCATGCAGATTAAAAAAAAAAAACATCATTAGTAGAATATTCTTTGTTGGTGTTTGCACATGTTGCAGTATATATACATTTGCCCTTAAATAAAACCTTCAAAGATATCACTGTACTACTGAAAAAAAAGTGGGCATGCACTCGCACAACACACAATGCGCAACTTTGGAGCTGGGAATGTTGCAAAAAGTTTGGATCCTTTTCTTTATGCATCATCTGAAAGCATGCTGACATTATTTTCAAACTGCCATTTCCTGCAATGGATCTTTATATGCTTTAGAATAGCAAACCTCCTGCTGGGATCATCAGAACCTGAACCAAAAGCATCTTAACTAGAGAGGAGAGGAAGACCTGGCCTGTTGCTCAGTTGTTTGAAGTCTTCTTTTTATATTGTAGTAATTTCTGTATAACACTTGAGAATCCAGGACTCTGAGTCGAGGGTATGAATGAAGGGGCACATAATCCAAGTCCAGAGTAAAGTGTCCACAGCCACTGTTAGTTTGAGGTGCCCAGTGTTCAGCTGCCGATGTCCACGCTGTTTTATGAAGTTCCGATTAAATGCGATGGATTACCGGAAAAGTTTAAACCACTTCACACTTCCTTCTGCTGACAAGCTCTATGGAGCTGATTTGATTTTCCAGTTGGGCTTGGCACCTGTCTACGCTAACAGAAGAACCAAAAGCTGATTGAACAACCATGGCTTGCTGAAGTATTGTCAAGAGGCAGATGAGAAACACCATACCTATTAAAACAGCAAAGCTAAAGCCACCCTGAGGCCCCATCCACACGAAGACAAAACTAGGTCAAAACGCATACGTTTTTTGCAGAGTCTGCGTATCATCCATACGAAGACGGCATTTTGTGGGTCTGTAAACGATCATTTCTGAAACCAGGTTCCAAAGTGGGAAGATTTAGAAACGCCGCGGCTCTGTGTAAACTGGCTCTCTGCAACTTTTAAGATACGCTGATGTCATACTTTCACATCGTCATTAATACGCATGCGCCACAAGCGGCACTATGGCAACAACAACAACAACAACAATGGCGGCGTACTATGTAGTGTATGTGTTGATGAAGCTGGTGACCCTGCTATCCCTTTTGCAGCAAAATCTCCTTCTTCTCAACCACCACAGAGTTGAACAAACAATCATAGAGGACACAGTATGGCACTTTATTGATACACCTCGTCCAGACTAACGTAGTAATTTTCCCACTCATGCTTCCCGGCATGGTCTCTGTTTACAATCTCTGTTGACAACTTTTGCCAAAAGTGTTCATGCCCACTGTTTTTTCTTCCATTTCCGCTTGTTTCCCTCATATCGTTACAGCGCCCCTAGAGGTCTGGCAAGTGTTTTACAGCGTCTTCATGCGTATCGAGTGCATTCACATAGACGTACACATTTTCTGAGACGCCTTCATCTTTATGACGATCGTTTTGGAAACTGTTCAGCGTTCTGACTTCGTGTGGATGGGGCCTGAGTCTCCAAAACATCTCAGCAGAACCACACGCTGATCTTCTCCATGCTACAGAGCATTGATGCCGCATTTCATGCAAAAAGAGCGCCAGCCAAGTGTTGAGTGCATTTAAATGAGCACACTTTTGACAAGGCCAACATTTCTTTATTGTCAATCACTTCTTTGCTGGTCATATTATCAATAATCAATCAATAATCAAATTTCTGAGACACTGAATGTTGTTTTTCCACTAACAGAAACCCAGAATCATCCAACTGAAAGAAACAAATTGAATTGAACCTCTGAAATAGGTGAACTCTTCCATAGTATTCTGCACCTGAATAACACCACTTTATGTTTCCCCCATTACGGCCATTTCACCATGTTGAAATCAGCCACCAGCTGCACATTTATCAACTCAGACGTTCAAAGAACATTCGACAAACACCTGAAAGTACTTGGAAAAGTTAGAAATTGTGGGTTGATTGAGGTAAACTGGAAGGAGGATTGTCGGGTCATTGTGCAGGTGGTACTGATCACGTACCGACTGCTGCACTAAATTCACAGCAGGTGCTCCAGTTGAAGGAGTCAAGTATGTGCATAATGGCTCACATTACACCTTGTTCACATCAAGTGGCACAAGGCTTTAATGTCTCAGGAACTTTCTTTCAAATTGAACTTTTTGTCCTTAGTAGCAATTAGAAATTGAATGCTGAATTAAGAGCTACTCTGGGTAAACTACTGCTATTAAATTTAATAATTATTAGGCTTAATGGTCATTTTAAAAGTTATGAT
The DNA here is from genome assembly GCA_008086565.1 of Thalassoma bifasciatum. Lineage (NCBI taxonomy): Eukaryota > Metazoa > Chordata > Actinopteri > Labriformes > Labridae > Thalassoma > Thalassoma bifasciatum. The sequence continues at coordinate 226,131 of RPOG01000427.1, forward strand.
TAAAATTTATAGTTGTACCTTTCTTTCAGCACAGATGCAGCAAAAATTAAAATGATATAGCATTCAGCCCATTATGGCCCTTTATCTCATTGAATGACTTTAAATCCAGACTGAAATCACTCAAGACACCCTCCTTAAACTGCAACTGTTGCATTTCATTTGTCTGTCATTTTGGTTGTGATAGAACTGAAACCATTGCTGCCTCTTGGCCTCCCTTGGAAAATAGGTTTTTAATCTAATTTCAAGGGGCATACCTTGTTAAATTGCTTATAAAATTCATTTTATTTAAAGGACTATTTCTGATTTACAAGCTTGCAGTCCAAAGTGCTTGACAAAGAAAAAGAGACCCAACACAATTGGAAATGGGTCGAATATTATTAGACTAAAATGGGATAAAAGACGGGGATAGAAAAGAAAAGGATGCTAGAAATAAAATAAAAAATTTAAGCTGAAAAATAAAAAAATAAAAATCAGCTTGATGAAAAAATTAGGCAGTTTTAAAAAGGTCCTCTCTCAGGTGCCGTCTGATGGTTATTGAGCTACAGTTACAGCCTTAATTTGGGTTGAATCCTGTGTCCATTTGGATTCTTTGGATTTGAAGAAATGTAAAATGACTGTCTTACTGCATCCAACCTCAGCAGTGATGGCACTTATCGAGAGGCCCCTTTTTTTGTCTCCCTCCCTTTTCTCCTTTTTGCTTTTTGAAACTCTGCCTAGAACGTCTACAAGATCCAACAGTGTAAAAGGTAAATTTGTGCAATTTGTCAACCCCTTTAAGATTGTGATCAGGAGTGTATCAGGAGGCTGTACGGTGGCACCTGTAGCTGTTACAACACTTTTTTTTGTTCATTTGACTTGGCTCTTGCTGTCAGGGGGATTTAGTTTAGCAGCTCTGAGTGTGGTGAGGTAATCATCACAGAGTAGGGTCAGGTGTGTGTGCCTGATTACTCATGATTTAAAGCAGGTGTGGGAAGGTTATATATGCTCTTCAGCTCCAGTTCCCTGTGCTGACTCATTATCTCACCATCAGAGGTAATGAGAGGTTGCTCATGTGTTTTTCAGTGCACTGGGGCTTCTTAGGCACCACACTCCTCTTGTGTCTGGCTTGCCATTTCAAGTGTCTTCTAGAAAAGTACTCATTGTCTCCAGGCCTCATTTCGACCCCAGCCCTTTGTAATAGACCCACTTGGCCACCTTTTGTGCTTTCTTTACAAAGAAGAGTGTCTGATGAGATTGCTTTCTGGTATTCTGAGGTTTGTTTTGCTTTTAAGAGCCTGTTTGACTCAGCTTATTATTTTTTTCTTTCCCCTAATTAAAAAGGACAAACCCAATATCTTGTGTCAATACAGGCTGGGTTGGCAGTCCAGGAAAACTAGCATGAATTTGAATGTAGCATCTCCCCAGTACTCCATCCAGCCCCTCCACCCTCCCCTCCTCAAAAACGCCGCCACCGCTTACATGCACTCGCACAGCTGATTCGCAAAAAGCAGCTGGGTTTACATGGAGCCTTATATTCTGATTGGAATTGGTTTAGGAGTCCAAACCGAATAAAAACGCTTCGTCTAAACACTTAAATCGAAGTAAACAGGCCAAAACTGAATGGAATTTTTTGGTTGCACAGGGGTAGAATATTCCTTTTCCCAAACCAATCGAAAGGAAAGTTTCTTCATGTAAACAGTGAAACTGAATGGTATCAGGCTACGTTTTGTCTACACATGCTCTGTCTTGACGTAAATGCCCAATGACGTTTACTCCACGTGAAAACATGGCGGCTTCCTCCTCTTCTTCAGTGCATCCAGTAGGTGTGCGTTACTAACAAGCTGTTGCTTGAATAAAAGTGTAAAAAAAATTGCAATTGCTGCGCAAAACAGACAATAGACCTCCATCTTTTTAATCTCATGATTGATCTGCGCGTGAAACGTGTCTGTAAATTGTCTGTTCCGTTAAATGTTGTGGTACATGTAAACGCCAGATTGAATAGATCATGTCACAATCACATGTTAACAGTTGACCTGAGATCTTCAATTGGAATTATTTCAATACAAATGAAAAAAAATCTGCACGTAAATGTGGCTATTGATTCAGAAACACAGACTCAAAACTGGTCACCAGTGCAGGACGTGATTTAATTGATTAAAAAAGGATGTGCCACAAACGCTGGTATTGGTTGGTGTTTTTACAGGTTTACTCCTGCCGTAGACAGCGGCTGTTTTCTGCTCCCTTTTAAGAACACAGCTTGTGTTGATTGCCATTGGGACATAAAGATCATTTTGACCAATATAACAAAAAGTATCTAAATCATATTACCAATCCTACCTTTAATGTATTCACTGATAAAAATGTGTCTCGGATTCAACTCCAGATCTGTTTGTAGGCAGATTTGATCTTAGGATACATGCAACGGTGAGAAAATGTTGACTCCACATCCCAGTTTGACAAAATAAACTGTAGGTCTGGATAACTTTTAGGGTACTCCTGCACTAAAATATCCTTTGAGCAATTTTGTGATTGATCCCTAAGACAAAGCAAGTGAGCTCTGAAAGGCCCTAATCCATTTTCAGTGACACCCTCATCCAATCTTATGTCTTTTTCTGCTTTGACTTTGACACAGTTGCAACTCATCTACATGAGATCACACATTATCAATGCAGAAAGCTCAAAGAGCATCTAAATTGTTAGAACTGTTGAATTAAAAGGTAAAAAAAGAACCCGGACAAAACCACAAAACCCTCAGGCATCTTAAAATCCTTCTGCTCAGACTGATCCACTTTGTTGATGATACCTCACCACGACCGCTTTGATTCATTTATTCACCAGAAGAGAACGGAAATATTTCGAGCACATTTAAAATGTTCTTGGCTCACATTTTTCAGGCTAAGTCCTGTAAGAAAAAGCTGTTAAAAATAATCGCATGTTTTTTAATGGAGTGACGGATAAATTTAGGGCTGTGCCCACAGGATGGAAGTCTTTGTGTTTACCTCACTGTGACAATTTCTCTGCTGGTAATGACTCAATAAAAAATACAGGAGACCTGAAGGGAAGCTTCAAATGTCTGCTTTCCTTCTGCGAGGGAACTCGTGAAATTAATTCTTTGAAGATAGTTTATTTTTCATTACAGCTGACCTGGAGCAGAAAAGCATGCTTGTAATATGCAGGATTTCACTCCTGCCAGTAAAGTGAGCTCCCAACTTATTTACCAGGGTCTATAATAAGATGCATTGAGTCTTTATTATGTTGTCTGTGTTGCAAAAGACTTTTTATTTTAGGTTAAGTCTTTACAAAATTGTGCCCACTCACACTGGTGGTTCAGCTTGGAAACTCTTTATGAAAAGTCCCTTCTCTAAGTTTAACTCTTTGAAGGCCCTTCAGGCACAAGCAAGTGTACCTTTCTTTGAGAGAACAAACAAGACTGATTTTGCAACACCAAAAGTTGGTAAATGCACCTTAAGCAATACTGTAATTTTTGCAGCAAGAACTGAAAGACATGTCATCAAGAAGATATTGAAGTAAGAAAACAATTGCTAACACCTGGTCAGGTTCCTCTGTAAATGTTAAGCCTCAGACCAAATGGGAACTTTACACACACTTGTGCTTTCAGAAGAGATGAGCTCATGAAAACACCCACCCTTATACTGCTTCTACTCATAGACTGTATAATAAGTGGACGTAACGACGTTCGGCTCAATCTGAAGCTTCCAGCAGGTGCCCCAACCCCTGGTGTCTGGCTGCAGCATAGGTCATTACTTGGCTCCACCGGAAATTCTCTACTTTGCAGACTCTGGCTTCACAATGGCGGCTCCCGTGACGGGTTTTTTTTGCTTCAAAATCGTAGAATGTTGACAGGCGGAGCCACACTGTCCATTCTATATACAGTCTATGCTTCTACTTTTAAGTCACCTACTACACAGTGCTTTGGTTTCCCAAGGCTCCAGGCATTGAATCTAGATGCAGAGCAGGAGTGAGAACATCACTAAGATTATAAAATTAGCTCCTCCTGTCACCATTAGGTTTGTGAGGGGGATGAGCATTGAAACTGAATGCAGCAGCGTAGAAAAAAATGAACTTTTTGCAACAAATCAGACCTCACTGAGGACACGCTTGAAGCTCTGCATCCCAACGTTTTGAAAACAGCAATGCCAGAGAAAAAAAATATATATATTACCGGACATGACACCTTGTGTGTGTGAAACAAATAAGCAGGAAAATGTGATTTAAGAGCATGTCAGTCGTTGGCTGAAAGATATTACATTCCTTTTCATTTGTTTGTTTGAGCATGAACGTACTACACAACAGAAGAGATGATGGATGTATGAAAGATGTACTTCTGAGCACTCTCACAACAACAGGTGCTGTTGAGAGAAGACCACATTCAATGTGAGGGCTATGGTATTAATACTGGTTGCTATGGCAATGCATGGCCTACAGAGTTACTGTGGCAGGGAAATAAAACCCCCATCAGCGGGATATTTAAGAGAGATGAGCGCATAATTTGAACGGAGAGCACAAGAGAGCAGTAGAACCAGAAGCATGTGTTTCTGCTGAACTCTGACAAAGCTTTATCAATGCAAACCCAAAAGGCCCTGCTGATTATGTAAAAAAAAAGACATTAGTTTTTTCCCTCTCAATTCAAAGAAGACCACGGTTAAAAGTTGAAGTTTTGTGTTTTTCTGTGGTTTTCCCTGCATCTTCAACACGTCAGGTCCTAGAAATCTTTTATAACTCTCCCACATATTAAAGTCATTTCAGATAAGTTGGCTGAGAGTGAGACAAGGTCGAGTCTAGGTCCTCTTCTTGTATCAGTTCCACTCTGTTTTAATATAAACCTGCTCACATTTTAACACGTTGCACCTAAAGTTAAATTATGTCGTCAGTTAATGGACACAGTCTTTGTTGTATGAATTAAACATCGTCATCAAGTTTCAGGCCAAATGTTTCATCATTATAATATCAGAGGGAGGGAGGGGGGTTAAAACAAGCCCAAAACAGTCTCTATAATTCCTCAGTTTTGGTGTATGTGAATGTAATTCAATTCAATTCAATTTGAACAAGCTTCTTTCAGTTGCCCCTCTCTTCTGTTTAGTGTGGAGACATGAATAGAGCATCACACTTGCAAATTTATTCTTGTTTACCTCACCTTGTTTTTCATATAGCTCATTGTCTTCAAAAAAAAGAAGAAGAAAATGAGTCAGATTTTCTCAGAACTCAGTTATAAAATTACTCACCGACAATCATTTGAGTAGAGCGGTATGCACTTTCAATATTGCAACGTCTCTTCCTGAAATAAATACATAAATGCATCAACAACATTCAGTTACATGGCTTACAAGTGTCACCTTTACGAGTAAACAAACATATTCACCCAGCTTGCCAAGGGCACTTTTTTCCAGGAGACTCAAACAAAAGGAGATGCTATAACCTGAAGTTGCATACAATGCATGAAGTAAACATTATTATTATTACAGCTTCACTAAGAGCAAGCATCATTGTTGGAAAGACAAAGTGGAGGCAAGTGGTTGCCACTTTTGTGGCAACATAATAACGAATAAATTTTACTCATGAAAACAGAAGCCACAAAGGGAAATATCAATGAAGAGCAAGGGAACAGGACATGACATAGAAGACAAGACAAGCTGACCTGGTTTCCTCGTCACTGTCTGCATCCTCCTCCGGTCCGAGGCCAAATGGTCAACCTGGTCCTGTTCTGTGGTTCCCACAGCTACAGAGGCTTACTTCAACATGACTTAAAAATAAGAATAGGGGTGTAAAGATTAATCTAACAATCAATTAATCAATTTATGTTCCAATGATCCAACTATATCAGTGTGTACTTGGCAATTTTGCCTTTCAGATGACATGAATCCATCTAGTATAATTTCAAACAGCAATTCATCGAATGAATTGATACTAGGAAATAGACTCAGTCCACCTGTCTGTGATGTTATCACCACGTGCCTGCAGATGACAAAACACAGCATGGCGGATGGCAGAAGAGAAGCCGGCAAGCGAAAAATGATCAAGTCACCTTTGTGCTCCAGTGTGTTTCCACACACACACACATTAACCCTGTGGTGCATAGTGGTCACTACAGTGGACACCTATTTAAAAGTTATTTACTCCTAAATTCAATGGTTCATGTGGTGGAAATTCACGTGAGCCTGTGTCAGGATATTTTTATTCTTCTTAGGGTCTGACAAAATGTTTTCAATTCTTTTTCCAAACATATTTTTGAACATGATATAGACAAACACTTGAGGGTGAAAAAGCTTATAAGCTATAAATTAATCAGCGTTAAAATGAATGAAAGAGTTAAAACGTTTTGCATAACATTAAAAAAAGCTTATTCATGAAATTACCAAAGGACAAAGAAAACAAAAAGAAGTAAAAACAAAAAAAAAAGTAATATTTACATGAAGTTCATACTGTTTTATGTTGAATGGTCAGTTACAAATATTTGGAGTAAAAATTGGAAAGAAAATGCATGCCTTAATACAAATAAAAACACTCAAGGGAAAAATCCTGACACTGACTTTAATAATTCATGCATCAGAGGTTTAAGACACTCGCTGTTTGTAGGACATTTAAAGATCAAGTAGAATACCAGGGCAACATGATAAATCCACTCTCCAACCACCTTGCAAGGTGCTGTGGGATAATGTACAATTTTTGTGTTGAAAAACAAAAGCAGAGGTAGGTAAACCAACTGGTTAAAACTAAAAAGTTACTGGATCAATTTCAAGTCACAGTATCATTGCGGATCGTATTGTACTGGCCACTGCAGATCATGACACAAATCAAATGGTTGTTGAACTGGATTGTTAAACCCCAACTTAAAAATATCCAATCTTGGGAAAACAATCCAAATGTCAGCACAATCTGCTGGACCAGTTATTGGTTGGTTTTTCCTGTCACCATTGCAGGGCAACATAAGACCTCTCTGATTTCTGTTAAGCACTGTCACTATATATTTAAACTAGTTTCAGGACACTGCCTTCAATCCTGTTATATGAATAAAGCCAAATAAAAATAAAAAATGACTTCTGGCCACTCATAGCCTTTTTATTGACATGATTTTAGTGTAAGACATCTCTAATCTGCTTGTAGTCTGAATATGTGCTCACACCACACTGTTGTCAGCTGCTTTAGTCACATAATGAATTACTTGAAATCAGCTCTTCCTTGCTGCTCTAGTTCACGTTGCCAGCTGCAACAATAACAAATCGACTGCACCAGCACAGGACAACTTACTCTGTAGGCTTTCGCTTAGAGTAAGAGCCTCGAGGCTAAAAATAAATGTTGGATCAGTGTATAAGTGATTAAATATCTCATTAAATGTAATATCAGAGGCATCAGAAATAACTGTGGTTTGTTTCACTTAAGTAACAACTAAAAGTCTAACTCTCACAAATATGTTTTCTGCCTCACAGTTAACTTGTTACAGAAACGTTAATTAAGCAGATCTTGCCACTCCAACCTGCTGCAGCTGATAATTGGCACAAGCACAAAGAGAATCACACCTTAAACCCAGCCACTGTGATAAAGAGCTGTTTGGTTTTTTTTGGCTTCATTTTAAAATTAGATTCTCACACATCACTTGACTCATGTGTAATTTGACATTTCTGCTGATTTTGATGCAAATCAGTTGTGTACTGAGTGCACTGCACAAAGCTGATTACTTATAACAATTGATCAATATATTGACCGACCTGACACATGCAGTATGTAAAGACTATGGGTGGATTGTAGCACCACAGCCCCTCTGTGTGGGGTTTATGGGGCAGTTTAAGCCTGAAAATGACAGAGTAAATCCACAGGAGGATGATCTGAGTGGGTTGTTTTACTGAATACATTCAACCTTTTTAATTTCTTAATTTCAGGGTTGGGACTCTAATGCGTTAATTGCGATTGATAAATCAGTAATACTGTTGTGTTAAAAATATCAATGCATATTAATTGCTCCTTCTGTATTTTAGCATTGTGGAAAGTTTCTCACATTTTATCGTGTTTGAATGCATAGCTGCTGTTTTAGCTGGCCCTGGGAGTTTTGGCCACTTTTGCTCCAGTGTAAACTCGTGGGAAAAGCGCAAGAAGTGTTCATCAGTTTGTCTCTTTAACATAGTCTTGATTATGAGACCTTAAAGAAAACTGTGCCTCAGGGCATATGAATAAACTGCCGACCAAACCTACATTGAGTGTGCGTGAGAGAAAATGCGTGCTTTTTGAAAAATGGAGCCAGGTGTGTAGTGTTTGTAAAATATCATTGTAAAATAGTTTGATAAACTTCCTGTTCATCTTCTCTTTGTTTTGCACAAAACCTGTTTTTATTTTCTTTTTTGATTCTTTGACTTTAAATCCAAACGCTCTGAATCTGCAGCATTAATGTCACTCAACAATGCATCATGGGATATGTAGGCTTTGTATCCTCGATTACAAAGCAAAAATTGAAATCTAAACAAGTGTCTTATTTCATGTAAAAGTTGTCTTTTTTGTTTTACAGAATGCATCTTTTTTCTTAAGGGTCTTGATTATGAGAACCTAAAGAAAACTGTGCTCTGGGCTTATGAACTTTTGCTTGATACTCACTGATAAAAATTTCGAACTAGTGATAAGCTGCTGACCAAACCTACATCCAGTGGGCACAAGAGAAAAGCGTGCTTTTTTGACAAGTGTAGCCAGGCGGGGTAGTGTCAGATCCATGGAGGATTTGAAGAAGTTAATACTACTTGAGTTTAAGGCTGTCTACCTGAGCAAATCATTGTTTTAATCAAATGAACAAAAAGTTTCCTCACTCACAAAAGCTGACATTCCAGCCGACAAGTTCATCCTGACACATAAGTGGGTTTCTTTTCAGCTTGGGTATCTTGTGGTCAGGCTGCTGTGCCTGAAAAAAATATGAGGTCACCAAAACCTGTGTGTGAAAGCGCAGCTCCGACTTCAGCTGAGGGCCACTATCAACTGAATGCTTAACATGTTGCAGCTAGTGTGGAAGTTACATTATTCCAACTAGTGTTGAGTTTACAGAAGGTCCTTTATAGTCTGCCTGAATTTCTGAAATTTATTCTGTATTGTTCATTCCTAAAACTGCTGCATTTTATGACGTAATAATAATAATAATAATAATAATAATAGTAACTTTATGTATATAGCACTTTCAAAAACAATGTTACATTGCTTGAAGTGCTTCACAGAAATTAAAAACTTTTACAAGAAACAAAAGAGAGTATATAAAGCAGAAATAAAAGAGAAATAAAAGAGAAAAAAACACCAGAAAAAAGGGGGGGGGGGGACAACAAAAAAACAACAACAACAACATTGTCAAAACAAATAATATAAGGAAAAACAGAGGATTTAGGACCCTCCTGTGATTCTGTCAAAGGCAAAAATATAAACAGGACAAGACATATGAAACAGGCTCAGCAATTAAAAATAAAATAAAACAAGGTTTGGTTTTCTTAAGCTTATGTATTCATTCAGTTCACTATTCATTGATTCACTTGTATACCATTTGAAAAATGATTCTCACTGTTCTTGGGTCAAATATTAATATGCAATTAAAATGTAATTACTTGAGATAAATTAAAAAGCTTCTCATTGATAATTTTTTTTTTCAATTAAGTTCCAGCCCTACATAATTTAGTTGTTGGTTAATGATTGCTTGCTATTACTTCCTTTCTTCCAACTCTCTTATAATTTAGAATATTCTATACTTTTCAATCTAATGTCTTTCAGCGCTGTTGATACTGTTTTGTTTTGAGTTGTTCTTTGCATGACTGGTGCTTTATAAATAAACTTGTCTAACCTGTCGTATCTACAATGGGTCAGAGTGTGACTAAAACAACTGTGACTGCCCAAAGTAACCTTTCCGGGAGGATGTAAAAATAATCAATTTTCTGTTTCCCGTCAGGACTGTGGAGCTGACTTTGGAGCGGAGCTTGAACTGGAAGCTTCTCCACAGAGAAGCCCTGCAGGCAGACACCTCTCGCCCACTCCGGTGTCACAGTTTGGAAAAAAAAAAAACGGACACAGTGTGTAAAAGAAATTTCACAATCTTGAAGCACACATTTACATTTTGGACACCAGGCTGACACTCTGATCCACAGTGAATAACTCGGGCAAACCTAGCTGTTGGCAGTCTCCACTGAAACCAGGGTGTGAAATCAAGACCACTGCTGGTGTGACACGAAGCCCACCTCATCCTTTGAAAATCTGCATCCCATGTGCATGCGGCTCAGCTCAATCATCACAAAGATATGGTGAATTAAATGGATTCTTTACCGCAGTAAAATTCTTCCAGGACTATGAGAAAACTAGCAATTAAAAGAGGTATTTTCTTTCTTCCAGTGTTTGATTTCAATATGTGAACCTCCTATTCATACCCAGATAAAAAGACGTCTTGCCCTCTGAAGCATGCACAGCAGTTACATGACTCAAGCCAGGATGATTTCAGACATCCATCACAAAGGAGAGCTGCTCTTTCGTGCCATGTTTCATTATGAATCCCCGAGGATTAAAGGAACATACTGACACATTCATGTAAGCCTGTTAACCTCCAGACTATTTCACAGGAACAGACTTGTGTAGTCTTAATGTGCTTTTTTTTAATTCACGGACCTCAAAGTCTCTGATACAGATGCTCTTCTCTTTTTTCTTCTTCTCTGTTTTGTGCATTTACAGGAAAGAAAACGGACTAATCTCACACACCTCTCTTTTGTGTTCATATAAAAAGAAGTTCATTTCAATCAGTATTGCTTGAGCTATCCTGCACTAGTCGTCTTTAATAATTTTCAATACAGCAAGAACATTAAGATAAATAGCTTTTTTGGACCAGAGCAGATGGAAAAAGTTATTTTGCCCTTCTTAAACTATCCATCCAATAACACTAAAACAAGCACTCACTATCATCCAAATCAGAATGACAGACACCTTAAATCTCCTCAAGAAAATCAGTTTGACTTTCCTTAGGTGAAAGGAAGAGATAAGATATCACTTTTAAAAGGATGGTGTAATCCAAACTAAATCCATCCATGGGTTCAAAACCTCTTCTTGAAATTGTCAACCATATTTTATTATGATGTCCTTATACATCGGCCCACTTAGATGAGCTGTATGAGTCAGGGAGACACTAAGATGTAGGGGGTGGGACTTGTTTGTTGGGAATGTTTTCAAGAGATTGAAATGGAAAACACAGATATTCATCTCCTTTTCATGGTGTTTTCTTCCTCAAGAGAAAAAAAAGAGGGGTAGTAGAATCAGAGGTAGCATGTGTCAGTCCCCTTAGTGGTATCTTTGCAACACATCTTTTGTCTTTACCGACAGTGGAAGTGCTACAGCAGCTCATCTTTGGCCTTAACACGTCAGTGACATTTTTCAACAGTTCCTCTGGTGAAATGACTGGATGTACCATCTGCTACATTCTGGTCTTGGTGCTGGAAAAAGAATATCAGTAATTACAGAAAGATGACCATGATTATCAATTTGAATTAAGGAGAGCTCTTAGGACTAGATATAATAGTAACAGAATTATAAAGCTGGAGAAGAAAGCAGGTTGTTTGTTTAAATCGACTGTCAAGGGAAGCAGCCGTATGGAAGCTCATGTCGGACATAATTCAAATGAAAATGGAAATGCAATACAGTAAATACCTTTTCATTTTAGCAATAAAAGCGCATTATTTTAGTCATAGCGAAAATGACAAGTCAAATATCCGATAATCATTTTTATTTTCAAGACTGCAAATTATGTGACATTCAAATCCAAATGAAAAGGGTGTTTCCATTTTAATTTGCAAGTAATGGGCCGCTGAATACTGGTCATAATTCAAATGAAAATACAAACGTGAAAATTAAAATGCAATGTAACCAGCCATTGACATCCCAGAAGAAGCAGGGACTATTTGTCACGAATCAAACACCTCTCTAGAACATGCCAAAACCGAAAAAAAAAAAAAAAAATTACTCTACGCACAGTACACTTGTGGTCACACTGGCCAAATGAACTTGACTTTAGGGTTTAAGTGTGCTTGAGCAAAGAACAGATTGTTAATGTGACTACGCTCACATTTATTCTCTGTCAAGCACAGCCTTCCTCTTTGCAGTTTCATCATCCTCTCATTTAATCATTTCCCTAAGATACAGGATGTCCCTCAAGTCTTTCTTTTTGAAAAAGTATATGACTTAAAAATTGAGATATCTCATTCAGATTTTTTTGTGTGTACTCAGTAGTTATTGTGTGTCCCAAACAGCTGCTTGTGACTGTTACGCTGTGAGCCTATTGTTGCCAAAGTACACTGCAGAAAGGTATCAATCTTTGCAGAGCAGATTGTACCAAACTGGAAAACAGACACAAAAACAAAAAGAGTACCCAGCTTTTTCAAAATAAAGCATCATATTCTTGCTCCCAATCTTAAATCCTATCCGCATATATCAAAACCACATCACTACTGGTGGCACAGGGCCTGAAGTCATCAGCAGGGACCCAGAGGTAATCTGACCAAGTGGACCAGGAAAAGTTTATCTTGGAGGTCAGTACTTCATAACTCTAAAAGTCATTCCACATCATTTTTATAAGAACACCAACAGAAAGGTGAATGAATGGAATGAACTTAAAGAAGTTTTTGGGGTGTCAGTGTCACAGCACAGATCCTGCAGGAGCATGTGGTTCTCCTGTGATCTTATGATTTCAAGTATCCACCTGCTCCAGAGTGCACTGGACTGTGCTTTAGAGAAGAAACCAGTGTGATTGGATAGCTACCAAGAATTTTGTTTGTTTCCTTATAAATAGTAAAAGAGATTTTATGGACAGCCTGTATCATCCTCCACAACAACAACAACAACAACACAAAACTGTTAAGTCCAAGTGCTGCAGTCTTCCTGTGAAGTGGCTTAATGTCTCTTCTTGGAAGTGGATTGCATGATCAGTGCACTGTGAGTGGAACATGAGTCCTTTGGTAAAAAATAGACTGGGTTTTTTGAGGGAAGGGAAGTAAAAATAAAAACACTTTTCTTGGTATAAAGCGAAAGGGTTTTTTATCACTGAAAGTTAGGATTGTACAAAACAAAATGAGGTCACAGATAAAGGCAGGAGAAATTCGACGGTCTTGAAACAAGAGCAAGGAAATCTGAGTATAATGAATAAATGAATATTTTTATTTTGGTCACAGTAATCAGTACAAAAGTTTAACTTTGTGCAATCAGTTTGCAAATCAAAAGGGAAAGAACATTTATATGCATGCTTGCACAAAGCATTTAATCAGTCGCAAATGAATGGACATTCTGTAACCAAAGGAGTAGGCTGAAGCTGAGGCTTATTTTTGACTATACAATATCCTAGTGATGAGTAAAAAGACATAAAATAAACTTAACCAACTACTTTATCTTCCAAAACCAGGCAAAAATCAATAAACAAACAAACAAACACCTTCCCTGAACCATGTGCTGAACAAGCTTTAAATCTCTCTGTGAATGCTGATATATTCAGTACATGTAGGTCTTCAAAACTGATCCATTACCTTGTGAAAAAAGGAGACTTTACAATTGGGCTAAAACAGTAGGACAAAGATTTGTTCATTTTTAAAAGAGGTTGGACCACCATGTTTTATACTGTTGTTTTTAATTTAATTGGAAAAAGGTGGGGACTTTGCCAAGGTGGTTGGATTTATGTAAGACAAGGTTTTAAACAAGTTGGGCATAAACATCTGCAAAAATCTCTTGTATGTTTCCTATGAAGAGGCAGTAAAATGAAAAAGAGTGAGTCTCACCACACGTCAACTAAAGCGCAAGGACAGCTTAAAAAGACTCAATGAAGTCCATCTAAGACGACTTAGAAACAATACCTTGTAAATTAGCATTTAACATTTAAAAACATGGACACAAAAAACAATCTTGCTCTTTAATATTCCTCTGATGAAGTGGTCTCAGGCATGAGCAGACTCTGCACCTCTCAACCACTGACGTAGGTTTGAAATCTGCTTTCTACAGCGTTTTTCAGTGAGCTCATTACATTACAGTATGTCAATCTTTGGTACTCTATTAGACCCCTTCTCCTTTTCTGAGTTAGAATGGTTGGGGAGGCCATAAACTGCACAAAACATGGGCTTTTTTTTCCAGACAGTAGTTTCTCATGCTACTTCATTTCCTGCCCCCTATCTGAATTTTGCTCTCTCGTGATGCAGCACTGTGACGCCACATGGACACAAGCTATTCAACCTTTTAGATAGAACATAACTCAGTGTTCACAGTGCAACTATCTGTGCTGTCGTAGGATCAGAAAATGAAAATCACATCCACTTGAAGTAGTCAACTGTATGTACAGTTGCATTTCAACACCTGAGTAACTGTGGCAGTTTTTAGGAATAAATTCATCACTGAACTTTTACACCCTTATCCACAAAAATGCAATATTTGGAGGATATCAAAAGTTTTATAATTCTTTCTGTAATACCCAGATTAATTTTTGATCATTTTTTTTCTTGCCTGAGAGAGAAATTTGTCAAATCATGATACAAACACTGTGGTTGCCCTTTGATTGAACGAGCGAGAGAAAGGCAGACATCTGATGTCTGTGGCCTCAGACTCATCCTGATCTATTTTTATCACTCATAAGCTCCTAAATGAGGCTTGTGAAATATCAGACACATTTGTAACTTTAAGATCCTTAGCTATTCATCTTTTACACTTGTGTCTGTGTGTGTGGGTGTACCAATGTGTGTGTGTGTGTGACTGTTTGTGTGGTCAGTGATTTAACATTTAGAACAAAAGCGACAAGGCACCGAGGACAGAGAAAGAGGAGACGAGGGAGCAGATGCATGTGCTGGCTTCTTCCTCTGAAAACAAATGAAGCTGCAACAATGGTGAATAAAAGAAATAATTCAGGAGCAAATTAAGCACTGTTGAGGCCCGAGGCAAGCAATACAAACAACTTAGCCAGACTGTAAGCATTAGAGATGTAGATTCATGAATAAATGATCCTCAGATCCCCAATTTGACATCACAAAGATACACAGCAAGCCCACCATCAAAGACTGTCACTGCAGGAGTAATAACTTTCCCAATCTCTTTCTTCCATTCCCCGGTCTCTCTTCTTTCATTTTTCATGCAACACATTGTAATTACCTCTCTCGCACTGATGCCTGGGTAGCAAGGTTTGATACCGGCACAGGGGCGGGTGTCGAGACATCAGACGCCTGTGGAAGGCAACCACCTGCTGTGTTCTTGATGGGTAAAACCAACCCGATATGATTTCAGATATCTAGTAACGCTGACAGTCGAAGTCCCATGTTTCAAACTGATGACATCCTCCTGGGATCTGAAAGCTGTGATGTACGCAGCAGCCATCAGTTCTGGTGACAAGTGCACTGATGCAGGAACTGCCAGATGGAAGCCTCATGTGGGAAGTCAAGTCAACTCCTCCTCTCAGTAAACTTCATTGTTTTATCAGCGGCACAGACCTCGACAACTTTGTTATGAATAAAAAGTCCCCCCCGCCCTCTCTCTAGCTCTCTATCTTTCTTTGTTTCTGTCTCAGTGGTCTGCTGGAATAATTGTACAAGGCCAACCACACACCAGACAACTTTTTAGATCTTGACCACTTTTAAAATCATGGGCTCACATTTACAGGCAGTTCAGACCGATTTTTAACATGACAGACTTTGGTTTGCACACACTGAAGGATACTTTCAGAATTCCACATGCAACATTTGGGGCCATGATGAGGTTTCACACAGCTTTGAATGATTAAATATCACTTCACAAGGAAATTAACATTGTCAGCCAGCCATTATTGGGGGTATTTCAACCAGGAATTGTAAATATCAAGCATGTTTGATATCAACAACTCCAGGTCTAGGATGCTGGCAATTAGTGGCAGTTTCTCAAACTAGATGTTACATATTCCCCAACTTGACTGATTCATTTTTTCATGCCACTTTAGGCTACATTTTTCTTTATATACACCAACCAGAAAACCTTTTAGCAGCTAAATGAAATTTAAAAACAGAAAACTAATCTTTTTCATCTAAAAATGTCCCTGAGCATACCAGTCATTCATGCCTGGAATGATTTCTGTCAAAAACAGAAATCATTCCAGATTTTAGGTTCAAATGAGGTTTTTGAATATTAAATATGTTCATTTATTTATTTTCAACAAGAATATCAAAATCTGGGACTAATGCTAAAACAGACTGATTTTGGCCAAATAAAACAAAAAAAAAAAAAACAGCAGTGAAATGCAGGAGTTTGTTTTTTGGTTTAAGTAAGTGTGAATGGAACTCAAGGGATTGGGATTGGACAGCTGTGTAGCTTTAAGAAAACCACCAGTCAATAAGGTTAATGGGAAAAAAGCTTCAGTTTGCTAGAGAGTATTAACATTGGATTCTGTAGGAATGGAAGAAGGTCATGTGATCTGATGAGTCCAGATTTACCCTGTTCCAGAGTGATGGGCGCATCAGGGTAAGAAGAGAGGCAGGTGAAGTGATGCACCCTTTGTGCGTGGTGCCTACTGTACAAGCCTGTGGGGGCAGTGTTACGATCTGGGGTTGCTGCAGTTGGTCAGGTCTAGGTTCAGCAACATTATGTTCCCATAGAATGAGGTCAGCTGACTACCTGAATATACTGAATAACCAGGTTATTCCATCAATGGATTTTTTTTTCTTCTGTGGGGCATATTCCAAGATGACAATGCAAGGATTCATCGGGCTAAAATTGTGGAAGAGTGGTTCAGGGAGCATGAGACATCTTTTTCACACATGGATTGACCACCACAGAGTCCAGACCTTAACCCCATTGAGAATCTTTGTGATGTTCTGGAGAAGGCTTTGTGCAGTGGTCCGACTCTCCCATCATCAATACAAGATCTTGGTGAAAAATTAAAACAACACCGGATGGAAATAAATCTGGGGACATTGCAGAAGCTTACATCAGAAAAAAGTCAAACGCTTTTTCCTTTCATAAAAGAAGGCTGGTGGGTTGTTTGATTTACTCTTGTGTCTCTCTTGTCTCTCTCTAACACCACAGTCCTAGCCTACCACCTGCAAAGTTTTCACTCGGTCATCCACAAAGCTTCTCTGACTCTTCCCTGATTTAGCAAAGCTCTTCATCTGCTGTTTTAAATAAACCTGGTTAAACACAGATCCCTTGTTCTGAATTGAAGTTCAGCAAGTTCTTCCATTACTGGGTTCAACTTGACACTCAAGTTCACACAACCGCCTTCATTTGGAAAACCACCCACGGTTAAAACTTGTTATTAAGGGTCCCAGCACAGAGCCATGGCTAATTATCCCGCTGTACAACCGCAGATCTGACCACAACACGATGCACCCCTGACTTTCAGCTCTCATGCACATCTAATAGAAGTAATGTGATGCAGGAATACTGTGTGTCACTGAACCTGGTGTTAGACTGATCAACACAGATCAGCTCTCTGTCGGAAAACCAAGGTTTTAAACAGACGCTGATTGCGATCACAGTTTTAGATTCTCCTGTCAGTGAATTACCACGAGGCATCAAACTGAGGACGGATTATTTAGCAAGTAAACAAGCTGTCAAATGTGTCTGAGTTTGAGAGACAGGTTTCCTTTATCACTCTCTGTGCAAGCTGAGCGCACGTCTAGACGTTCTGTATGCGTGTCATTCAGCCTGTTCTTTTATGTTTGAGTTTGCATATGTAATTTAGATGAGAAATCCATGTGATGTGTCAGTCAGAGCAGGATTAGAGATGTATCTGTATCATCAAAATCATGCAAACAAAGTTGTCAACGTCACTTCAAAGTCTCATGTTCTCCCTGCAGCGCATAATTAGCATGAACTGAAGTGATGGAGCTCCACACTACAGGTGTTGTCTGACACTTGCTGCTTGTGCCCCTTGGAGCTTTGCTGCCAGAGATTAATCAAGACAACTGCTGCGGTAAACAGACTACAGCTGAATTAGCATTATCTAAATAGAATCGCCTTTCCTTCTTGGCCTGAATAAAACAAGTTTAGCACCATGGCACAATTAACACAGTGGCCGGCAGCTGAATGTGGGAGAAAGTAAGAGACAGAGATAAAGTGTGACAGAAAGACAGATGGAGGAGCAATAAACCTACAAATCAGCTTTATGCATTCATACCCTCTGGTTAACAGTAAAAAGAGAAGTTCAGATGCAAAAGGATTAAATATGAATAAGATATATCCACATCTTTCTTTCTTTCTGCAGTGAACTATCACATTTTTATCAGCCGTGTCTCATGGAACAGATGTACTATGTGAAAATAAAGTGCAGTAGTCACACATTTGAGAAGGATTTGGCATCAAGTCTAGGACACATTTCCACACACAAGAAAAGAAACGCTTACAGGAGGATGATAAATCTCCTCCAGTAAGCCTGATAGCTTTAGAGCCTAAAGCAGAGTAATCAGGCTCATTTAAGGACCAATGTCTGCCTTCCAACATAATTCATCAAAGGTCTGATCATCAGAGGATTGTGAAGTTTATCTTGGCAGATTATCATGTGGTGTGAGGTTCGTTTAAGAGATATTTCAGGGTTTTTTGAAAAGGAGTTGTATGAGTTACATCTCAAGTTTGTATTTATTATTCAGGCTACCTTCTTGTCCATGGTTGATTATGGCGATGTTCTCTATATGCATGCAGCGTCTTCTTCTCTGAAGATGTTGGACTCAGTATATCATTCTGCTTTAAGATTTGTCTTTGGTTCGGATTTCGTCTCATCATTGTGATTTGTACGAGAGAGTTGGTCTGTCTTCCCTACATATCAGACGAATGGAGCATTGTTACATCTTTCTGTACAAAACTATTCCCCATGAACTGCCCTCCAATTTAAGCTCTTTACTGACTCCTAGAACAGTCAGTGGCTGTAATCTGAGGTCTCATGGGCTCATCACATTTGTTATTCCTCAAACTTGAACAGTATTTGGTAAGAAAGCTTTTAATGTTTTTGCTCCGGCATCTTGAGAAACTTACAACTTTAACTTATTTTAAAACTAGAATCAAGGTACATTTAACTGCTGTACATGTTTTAATGATTAAGTGGTGGATAAATGAAGTAATGGTTTTATTATCATTTTATTGACTTAATTCTTGTTATTTGTTTTATATGACATTGACTGTATGGCTGACTATGAATCATCGTGTGCAGCTGTCTTGGCCAGGACTCCCTTGTAAAAGAGATTTTTTTTTATCTCAATGGGAAAACTCCTGGTAAAATAAAGGTTAAATTACTACAGAATTCAGCTGCACGTTCCCTGACTAAGACCAAATGACAAACCAACATTATATTGGTTTTAAAATCATTGCATTGGCTACCTGTGTGTTTCAGAATCGATTTTATGGTTCTTGGTATGAAAAATGTCTTGATAATCTTTGGCCTTCTCATCTTTCAGGGCTGCTAATACCAATGAACCTTCATGGACCCTCCGCTCCTTTGGCAGCAGGTTTCTTGTTCCAAAATTCAGGACACACTCATGGCGAGGCATCTTTTCACTATTACAGCCCCCATGTATGGATGAGTCTGCCAGAGGAGCTCAGGTCAACAGAGAGCATTCATGTTTTTAAGAGCAGGCTCAAGACCCACCTTAAAGGTTAAAATTTACCTTGCTTATATTGATTTATTCTGGTAGCTTAGGTATCTTATTTCACAGTTGTTCATATCTACTTACATTATTTTAGAGGTTGTCTTATTTATACCTTAGCTTTCACTTTTTTTAACCTTTATTTTGCTTTATCTTTTTTTTTTTTTTTTACCAAACACTTTAATTAGTTAATTTTGAGGAAAAACTTGCTTTAAACAAGCCTTGAATCAGGTCGCACACCCTCAGTCACTATGGAAGGCAAAGCTGACATAAAACTATTTCCTGTAAGGCTAGCATTATTAACAAAAAAAAAAAAAAAAAACTACAATGTTTGTTCATCTAAATCAAAGGTGAGTATGAATGAGCATTTAGGGCAGAATCCATGGAAATATGCCAGAGTTAGCCATCAAGATAATTTTGATCTGTAGTCTCAGGAAGATCAGGGCAGAGTTTATAACAATTAAAACAGAAGAGACTTTGAAAAAGACGGATAAAAACACATCATGCAGCATAAAAAAACAAAAAAACATGATACACCACGGTGAGTCCCACTCCAACAAAAAGTGCAAATAGAAATATAAATTAAAAAAAGAGTGCTATTGTGTGAAAAAGAGTGCTTTACCTGGGGTTGGTTGGACAAAAAGTTGACTCTAGCTGCCTTACACCAGCAGCCTGTATCACAAAAGTAGAAATGCACAACTTTGAATCAGTTAAATACATGTATACACACTTGCACAATGATGTTTTGAGCCAGTGTTTTATTTTTAAATGGTTTTAAATGTATGATAAGTGTTACGTTCACTGGTTGCAACAAGTATGCTATTCAAGTTACTACACACAGACGGGCCATATATAATATACGTGTAATGTAACTTTCCTAAAATATTATACATAAACTTTGAACTTCTACCCAGCAGTTAAGTAAAGAGATGGAATAATTGCCCTTGTTTGTTACTCTAATGATAATATATTGATTTGGAGATTAAAAGACAAGAGAAAGGGAAGTTCATCTCTTGAGGAGACAAATCAGGCCTTGGATTTGGTTTAAAATGATATGGTGTTTTATCTGCCAACAAAATAATGACAGACCCCAAAGCAGCAGTCACACTTGTGTTTATAAGTTGAAGTCTTCGCCAAGTGTTGTGCTGATGTAATACAGAGATATCGCCTAATTATTTGGAGTTATGATTTCTTTATTCTCAAAGCCAGCTGGTTCATTATTTGAGCCACTTGTTAAAACAGTTGCAATAATCAACCTCCAAAACAAGCTGAACCAGTCAGAAAATCGTTTTAAAGTTATGCTCTACAGCACTATTGTCAGACAGCAGCACTCCGTGAGCTGGAAGCGGTGAAGGAGCTATTTAGAGTGCTCTTTCCCCCTTTGTCCAGCTCCCTGTTTGTGGAAGCATCAAGCCTGGACAAACAAACCAATCATTCCAAATAATATTGTTTAAAGCAGTCTGCCATTAGGTCAGCCAAGTAAAGCCTTTGTTTGAATTACAAGCCATGTAAACCAAGAGCCCCACAACAAGGCTTTTACCTGCAGCTACGACTCTTTGTTAGCTGGATTCACAAACTGCAAGATTACTTTGGACAATAAGTGTTTGTGTTCCCTTTTGTCTCTTATTTACAGGCAGGAGTAAATCACAGGGAGAAGACGTAGCATTTATAAGACAATGAAATCTACCAGCATAGTGAGCCGTAAAAAGCTGAATTTTTAATTTGGTTATAGATCACAACTGAATGA
This sequence comes from Thalassoma bifasciatum, assembly GCA_008086565.1. Taxonomy (NCBI): domain Eukaryota; kingdom Metazoa; phylum Chordata; class Actinopteri; order Labriformes; family Labridae; genus Thalassoma; species Thalassoma bifasciatum. The sequence goes on from RPOG01000427.1 coordinate 247,434, forward strand.
TACCTACAGTTGTTTATATCCTCATGAGCAGTGATTTAAAGGAGATAATAATTGTTGGTGGTGCTTAGAGAGTTTGGTGGACAGATTGGTTTGATTGCAAAGAATAAATATTTTTTCACTCTTCTTCATTTTAAAAATTTGAACATGAAAGAAATGAGTCCTGACTGACCTGAGATGATTGCACACTGCACCACAGTCCAATAAACAGTACATGTGTGGGTTACAGCATTCTGAATGAGCTATGGCTATCTGCTGGATTTCTTTTTTTACAGTGCAGGAACTGTGAAAATAGCCCAGCCTGTTAGAAATTGGCTGGTAAGCAAGTTCTTCAGTGAGGTATCCTTGACTTCGGCTTGAAGGCCAATCATATTTGAGTGTTTAGGTAACTCAACTTATGTATAGGCGTAGCCAAAGAAAGTTATAAATGTACAGTATTCCCAGATATTGGGGCTCACTTTTTGGGGAGAGAGCAGTGCTGTAAACTTTATCTGTGACCTCAATAAATGCTGAACTAAGGAATTGTTCTTCAACATGTAATTCTTGGGAGGTGATCATTTAAAGAATCGGGTAATTCTAACAATTGATGCCATGACCCAACACCAACATCAAACTACAGTCTTATGTATAATGGCCCTTTTCCACTCTACAGTTCCAGCTCTACTCTACTCGCCTTGGTTTTATTACCTTTTCCACTAGCCCGACTACAGACTCACGGTGGGCGTGGATCTTATAACAGCTGCACTAAAGTGCTGCGCAGAAGTGCGTGCATGTCATCTATAACGCGACACAAACATAATTTTGAACTAACATATATGCCACCGTGGTCTTTAAAGAAAGAAAAAAGCTTTCAAAAGATTTCATTAAAGTAATACAGCGGCTAAATGTCGGGCGCCATGACAACGGAGGTAAACAACAGCCTCGTGCTGCGTCACGCAGAGGAAAATGAAGGAGCTGCTTCCTGACATTAACTCTTTCCTGGGTCCAGTGAGATCACTTTAATTTTTTACTTTTGGGCCTTGTACACCAGAGATTTTTTTGTTGATGAATCATTCTTCTTTGAACTGGTTTTCCTTTTTGGTTCCCTGTGGGTTAATGGACTGATTGGTGCGTAAAGACTCTCCTGGCAGACAGATTGCTCCTGTGCCGACAAACTTTGATTTAATCAAAAAGATTCTTTAAACTGAACTATCTTTGTTGTTAACTTTTTTTTTCGTTCAAGGAGGACTTTTAACTTATTTAGGAATCATGAAGGTGCATTCTAGGGCTGTATTTTGTGTTCATTCAGTGTGGTTCTGTAGTGTCGGGTTTAAATGTCATTAAAAACCCGTCACCGACTTATTCGTTTGCCTCTTGTAAGTGATTTGTACAGAGGTTAGAAAGTGAAGCTTCAGTGAAGACATTCTCCGACCAGTGAGTGACGGGCAGTCCGTTGACGTCACCTTTTAGTATCGGCTCAGCTCGCTTGGAACCAGGGTAGAGTAGGTACTAAAAACTGGTGTCTGATGCCTAGTACTGTGCTTATGGAAACGCAACACAAACCGAGTCAAGGCGAGTAGCGTAGGGCTAAGACGGGTCAGTGGAAAAGGGCCATAAGAGAAGTGTTGACTTGCTGGTGCCACAAAGTTTAAACCTTTCTTACAACAACTTGTGGGTAAAAGTTCAGGCAGCAGGTATGAGCCCAGGGTTTTTATAACTTCTTTTACAAAGGATGGAAAGTGTATTGTTGATCAGGGGAATTGCAAATCTTAGTTTGTATTTTCAAAGGTTTTTTAATCTCAGAAAGACGAAGCACAATAGTGGCAAATAACCAGGCAATGGAGGTCTTTGTGGTGTCATTATTCTTGTTTTTTATATAACAAATGATAAAAGGACTATTTGCCAGGTATTATTTAAAAAATTTAACTAATTTTGTCTTTGAAATCATGTAATGGTGGCTTTTTTTTTCATGTTTTTCCCCTTTCAGAGACAGCTCTTGCGTTTATGGATAGAATGGCTGTAAATAGCATCTGCAGTATTAAGATTGATGGAAACAAAAGGTAGAAGAAGGTGAATCTGAAAGCCGGCATAAATGAGTCATTAGAGCTTATTGTCCAAGCCCTGGCTGCTCTGTGTAGCATAGAGGAATCCAAGTCCAGTCCCTGACACCTGAGAGTTCATGAGGAAGAGCTCTGTTTCACTTTAACACTATTACTAGGTCACGTATTGCTTTTCCAAAATGGCTCTCGACTAAAGGCTTCAAAACTCTGCTCCAGACACAGATGTCACAGAGAGACTGTGTCCATATATTATCCAGTTGATGGTTCAGCATTACACACAAGATCTCTCTTAGGCTCCTGCCACAGCTGCCCGGAACAAGGAAAACACAGCCAGCAAAGCCTGGAGGTAATTTCTTTTTCTGTGACAGCCTCAGGGTTGAACTTGGAATTGCTTCCTGACAAAGATTGTTTTGTCAGAGTGCTTCTCCTCGTCTCTAGAGTTTGAATGCAGTCAGTTTATGAGTTGGAGTCCAAAGCTCATGTTGTCAGTGTTAAACTCCAGCACTAACAATGATGGTGGTTCTCAAGAAGTCTGCCCTTATGAACTTTGTGGATTTTTTGAGTATCAAGAATGAGTTATCAGTTATTATTGTTATTATTAGCTCAAAGCGGATTGCAGGGATTCCATTGGTGGGAGCAAACCGTGTAAACTGTCTTGATGTATTTCTTTTGAAAGTGAAAGTGGAACGGATCTTCTTTGTGACACTACTTTTTTTGTTAAAGACAACTTCTACCGGATACAATGCAAAGAGGTCACACACTTATCAACTGTTACATCGCACTGTTTTTTGAAACCTGACAAGAAGTAAACTTTATAAGTTTGTACGGTAGTTAAGCAGCCAGCTGCATTTAGTGCTACTCACAGTCTGGTGTTCTGAGACGTGTCTGTACCACATAAAATTTGTGAACCCTGGTTATGCCCTGTCAGTGCCCATCTACCAAGTGGAGGAAACGTAACCTGGCTCTTCATTTTTATCAATGGACTCTCAGGTTTGAACAGATCACTGCAGTATAACTGCTGCCTGTGGGTTAGAATGAACATTATCATAAACAGCTTAGCCCGTGTTTAGCCTTTAGCCCGTGCTCTATCACTCTCCAGCTAAGCTCTCCTCTGCTCTTCAGTTCCTTTTCTGTCAGACAGTCCAGCTCCTGTTTCAAGTGTTACTAATAAATAAGTCACAGAAATGGTTTTCAGTAGAGAAAAGCACACACCTCTTTTCTCACTGCTAAACTTTAGCAGTTTTCTTGGGGTTGTCATGAAGACTTTGGAGTGCCATAAATCAACCCAATCTGGACGCTGGGAATTGGAATTTAGAAATAGCCTTTTTTAGCGCTCCTGATGTCATTTTAAATTGAGGATTATGATCAGGCACATCTAGATATTAAATGTTTTCAAGATCACTTAGAAAGTCCTCACAGTCCCTTTTAGAAGGACTTAATACACTCATAATTTTCTGAAAGAAATGTAAAGTTTAAGCCATATATAGCTGACCTGTGATGAATGACATGATCTTCTATTTGTCAAGATATTTTACTCAGAAGGATCTTTTACTGCAATTTTATTTCATACAACAGCAGAGGTTAATTGTTTTGTTCATCTTCTTTAAGAAGAGGGACCTGATCTTTTGCACGTATAAAAGTCTTCTTCTGAGTGAACAAAAGCAATTTGGTATATAGATGGTTATAAACTAACTTGCACATACTCATGAATATAATGTTAAATTTCTACCATGTCTATTCGGCTCAGTGCTGTTATGAACAACGGACTGCGCCTTTACTCCAACCGTACCTGTCTCTTCACCTCGTATCTGACACTGAGATATTCCAGCGACAGTCGAAAATACGGCATCAGCAAAAAAAAAAAAAAAAAAAAACTTGAGGGGAAACAAATATCAAGAGGAAACGCTGAAAGTGACAGGTTAGAGGGAAGGAAAGAGAGCGAGCAAAAATAGCAAGACAGGCAGGTTTAGTCTGAGGGCTGCAGGCAAGATGAATGCAGCGTGTGTATGAGGTGTGAAAGCAAGTGAGGAATCAGGCGGAGGGAACGGAGACTGCAGGATGGAGAGGTGAGAGCAAAAAGGGAACTAATGGTTGTCTAGGAAGAATAGAATAACTTTTCAGAAACTGACTACTAAATCAGAACAAATGGGTATACTGTAGATGAAATACTGACACCAAAGAGCGTCTCAGCACCAAAGAAAAGCATCTTAAACATCATAGTGAGCTTCAAGAATCTCTGCCGCAACAGCTGTGCAGCCTGATGTGTTTTCCTTGTTTCCACCTCTTCTGACGGACCCGCTCAGTCTCCTCCTGACATCCACAGCCAGACACACTCTCTGTGCAAAGCATGGCTGAGTATATGTGTATGTTTCCCACAAATACTGTGCTCCTCAGATCTGAAATGAGCTGTAAAGTAACTGCAAAGCCAGGCAGGCGCCCGCAGCTATCTCAGGATGAATGCAACCATTCCATTACAAACACCTTTAATGTCGCCACAGCGCGTCTGGCTTGCTTTGCGGTCCTGTCGTTTCAATTTTTCTTCAAGGTACAAACGCCATTATTTCTGTGTGCAACTTCACAGGAAACAACTCATAAGAAGGGCAAAGCATTAATCAAAAACATGTTGTTTTTTTTAGGGAAGAAGGCATATAAAGTCTTTTTGGGCTTTAACAAACTAGGTCCAGTTGTTTGCAGCTCACTAAAAACCTCACCAGATAAATTTAGATTTCAAGATGCCAGAGGTGAAATAAATCATTTCTGCTGTCTGCGTGAAAGTCTCAGGACATCTGTGGCGGCAGGATTACTATAAATGCAGCCCTTTATATTCCGACAGACAATTTTAATCTGCTTGTCACAGCTGGGCAATAAGAATATAGTAAAATTGTTATTGGAATTCATCTGTTTGGAAATGTAATACTCAGCACAGCTCCAAAACTGTCCTGCACAAAGTGACAAATGACCTCCTGCTCTCCTTTAACTTCCTCAACATCCTCCACCTCATTGACCTCAGCGAAGCTTTCATCACCATTGGTCACTTCAACCCTTTTCAGTTGTCTGCAATCTTGCATCAATGTTTGTTCATGATGCAGTTCAAGAATTTACAGGAACTGGAGGCTTTTTGCTGTGAAGAAAGGGCTGTTTTGCCATCTGAAAAAATATAGAACCTCATCCCCAAACACTACAAAAGACTTCAAGCTGTCATTGATGTTAAAGGGAGCAATACACGGTATTAAAAACTAGGTATGTGAACTTATGAGCACAACTGTATATGGGCCCTACAGTTATATTGCAAACTCTAGGCCATAGTAATACAGTGTTAACAATCCCTCATTGTTTCTGTTAACAGATTTTCTTTTTACATGGCGCTTTTTGCGTTTACAGATGAAACCCTGTGTTAGAGGTGCCTTGATACAAGGGATACGTCGATCCATGGCTCTAACTTCAACCCCTGTCCAGTCCTGGTGAAGTTCCCCTGAATTCTTGAATATTATTTTTCTTGCCATTCCTCTAAAAGCTTTGGTTATCAATGTGTATTTTTCCTTCCACTCTACTTTCTAGTTATCCACTTGGATATAACATCTCTTAAAAGAAACATTTAAAGGTCCAGGAAACATTTGAGACAGTTTCCAGTTATTAATTGGTTCACAATATTCCACTTTTCACAATGTTTTCATTTTTCATGAGATTCTATGTTTTGTTTTGTTTTCTTAGTTGGTCCTCTCTAAACTATTATGAAGCTCTTGGAGCATTTCCACAATGAATTGCACAGATAAGAGTTTTCTTTTAGCCACAAGGAGAGGGAAGGGGTAAAACAGTCCTATTTATTACCACCATCCCTGCTCTCCTTGCAGTACACAGACAAAAGGGGTTTGTCTGTTTTCAAATAGACCTCTTTATATTCTACTAAAGCTTGATTCTACACCAACCTTTGGTTACTTCTGATGCAGTCTGCTAGTAGTAAAAGAATACGGATGCATTTTTAAGAAATGCATGTGCAGACTTTATCTTTGAAATAGATTAGATTTTTTTTTGACGTAAGCAAGATCCTTTTTTTTTATTCTTTTTCTCTTCCAAAGTATATTGTCTAAAGTCCTCTTTTTAGCTGTGCAATGCAGAGGGAGAGCATTTGTGTGGAAGACAAAAGCAGGATCAATAAGCTGATCAGAAGACTGGCTCTGTGATCAGTATTACACCTGACTTTCTTGAGGTCACTTTAGAGAAGAGAATGAGGACTAAACCGAAAAAAGATTCAGGTTGATTTTGTTGAATGACCACTGATTCTTGGTGCTCTACTGGTTGTTTTTATGGGTCTTTTGTTTGACCTATAAATTATACTTTTAATGGTTTATACTGTTTTATGTATATGTGTTGTACATTGTCAATCAATCAATCTTAATTTTTAAAGCGCCAAATCATAACAAACCTCATCCTAGTACACTAACAAGTCTAGACCTGTATAAAATCTACATTTATTGCTAGAAATCCAACATCATCAAGACAAGATAAGAAGTCTGACTTCATCTTAACCCCCCATGAGCACAGAGCTTGGCAGCATTTAGCAAGTAACAATGGCAAAGAATAACTGTCCTTTAACACTTATATTAGTTTGCATGTAGTCATATGGCTATATTACTATTTCTAAGACCAATAAGAAATTTCTTAACATCTTAGAAAGTGTATCTCCTGAGACCAAAGCTTTCGTTAGCCATGGATTTTTAATTGTCCCTAATTGTACCTTGGGATCAGAAGTACTTCACAGTTGTAAAACTTGAGCATTGTCTTGGAACAGGGAAAAGTTTCAAGAGAAAATGTCCCTTACACAGATGTAGCTCATGCCGTGCCATTGTTGGGTTGGGGTGCCCTGTGCAGGGAAAAAATAGACCCTTCCCCTCCATCTGCACTAAATGCAAATACAGATTTGAAACTCTAATTTTAATATGTTTCAACTGCAATATCCCTCACTGAGCCATTGCTGATTTATTTATTCATTCATTTCTTTAAGTTAATTTTGGGGGTCTCCCATGCCTTTGGTGGAGAGGGGAGGAGAGTGGATTTAACAGGAAACAGGGTGAGAATGGGGAATGATGGTTGGGAAACAGGCCACAGGCAAGACCTAGATCACAAGGCCATCTGCACCCATACTGATGAGTAAAAAGGACTAGAGATTACAAAACTAAACAGCACATGACCATAAATTTGTAAATAAATCAGAACATACTGGAGAAAGTATCCCACTGAAAATATTTACTATCAGGTCACACCATCTGGAGAGGAACAATATCACAATATCACGTTTGCTGAAGACATAATAGATTCAACTTGATATAATGTTATTAAGCAGGTTTCAACCATTTTCAAGCACCTGATGTTAAATAGTGTCTACAATGAGCAATGTCGTGCAGGGATTTGCACACAGAGCAGCCTCAGAAAACCTGATAAGTATTTTTGTTGCATCTTAAAGTTGATTATTTCTCTGGCATAAAATTTCCCTGTTTGAACAAGGTGAATTGAATCATAAAGTTTTATGGTTAGTGTTGGTAGTTGGTGTTGACTTCAGACTTACAAATGCATTGATTTTGGATCTCACAGACACAATTCAGCCTCCTGTTGAATGACTTCCTGCCTCTCTGTTTTCCCACAGCACTTTCTACTTTGTTTAGGATAATGAAACTTTAAACACTGACTGCATCACTGAGAACACTTTGTTTTAGTAAACACTACAGAACTTCATGCCAAGGCAAAATGCTGTGTTCACATAATTTGAGGCTCTCATGAGGCTCTCATATGGGGAACAAGTCCAGACTGCAGTTCCTGCAATGGCCACTTGTGGCAGTCTTCCCTCATGGTTTGTAATGGAATGAATCACACTCAGAAATGACTTCCATTCTTCTGACCATTTAAAGCACTTTTCCTGGCTGCCACATTAGATATTTCATGTCATTATACACTGAGTGCAGGCTGCTCATCAGTATCTAATCTAATCTTTAAAAAACACACTGATGGCTTTGGCTCCTTCAGACGTTCAGTGTTTTGTTCTTCATTCTGGAGCCAAAATGCTGAGTTGCCCAACTTCGTAACAGCATTAAACATAAGTGAAAGAAGGGTTGGTCTCCCAAACACACTGCACTATACATGACAGCTGTAGAGAGGGGCTGATGTACTGTGACTTACCTGTTTAATTCACCTGTTTAATGAAGTTATGGCTAAGAACTCTGCAGAGTAACAGGCTTAGATGCTTTCAGTAACATGTGCAGCTAGTTACGAACACTCAACTCTACTCCAAAGTTTTGTGCTCTTGGGGGGTTCTTACCTGTAAATGTCACAGCTTACTTTATGGTTTATTGTTCAGACAGACTTTAAAAGAGATCTATCCATTCGCATCAATGGCTGATGAAAGAGTCTGTGCTTCATCTGGGGATTCTCAAAAGGGAATGTGATTAGGGCTGATCTTGGCGTTCCACATATTGAAGAGAGCCTCAGTGATTAAAATATCACTTCCTGCTGCTCACTATCTATCTACATACACAGACTATGTAAAAGCATGGACAGTCTAATAGCTCACCAGAAGTGAAGCCAAAACTTCTGGAGCTCCTTCTGGTTGCAGGATTTGTCACAGAGCCTGTTTTCCAATTTTAAGGGATAAAACACAAGTCAGTTGAAGAGAAATATGTTTGGCCCCCTCTGTTTACAAAATACTGTGCAGTTTTAACAAAAAAATTTTTTTGTCACCTTTCAAAAAAAACAAAAGAGGGTGCTATGTTGCATTAACTTGCAGCTTTGTATGCTGAAAAAGTTGTCTTAAAAATGGTGTTAAAACAAAAACTGCTTTCAATTTATTAGTTTCCAAGAATTGCATGCCTTGACAAAAGCATCATCTTTGTAACAGTGGGTGATGATGTTCATAAAAATTGTTGTCTTAAACCTGGAAACACTATTAGTTCCAGTCAAAGGTGCCACCTCAATCAACCCTATAAAGGTAGTCCTTACAGCACCTATAACTTGGCATTTCATAGCCTCCAAATCCTTCAACTCCTCCCTCTCATTTAAGTAACGTCACATGTGACTCTTATAATATGGACCATCAAAATGCTGATCTCTTAGCTTTGAACCAATGGTCAAGGTGTCAATTTTTATACAGTTTGTGGCAAATTAGTGACTCCTTTATGCACATTTGATCATCTGTCTTTGGCTATGATGGATTGCTATGACATTTAACACTGACATTCAGTGTCTCCTTGGGACACTCCAGGAAGAAATTTGTTTACCACCTGACATTTTCAATAGCACCTGTGTTGGGTTGACATTTTTTGTCCAGAGCAAAAGGTCTCGACAGAGATTAGATTTTGTTGTTGTTTGTTATATTTGTAGATACCTGAGCTGAAAGAGTTTATATCTTCATGAATCTGATTTCCTGATTTTCTCAGTGGAGACAGTAACATCAACAAACTGGTATTGGATGGTTCTTTCTAATGAACAAACTAATCAATGCACTTTGCATGACACTCCTTTATGTAGTGCATCCAGAAAGTTTTCATGGCGCTTCACTTTTTCCACATTCTTTTATGTTACAGCCTCATTTTAAAATGAAACAAGTCCATTTTTTTCTTACAATTCTACACACAACAAAGCATAATGGCCAAGTAAAAAAAGTTTTTTGGAAAGTTTTGCATGGTTACCAGAAATAAAAGAAAACACCAAGTTATCACATGTTCAGAAGTATTCACAGCCTTTGCTCAGTACTTTGTTGAAGCACCTTTGGCAGCATTTACAGTCTCAGGTCCTTGTAAATATAATGCAACAAATTTGGCACACCTATCTTTTGGTAGTAGCATCGAAAAAGGAGAAGTATTCATGATTAGTAATCGTGCCTCTAAATTCCCCTGTTGGTTTTCTTTTTCATCATAAAGAGAGGATAAGTCTCAAAGAACTGTCTGTCCTGTTATGTTGATAAAGTTTTCTAAGGCCGACAGTTAATAAAACCACATGTTTTTAAGCAGGTCACAAATATTAACAGGGAGTTTTTTTTTCTTTGCTTTAAGGTAATAAAAAAGACAGAGCCTAGTTCCCGTTGTGATTTTTCTGAATTATTACAGGACGTGTGCAGAAACAATTAGTTGAGCTAGATGAACTCACTAAAAGATGTTGCTTCTAGTGACAATCTGGAGGAAAGAACATCTCCTGTCCCTTTAAGAGGGGGTATGCTACTTTCTCATATTATGTTTATTATTATATTTGTATTTTTAGACTTTTGCATGAAGTAACAATGCTGTAGGCTCAAACTAAATGGGGCCAGATATACAAATAGCCACCCATTCCTATGTTGTAAAAATCCCTGAATCTGTCTGAAAAGTGCTCAAAAAGGCTCTGTTAATTAAAAATGTGAAAAATAAATACAAAAAAGTAAATAAAAAAAACTTAATAAAAAGGAGGGCATGATTTGCTGTTTCTTGACACAAGGGGCAGAACTTTATCACCAAGGTCTGTCCACAGCACTGACCCTTACATACCTCCAGGGGGTTGGCCAATCATAGGGAAGGGGGTCTGCTGAGCTGGGATCCTTAAAGAGACAGCAGCCAAAAATGAAGTATGTCAAACAGGCTGGAAAAACAGTTTTCTAAAACATTAGTGAAAGAAAAGAGGTGTAAATCATATAAACTATAGGGACAGTATAAAGCTTTTAAAATCACATCACCCCTCTTTAAAACAGTGTTTTCTTTTCCCATCTCCTCTGCTCATTACACCACTCCATACACCCTTGATAGCAGGGACTGAGTGACTAGTGGAAGGTGTGAGGATGAAACTTAATAGCTATGGGACTCACCAATAATGACGTTGTGAATTCTCACCAGGATCAGCCCTCAGTGTCAGAAAGAGCCCAAAGGTGATCTTTTGCTCAACAAGCTTCAATTTATTCTCCGTACATTTCTCTGACCAAGTCATAGAAAAACAGAATTAGATCATTAAAAAATGTAAGGTCTTTGTTTGGAGCAGCAGCCATGCAGCGATGAGTCACCCTGTCAGTCTTCTCTTTAGCTCTTTCCTCTTCTCCTCCCACTCTTATCCTCCCCTTCCATTCAGCTGTGTTATTATGCTTATGTACTGAGTTATGAACATTTTATGTGTTGTATTTTGTTCCTCCAGCTAAATAAATCAAAGAAGAAAATGGCCAAAGTCATTTACCTTTTGCTTACCCTTTAAAATCATTGACACTGTGCTTTTATCAGTTAACAATATGTTCTCTGTTCTGACAAAGCTCCTAATCTGTCTAATTTTCCTCCTCTGCTTTTTTTCTGCACAAATTCTTTGATATTATCTCACAGTGCACACCGAGCACTGACATGGTGCTGACAAGCAACACAGGAAGGAGTGTTACAGGGAAGCACAAGACACTTTGTCTTAATGAGCTGCCACACATAGTGAGCCCCCTCAACCTGTGAGATCTCTCATCTCCCGTGTTCGACTTGTCCTCTTTTATTCATCTCTGCCTGCACACTTTTAATTCTCTCTTTTAAAAGTCCCATTTCGGTCCTCTTCTTTCAGCCCCATTCAGTCAACAGACCACGCGGACGCTGCATGTCGCACCTCATCTGCAGTCCATTTTCACAATTGAATTAATCCATTTGCAACAACACCTTTCCACAAACACCTACCTCCATCTGTGACCATGTGCTGACCTGTGGGAAAATGGAGCCTTGTGAAATAAGTGACCTTGTCTCTTTTGGCCTACATTAGTAGTACGCCATAGTGAGGGTCCACTAATGCACACTAATCCTTCAACACAATGACCCCAATCCCTTAAATCTGTCAATAGAGAAGCTGATGCTCCAGATTAGAGATGCTGCTATAATGATACCAGAGGACTTGACTCTTATCTTGTTGTTTGTAAGAAAGTATCACGTTGTGTCTGTTGCTGCGTTGCATACCAAGTAGCCTTTACAGCTGTGGATGTATACTGACCTGGTAGATTGCTGTCAAAAGAGTTTAGTCAGGAGTTATTCTTCATTATACTGATTCCAACTCATTTAATCAAATCTGCTTTTAAATCAGAACTGGCATGGTTATCATCAACTTAATTTCCTTCCTGAGACTGTGCTGAGGTTCAGGTTTTGGGGTAATCAATAGATGATGTGGAGCAGAAATTGAGACACACATTAATGCTGAAAGCGACCAAACAAACCGTGCTGCTTCAACAAAAATAATAATTCTAGTCAAAAGTTTTGAGCCCACAATTCCGTGTCCTGTACGATTAGATAGAGAATGCCTCAATCAAAGATGCTGGTCCACGATGTACTGCAGCGACAGCTTTGACTCACTGCTTATCTCCGAGGGGGGTTTGTTTACTTCACCTGCAGCTGCTGGACAGATAAATCGAGCAGAGACTTTACACACATACAAAAAAACTCTGGGCCCTGTAGGTAGAGAATTTAGGAGAAAGTTATTAAAACTGCTTTTATCAAGACTTCAAATCCACCCGATGCTGTTGTGCAGGTAGTGACAAGGCTCAGCTTCATATCCACAGATGCCAATTCCTGAGGTGCAGAAGATCATATTATCAGTGTTTCTTTAAGCTGGGGATTCTGTTTATGCATCACACTTCCTGGAAAGTAATTTTGAGAGATGTTTTTGTTGTCACCTTTGAGACACAGGGAGGAAGATGGAGAAAAAGACAAGTGAGGGATGAGTTATCACTTGCTTGGCTCTAATGTTGAAAAGAAAAGCTCGTTGTTCTTTTGGGACATAGTCATAAAACACAAAACGAGAGTCCCTTCCTCTCTTCTTTTTCTCTTTAACTCACTGTGTAACAGCAGCTCAGACACCAAATATTGGCAGGCACTTCATAACTGTTTGTGCCTGTGTGATATTACGCTGAATGACATCAGCCTTAAATCACATTCAGCAGTGATTAAACATAATGAAATCCCCCTGAGACACAGCACAGCTTTAGCCTATAATCCAAACCATTCACTACACGGGTCTTTCAACGATACTTCACTATTTCAAAAGCTGTAAAGCAATCACTGAATTACATTGAATTATACTACAATAACAAATGTATCCATTTGTTCATTTATTGTGGAACCTCACAGGGAATACACACCACATTTGGTTTAGAAATAAGTGGATGTTACAAAGCAAAAGGCTTCATCCTTTCCCATTCACAGCAGGAAACATTTCAGAGCTGAATATGTATTGCTCTGTGTCAAGAGACTACGATCAGACATTTTTACAGATTGTAGAACCAGGCCCCCCTGGAGAAGCCAGACTCTTAAGGTAAGTGTTAAAAAATTCAAAAACAATGTCCACAAGCACAGGCGTACGTCTGCACTGACTCTATTTGCATAGCATGCATTTGATTTGAATAAGAATCCAGTGACAAATACAAAGCCCTAAAATAACTTAATAAATGCTGCACGTTCTCTCCACAAACCGCACACACTCTTCAGGTAATCTCAGGAGGAATCCTAGAAAAAGAGTACAAAAGGCTGGAAAAAGAAAGAATTACTTACAGGAAATAATCCCTCATGTACTGCATGTACCCTCACAACTAGAAACATCTGGAGCCATTCCTACAGGGGCAGCAGAAGAGTACAAAAGTAAAGGTCATGAAAAATTCATTAGTAATGAGATATAGAAATGTATAGATAAATTATGATGTAGATATATGTATATTTACAATTTCACATATGGAAAGCAAACCCATTCACTTACAAGAACCTTCAGTTTTTGCAGAATAAACAGTGTTGCTTCTACGTTTTCTTCATGTATTTACAAGCTCTCACCAAGCACATACTCCTCTAGTATAAAAAAATTCTCAATTTTGTATCAATAAATACAAGTAATTTATATTTCATAAGAAATCAGACCATTTTTGGACATTCCTCACCATATAATGATTTGTGTTTACATTTCTTTTTTATGTCCCTACATGATTTTTTCCTATTTCAGAATCATTCAAACAGATTTACTGAGGCTCTCCCAGAGGTTTGACTACAGGCCATGGCATGTCAGGCAAAGGTGCCTGCGGCTCAGCAGTGGCCTGAGCTTGCTGCGCTTGTTGGTTGGCCCAGTTAAAGTCCACACCGTTCTTCTTCAGCGCAGCCAAATGTTTGATGTCCAGCGTGGTGAAGGTGGTAAACTGAACCTGGTTCCTCTTACTGGTGGGCGAATGCAGCGGCTCGCAGCGATGAGGTCTCGCCAACAAAGTGGCGGAACGGTTCGCCATGGGGTCGATTGCCTTTTTCTGAAACTGTTGCTGGGAGCTAGACCTGCTGCGGCCCAGGGTGGCAGTCCTTTCAGGGACATTTGTGGTGCTCACAGTGGGCAGGGTCTTGTGGCAGGCGGAATCCACAGAATGACGCGGCTCCAGGGGACGATGGGGCTCGCGTTTTAATGTAGATACTTGAGGTGGGGGACACGGAGCATGGGGGGTGCCGTGATTGTTACTCCCCAGCCACACCCAATCGTGCTTGTGATCCTTCGGGGCACCGATGGGTGCTGGACCAGCCTGGATGGGGGTCTTGCTATTGCGGAAACAGAGGTTGTAAGAAGCACAGTTGATCAAAAACGCCAAAATAGCGATACAGGACACCCCCACCAGGGCATACAAACAGATTTCCAGGTCCGACATGGCTTTAAATGTCCTTATCAAGTCACTCTCAATAACTTTTGGACTTTTGGGTTTGGGAGGTTCCTTAGGTGTTGTATCTGCTTTAGGAGTGTCTTTTTTAGGGGGTAAATTGGGGTTATCAAACATGTTTCCAAAGCTCTTCCTTTGCCCTTCTCCTTTACCCACAAAACCTGCTGTTGGAGAAATGGGTCTTGCAGTGGCTAGTGGTATATACAAATTTGGTTTGGTTGTAGTTGTTGTTGGGAGATTGACAGAAAATGTGCTGCTTCTTGTGGCTCTGGTGGTTCCAATCCACACAACATGTGGCGGCATGTTTTTCGTCAAGAATGATGTCGAAGTGGTTGTTTCTCCCTGGTTGTTTCCTCGCTGAATTACTGCTGTGCTCCTGAAAAACCATTTGTCCATGCCTGTGAAAGTACGCTGTGTTGTTTTAAGCTCACCTACCAACTCAGACGCACCGCCATCAAAAGCTCGACTTCTGTCAGTACCACCTGCTGCTACAATCCTGCCTCCACCCTGGAAGTTCACCCTGAGGAGTCCTGTCCCCACAGCCAGCTTGCTCTTCCTCTTGGACTTTTGGCATTCCTCGCAGATCCTCAGCTCCACTCGAACAAGCACGCCCCGGCCTTCACCCTCATCCTGTGCCACAACAAATGTGGACTTTGGGGTGCGACGGACTGTGGCCACCGCTTGATCTGGGGTAGAGACTGTCAGAGAGTAGATACTCCGGTCAAACAGCTCCAGCGGGGCAACTGTACCATCACTGAACTGGATCCAGCAGCTCACCAACGCTTCCTGTAACAGAGACAAACAAGACATCTAAAAATACTGAAAAAAGAAAGAAAGAAGAGATGGGAGCAAACAAAGAAACAGAGAGAAGGAAAGAAAAAAATTTAGCAGGAGCGGAAGAGAAATAAAGAGAAAAACAGAGGGAAAGATATAAAGGGCGCAGAAGAAAGGGGAATATTAAAGAAAGAAAGAAAAAATGACACATTGAACAGGAGAAAAATATAAACAAATGTAAAACAAACGCAAAAAGGTTGACAGGGGGTAAGAAAAGCAAACATATAAAGAAAGGAGGAAGAAAGGGACAAAGAAGTCAAAAAGGGAGGAAAAGTGGACCATAGGTGAAATAGAATAATCATAATAATTATAATGATAATAAAAATAAATAAATAAATTAATTAATTAATTAATTATTATTATTATTATTATTAATAATAATAATAATAATAATAATAATAATAATAATAATTAATTGTATTTATAAAGTGCTTTTCTAAACTCTCAAAGACACTTAGGTTAACACATTTAAAACAGCACAATGATGAAAACTAATATAACAAAACAAAACAAAAAAAAGTAAAATACATCTAAGAGCAACTAAACATTAACCCTCTGATGCATGAATTATGAAAGTCAGTGTCAGGATTTTTCCCTTGAGTGTTTTTATTTGTCTTAAGGCATGAAAAAAAGTTTCCCATTTATCTTTCAAATATTTGTCACCAAGCATTAAATTTAAAAAAAAGTGTGAACTTAATGTAAATATGACTTTTTTTGGTTGACTTCTTTCTTTCTTTCTTTTTTTTTTTTTTTTTTGGGTAATTTCATGAATAATCTTTTTTAATGCTTTGGGAAACATTTTAACTTTCTTTCATCCATTTTAACACTGAACAATGTATAGTTTATAAGCTTTTTCACCCTCAAATGTTTGTTTGTAACTTTTTTTTAAAAAATGTTTGGAAAAAAAATTGAAAACATTTTTCAGGCCCTAAGAAGAATAAAAATATCCTGACACAGGCTAATTTGAATTTCCACCACATGAACCATTGAATTTAGGAGTAAACTACTTTTTAAATAGGTGTCCACTGTAGTGACCACTATGCACCAGAGGATTAAAACAGCACAATGAGAAAAACATGTAACAAAAAAAAAAAAAGTAAAATACATTCAAAGGCAACTAAACATTAAAAGCAGATTTCAAAAGGTTGGTTTTTAATGTGGACAGGTTTGAGCAGGTTTGGATGTGTAGTAATAGGGTGAAGCAGAGGGTGGGGGTGGGAACAGGGACAGAGAAAGATCTGTCTAGAAAGACAGAAAAAGAAGACAGGAGGACAAATAATGAATGGATATTTTGTTATATATTTATAATATCCATTATTTTATGATGAATCATTACTCAGAAAGGAGGAAAAATAATGACGAGAGGGAGGAAATAAAGGAACAAATGAAGGAATACATGACAGAAGGGGAGATTAGGACAGGGACCAAAATGAGGGAATATGGGGAGGAAAATGAAGATAAGAAATAAAGAAAAGAAAAAAAGAAGATAATTAGATTTTAACAGAAGAGATAAATTAGGAAAGACAGAGAGAAGCTAAGGAGGGAGTAATGGAAATGAAAGGGGAAATAACAGAGGAAGAGTGAGGGATCAGATCATGAAAGCAGGTCAGAACGCACACAGAAGATCAATATTCGGCTCCATTTATTGAGGCACGCTGCCATGATTATAACTTTAAATCACCTTTTCTAATCTCTCAGAGATTACACTCAGCAGAAAGCTATTACATCATCGCTTCCAATAACAGTATGAAGTATAATTTAACCAAACAGATAAAAAGAGTATGATCGAGGTCACGGGTCGTTGTAGGTCATACAAAGAGCAATATAAGCCAATCCAATCACATTATAACACAATGACCTATTTCATGATGCTAAGTGAGCTACTGGGCCACAGACATAACCTATTTTTTGGGTTAGAATTCATTATGAACTGCCCTGAGCACAACATTAACAGATTACCATGAGCTGCACAATTAGCTGGTCATCTGCACTGGCATGTTTCTAATAGTCCAGTTATTGACAGGGGGCAGAGCAGCTGCAGTGACAGTGTTGTAGTCTAAGTAACGTGAGCCGTCACTCCGGCAGCTGTGGAGGGCCTAATTGCTGCCCCATGCCTGTGTCAAAGAGCCGGTTTTAACTGGGCAAACTGCCATGGCTAAATGTGCGAGGGTGCTTTTAAAATGATCATCTGGGCACCCTGTCTGCCTTTCCCGCTCCCTCACACAGCGGGGCTGCAGCAGATGATGGTCGCGGCTGTGAAAACAATGAGCTCGCATACTGAGAGGCAAACAGGAAACACAAATATTATTACACCCTTCAGGGTTTTGTTGTGTAAATGGGCTTTTTCGTGGCAAATCTTATAATTCAAGGTCTCTACAGGAGCCCATTATATCTTTGTTGGAAATGAACACAGAGGGGACGATAATAACACACAGTTCAAAGCACGATTTCAAGACCTCATTCACAGAGGGTATACACACTATGGCTGGTTTAAATGATATTATTTGTGTTTCTCACTCTGCAGGAACAAGTGAACTTTACATGGAAGCATAAGGATGGAGGAATAATGCAGTGGTTGGGTGAAAACAGTTTTCTTATTAGGCGCTGTAGTCCGAGATAATTGAAGCACATTATAGATGGATATAAGAGAGAGGCAAAAACATGAAATTATAACAATGTGCAATATGCCTTTTGTTCTGATACACTCTTTTCTTTTTTTCTGTTCACGTTTTCTAAACATGCTATGTTGCTATTTTGATTTTTTTTTTTTTCTGACAAAACATATTGTATGATGGATTTACTTTGCTTTCTTTTAACCTATTTGAATGGCCCTAAATAATAATAATAATAAAAATAAATCATTAAAATAAAAGCTTTAAGCATCATTGTGTTGCATTGATGAACACATTTTGTTTCAATCAAATAATTTCAAAGAGAACATTTACATCTGCAGTGTTTCTGGTTTTCACTTTTTTTCACCTTTTTTTTTACTCAAAACAAAAGATGGGTGTGAGTACATCTCTACTTGGATTATCCTCAAGGGTAATCAGACAATTTTACCTTTTTTCCAACGTGTGCCTCCTTTGCTGAAAATTTACTGAAACTTATATTTACTTAGACTTGCTCAGGTGGTGAGAAGCTGATCTCTGATTCTTTATTGAAGAGGTTGGTGTGTTATGATGACATATTTGAATATACTTGTTAAGGGGTTTCAGTGCACAAGTAAATAAAACATCTTTTTGAACTGTTTATATCATATTGTTCAAAGTATATCATTAATTTTGTCTGCAAGAGGCTTTTTTTAATTTCCTGTGAGTTCTTTTTTGTGTGATATCACTAATTTCCTCTTTGATCCAGTGTAAAAATCACCAACAGGAGAGATTAATCAATACCATGATTAGAAAAGATACAAAGTTCAGCAGCACCACAAAAGTTAAAATCTGCAGATATGAGAGGAATTTCTTTAAAGGATGTAAAATTAGAAAAAGATCAGACACAAGTTTCATTACAAATTAATTCAATTTCCAACTTTGAGATACTGACATTTCCTTCTATTTCATGTATGTTATTCAAAGTTGCATCATTCCTCTTGAAGCTACTTTTTACCTTCCTTTTTTATCACTTCCATCCAATCTAACCTGACAAATTGAATGTTTCATCCAGTGTCATAATTTCAAATTTTCCCTTCCAGTCAGATGTTGTACCACCTACCACTGACTGCAGATGTAGCACAAGTACTATCTACAACATTAAGGTAATGAAAGTAGGACACAATGTTATGTAAATTTTGATCCATCATTTAAATGACATTGTGTTAAAACTGAACACTGATTAATCACATGCTATTGTCTGACAAAGTCAATCCAACCCTCAACTCTGTTTACATTTTCACAAACAACAAACTTTCAGATACACACCATGATTTAACAAGACGTTCAACTGGAGGTGGGCTTACTTTGCTAAATCTAAAACCACATCATCTCTGCCTCCTGTGACATACAGAGAAATAAATGGAGAAACTTCCTGCCAATGATTTTAAACAACATAACTCTTTATACTATGGTTGGGCAATTAACGACAAATTAGATCAAATCGCAATATGGCATGTTGCAATATTCTAATCACAGACATTGCAATATTTCTATGACCTGTTAGAATACCAAATAAAAAAATTTGCAGTCAATGTTTTATGCTCTACACCAGTGTTACTCAACCATCCTCAACCAATGAGCCAAATTGTTAAAGCTTACCCTTGCAAGACCAACAATCTGAGTGGTGAAAAATGGTTTAGAAGCAGCAAAATATGGCAAAAAATAGGGAGAAAACTAGAGAAGTACCCAGAAAGGAGCAAAAAATGGCCCAAAAGTGGTAAAATTATAAAAGAAAAAAAGGGTTAAAAGTGACTAAAATGGCCAAAAACCAACAAAAATTGGCAAGAACATGCGGAGAACACTTGAAAAGTAGCCCGAAGGCAGCAAAAATGGAAAAAAAGGAGTAAAAAATGACAAGAAAGTTGGGATAAAACTAAAAGAATAGTCAGCAGGAAACAAAAAATGGTCCAAAAATTGGTGAGGAAAAAAAGCAAAAAGTGATTAAAATGAACCAAAAAAAACAAAAAACAGTCATGAGTATCAAAAAGGAAATGTCACGGGTAGTTGTCTTGCCATGATTAATGTCAATGTTCATTTGCAACAATGCGTTTGTTTAATAACCCATAGGATGGGGGACTAAGAAACAATCACCCAAAAAAATGCATTTGCAATACAGGGAAAATAATTGCAAATATAATATTTTTGTAAATCATATTTTCTACTGCTTTAAAAAATTACCTTAAGAACACAACCTGCTGGGGAAAAAAAAATTGGAAAATCAAATCTTTTTATGCATAAGATGAGATGCAACTTTGTTTATTTGTATTATTTGTCTTTTTTTGTTTTTACAATAAATGTAAATTAGTTTGTTTAACATTTTTTTATGTTTTGAATTGCTTAACGTAATGAACAAAGTTGCGATAATAGAGGGGCTTAAGGAGCTATGGGACAGAATATAATTTCCATCTCCAGTGGTTTCAAAATTGCATGCCCATTAGGATGGTGATCTTTACTTTTATATCCTTGTTTACTAACCCTCAGTCAATTCTAGGCATGTGGATGTGACAAAAACCAGGCGCCTGCCTGTAAAAACATTGGTTAACTGGTGTCTTGCTTGTTAAATTGTTGCCATTTCACAGGTGGGTTTGAAGTCTTGGTTGAGCAAAGGTGAACACATACACAGGTCACACACAGGGGATATCCCTTATGTGCTTTAGAGGCAGAAAAACAAAGTACTATGAGTAAATACTGCTATAAACATACCTCAAGGCCTAATCTTTGATATGTTATCACAGGTGACAGCAATCAGAAAAAAAGGATTTGTGACCCTGCTCTTACGTAAGCTCTCTGATTAAATCTTGTCAGTGAGCCTGAGACTGGCAGGTGGTCCGCCGGTGGGAGATCTCTCTTTTAAAGGTGTGAGATATAAAGGGAAAGAATCAGCCAAAACAATTTAAACAAATCAAGATTGTGCCAAGATTAATCTTAGATAGTCTGGATGGCAATAAAACACATGCAGTGCATTTTTTTCTAAATCTGATCAAAGCTATTTTTGGAGGTGGTATTTCCAATTGGGTTTGTACCAATGTATTTCAGTCCTACAGTTCTGGCCCTGGATATTGAATTTAAAGCATTTTCTGTGTCACCCATTACACACATCATGTGTTGACGTCACATTTAAGGTTTCGTAGGTGACCCAGAAAATCTGCAGAGTGCTGTTCACCTTGTGTGATTCTGAATCTTGTTAAATTTATTTAGTGGGGAGAATAAATTTGCACCATACCATCTGTGATGAGTGAGGTCCTGGTTGACCTCATGGTTTAAGCATTCATGCATGTAATGTACGGACCCTGTAGTCCTTGTCACCGCGGTTACCAGTTCATTTCCGTGCGTAAGCCCCTTGCTGCATGTTTTCCTTCACTGTCTTTTCTCTACATTTCCTGTCTCTTCTGCTATTCAACAAAGATGACAACGCTCAAAAAAATAACTAAAACCACCAAATCCAAGAAATCTAAAAATGATCCCTTGTCATTTCCTGGGCTCCAGGATTAAACAGTATCATTCATGAATATTGTTTTTGTTTACATCATAGAAAGGCTGGGAGTCTGTCTGAGAGATCTGATTAGATACAGAAATCAAGGCTTGAACAAAACATTTGCAAATCAAAATTTTCATTGATGAGAAATAAGGATTGTGACGTTACCACAGTCATTTTTAGATTCCTACACGATTATCATCAAACCTTTGAGAAAATATGTTTCTGTGAATTACATTGGTTCACTAGTCTCTTTTCGGATTCATGATTTCACAACTGTTACACTGCCTCATTTGTTTTATCTGTATCAGATAGTTTTCACATTCTGTTGGACACTACTTTATGTGTTTCTGTGCTGAAGCTCAAAGGAGTTAACATAAAACCAAATGGCATTAAAGTAGATGAGTATCCCCTTAACTGCAAAGTGCCACCCTTTATGCTCTTAGTGTTACACTTGCCTGCTTTGGCTGTGTGATCATCTCCCGTGCAGTTGCTGTGGCAACAATAGCCCTGTTGCTCCCGGGGCTGAGCTGCAGGGACAGAGAGAGTCCCGACACCAACTGCACCCCCAGCTCTGTCACGCTCACTTTATCATCCAGCACCCTGATGCTCCTCTCAGCCAGGACCGAGGAGGACAGAGGGGACAGCACCTGCAACAAGGCAAACCTCTCACAGCAACCACTAATGGAAATGTATGGTTTCAGCGCTCCACAGATAAAACCACTTATACTCGCACCAACACCCACATGTCACGGCTTACCTGAACAACTGTGGTGCCCACCGCTCGCCCCTGCAGTACCAACCCATCCTGCACCCTGGCTACTTCAGGATCTGTCACTTTTAGGGAATTTCGAACCAGACTGGTTACATCCACCTTTCAGTAACAACAAAAGAAAAATATAACCGATGGTTTATATCACAAAACACACTCAAGCTCACCGTCTGTACAAGTGATATCATTACACCAAGTTTAATCTGCTTCTGTCACCTTTTAAGTGTGACATGTCTGTTAGTAACTAATTCAGTTCAGATCTTAACATTTCCATTAACATGTTGCTAAGATATCCAACTTACCTTCCAATCAGGACTGAGGAAATACTGAACAGGCCCCGCCCCACTTAGAGGATCAGGTAGAGCATCAGCATCACCTTGGGCGACAAAGTGTGAGAGAACCCGAAGTGTAGAGTGCTGGTACTGCAGCATGCAACCTCTGCCCTTCCTCATTTCCTCCTCTTCCTCACTGTCCCATGTTGACCTAACAAAGAAAAGTAGCGAGACACTGTGAGGGTTATTTATTTTCCAAAAGCTTAGCATTTTACAGCTTTGCTCTGCAGCTTTGGTAAAGATACAGTAAATTAACATATCACAGCAGACTGGAACCATGAAGCAACAAGTAGCTTTGTTTTCTAAACTAAACAGAGTTTGCTTTCTGAAGAATGAAAAATGACAACTCCAAAGTTCCTTTCAGAGTTATACCACATTTTGTTTGCTGCCTGCAGTGTCAATTGATTTAAGTGTTTTGGCACAAAGCCGACTCCGGCTTCCTCCCACAGACCAAAAACATGCCCACGTTAGGTTAATTGATTATTCTAAATTGCCCGTAGGTGTGAGTGTGTGCGTGAATGGTTGTTTGTCTCTATGACAGCCCTGCGATTGACTGGCGACCAATCCAGGGTGTACCCCGGCTCTCGCCCAATGACAGCTGGGATAGGCTCCAGCCACCCGCGACCCTGAATAGCAGGATAGACGGTTAAGAAAATGGATGGATGGATGGGCACAAAGCCGTTAAGCTAACCCCTTTATGTTACAACATATTCAGCAATAGCCGAGCAGCAGTCCTGTGTGGCAAATATTCTCGGCACATTACTTCACAAAAAACGTTTTATTATGAGGTCAAAGCATCGGACCTCACTGGTACATGACACGTTGGAGGTGGGGACCTTAAACACCAAGGCCTGCCCACAGCTCTGCCCTCACAGCCTTACAGAGACAAAAGCTGAATAAAGCTTTAACAGGCTGAAACAAGGTTTGTCTGAAATACCGTTTGGAGAAATGTGCTCTTTTTTGAGCTGTTAATCATGTTAAGATATTACAGGGGTAACAAAGAGGTGATACAAAGACATAAAATCCCACTCTGAGAAGTCCACATGACTGTGCCGGTGAAACAATGCTCCAACCTTCAAACAATTCAGAAGACTGAAAACAAAGCAACTGGAGTTTGTGGAGTTTTTGCCTTTCATCAAAGAAGCTTCATCAGGTCCCAATTACAGCCTTGTTTGAGCACAAGTGGGCCAAACCAGTAAAATCAAAGCAAATTTACCTATAAATAACAACAAATCAAAGTTTTTCCTTTGTTTTAGTGCAAAGAAATACAAGGTTATTATGAAAGCCTTTATATTTAATGAACTATCTTTCTACAAAACATTTTATAAACAGCCTGAGTTCTCAAGAAAAATAAAAGCAATTTTAAAAGTACTTAGCTTCTGTTCATCAATAAAACATGTACTTCATAACTGATCACAATGAGTGTACAAAGGCACAGAACAGAAAATAACAGGTATTTGGAACTGAAAAATGTAGCATTGTACTTAGAGAGTAAATCAACTTATCACGATGAGGAAAAATCCACTCTGGTGGGCGTTTTAAAAAGTTTACGTTCTAGTTCAGCTAAAACGCTGTTTCTGTGTAAACAATAATATTGCTTATCACCCTAAAACTGTTGTCATGTAAGAGGGGCCTGAGTCTCATTGCAGCACCAAAAACTATATACTATATTCCTTGAGCAGTGAGACTTGCTGCCTAAACACCAACCACACAGGTCTCCTATCCACTTCTGACCTCATTTTGCGGGCCAGATTTGACCCCCTGGTGGGCTGATTATGGTCTAGTGACACAACCATGACCTGGATAAATTAGACTCAACATGGACAAACCTTTGAACATCTTACCTCCTATGGCTTGTATCAAAATACTACTAAACTACACTAGGCTTTGAGATTCTATCTGTCTGTGTTTATTTACATCCAAGTCGTAGAGATTTACAGCTTTATGATAGTAAGCATCAACTGGAGTTACAATCCCAGCAACTGGTGGTTAGACACAACTATCAATAATTGTTTTGACCCAACTACTGACTCTGGTGCTAACTTGTGAGGGTGATAATTTATAATTGGATTGACAAAAACAAACACAAGCACCTTTTCACATTTGGAAGCATGAGGAGTTTTGTGAAAACTGTGATTCTTTAACAAAAGGTTTTGGAACTTTAAAATATCACATAATCATTTCAAATTGTGAATGATTGCATTGCAGAACCACGCTGTTCACCTTCACTTGATCCTGTTTTTCTTTGTAGAGATAATGAAGTCAAGAATAATTATATAGGCCAGTCATGGTGTTGTTGAAATTGTCGAGGCACCAAATGAATGTGGATAAATGAATCAGGTTTCCACGGCATACTGATTTATTTTCAGGTGATGGAGGTTAAGTTAACTATTCTAAACCTCCAGCAATAATCATGTAATTATCATAAGCACAGCTGGGCAGCCACACTCTGCTCTACAGGTGTGCTGGAAAGCTGCTGGATATTTTTTCACACAGCAGGAGAGAGCTTCAGTCAAGAGCTACAGTCCAAATAAACATCATTATTATATAGCCTGAGGTGAGAAGTAAGAATGTGATGGAGATGCTGCTTGAGTTGGAAAGTGTGACTTGACTCAAGACTGAAACTCTTTCCTCAATGACTCTTCATCGATGTGAAGTGATTTGAGTGTGTTACTTTTGAACCTTCCTTTTACCTGCAGTGAATAAATAGAATTTATTCCTGATTATATCTTAAGATCCATAATTATTGTTAATCTAATTAAACAATTAGTCTTTGGAATGACATTAACATCACATTCTAATTAACCTCCAATGACCCATGAGTCATTGTACCTGCCATTAAGCTGTCAGGAAGCTAATCAACACATATATGAGGGTAAGATGTCACTTCTACACTCAAAAATGTAAACCAGAGCGTGTGTTGGTTTAGTTGCCATGGAATATGTTTGGATCACATGATCCGACTTTGGTCCAATGGGGATAAGATTCATTAAAGCAATAACTCCAATCATCAGCCAGTAATATGCATGATTCATATCCTTGACCTCCATGTCCACAGATATTAACATAGTTGTTGAAACCTGAACTGATTTATACAGTAAGGTTAGACATTG
Organism: Thalassoma bifasciatum; assembly: GCA_008086565.1. Taxonomy (NCBI): domain Eukaryota; kingdom Metazoa; phylum Chordata; class Actinopteri; order Labriformes; family Labridae; genus Thalassoma; species Thalassoma bifasciatum. The sequence goes on from RPOG01000427.1 coordinate 273,284, forward strand.
TTGAACTCATATGTTAATGCAGATAAGACTTAGTATGATCATATTAATTCAATGACAGCCAAACTAAGTGGAAGCAGGTATGAAAATTAAGTTCCACCAAGCCAAATATTGGGTCTGTTATGAAATAATGGTGAACTGATGAATCATTTCTCGAGTGCATATGACTTTAAGTGATTGAATGTATCAAGACAACATCTAAATTCAACAGTAAAGAGGAGAGATAAGATGAGATATCCTTTATTTTATCCCTTGTTGGGGAAATTCAATTTTTCACTTTGGAATTAATCATACTATATATACAAACACACATGCACAAATAGCACTTTGCACACAAACATGTACTGGTGAAGAGTACCGAGTGAAGGGGCTACACCATCAGCGCGCACCCTAAACAGTTGGGGGTTTGATGCCTTGCTCAAGGGCAACTCGACAATGCCCGGGAACCTATGCTGACACTTCTCCAGCTATCAGCCAACTTCCAATTTTTGGTCCATGCTGGGACTTGAACTAGCAACCCTCCGCTTGCCAAGCCGAGTCCCAATGGACTGAGCTACCGCCGCCCCAAATGATCATAAATACAGTTCAGTTTTGGTTTTAAACAAACAGAACATGGAACTTTATGTCAGTGTAGAGTCCACAGTGTAAAATCAGTTTTATATGTATCAAATTCATTTTTTCCATCCATCATGGAGACGTGGAGTAACCACACAAGCAAACTCAGTTCTTTTTTTCTGAGTTTCAGTTCTCATATCTTTGACCTTGTATCTGTGTATGTCTGCGGCTGCATATTGGATGTTTCAGGGGGGAAGGGAAGCTCCACAGGAGGAAAACAAACAGTCCATCAGTCGACCATCATCATTAGTATTGAGTGTAAAATAATGATGGTACTGTAAGTATTGAGTGAAACCCCACTAACCTTTATCTGCAGGGCAACTGGGGTGCTTCACCAGGACCTACCCACTGATGCAGCAAACACAGATGGGATGTTTTTATGACTGGCTACATAAACAGAACTGTGCAGCTGAATCGCCATTTCTCTGACACTGGGCTAATAAAACTGATTATTCCAACTTCATAAAGAAGCAGTGAGACTTATTTAATGGCTCAATCAGTGCACATACAACTAAAGCCTTTTTATTCTAAATACTTTCAGAGCCTCAGCATATATCCACATATGCGATTGATTGTTTGCTACCCAGTTTAAGAGCAGCTTTATTGAATTTCATTAGTTAGAAACATTAAATAAATGTTTACTCTGTTGGAATCTTTCATTACATTTGTCACAGCAAGCTTTTCTACCAAGCTATTTCACTAGAGGTGAGAACTCAATTCACATGACTTGTACTTCAACTTTTTTGACTTTGAATGATATGTCCCCAAGCCTTAAGATTAAAAAATAGAAAATCATAAAATGGGGAACAGCAAATCAACACTTCATTTTCTGACAGCAGATAAACTTTGAATTGATCTGACAGGGAAAAGGTGCCTTTGGCGGCTCAGACCAGCACACAACTCTCAGATAGCATCTCAGATTATCACACCACGGAGTTTGTGAAAACAGGAAGCAACTTGCAGAACTTTCACTTCGAAACTTGCATAAGGACTCCTGACAAAGGTCTAATGTTCTCATTATCGGATTTATGTGGTACAAGAAAAGGAGTATAGGGTTGTAGAAGCTAACTCAATCCGGCTTGCTGGATTAAAATCTTGGTCTCTTGAGTTCCTCGCTGCTGCAGATGACCTGCTGCTGTGGATCTGTCAGACTCCAACCAACACAACTATTAACATCAGTCTCACAATTACTATTACCGTCATTATGCCTTCCTTAATTTGTAATTTACTTTACTCCAACTGCAAATATTCGAATTATCATTCCAGATTGAAAACTGGAAAGTTGGAGGGGAACCATCATCTTCCGGGAAGAAATCAGCAATCACTGAAACATTTGGCCCAGTCAAAGAAAGCAGAAGAACAGCAGTAGAACTCAGGAGTATGTTGAATAGTGAAAGTAAGAGCATTGCACATGCACAATGCAAAGGGAACTCAAGGGATTGTGATTGAACAGCTGTGCAGTCTTGAGAAAACCCCCAGTCAGTTAGAATGGAAGAAGGTTATGTGGTCTGATGAGTCCAGATTTACTCTGTTCCAGAGTGATGGGCGCATCAGGGTAAGAAGAGATGCGGGTAAAGTGATGCACCCATCATGCCTAGTGCCTACTGTACAAGCCTGTGGGGACATTGCTATGATCTGGGGTTGCTTATCTAAGCTTATCAAAGCAATGCCACAGTGAATTCATGCTGTAATCCAAGCTAAAAGCGGTCCTACAAAATATAAAAGTCTGTGACCTATGGTTTTTTTTGGCCAGGCAGTGTAGTAAATGCTAATATTAAACAGCCTATTGTTGCTATTACTCTAAAGGCACATTTACTTTTCCCAGCATTATACACATTAAATGAATATAAACATGCATATGCCTCTATCTCTCTTTCAAGCTCTTAGTTGCAGTGAATAGCTGCTCAGTAAAACTCAGGTTCTGCTCAAGGTTTCTAAGTTTTTCGCTTCAACTGTGACTTTCATAATACTGCAACTGGTCATGTGTCTTTTTGATACCAATGTGGTGCAACCTTACCTCCTGTTTCCTGTAGTAATCGGGACTCTCCAGCCTTTAATCTGACTGAGCTCAGGATCAGCTACGTCAATGAGCAAGGGCAGGCGAGGCACCCAAACATTCATCTCCAGCTGGGCATTTAGGAATCCATACGTGAAGTTGAGCATCAACTTCGTCCTTCCTTTTCTCTCCTTCCCGTTTACATACATGTAATCACAGCGCTCTGACACCTGTAAAAGACAGCATAAAAGACAGACAAGAAAACAAAATGCCATGAGTTACTTCTTGTTGCTTAAACAACCATGGTGAAAGACTCACACACCCTGTTCTAGAGTGATGGGCGCGTCAGGGTAAGAAGAGAGGCAGGTGAAGCGATGCACTCATCAACATATGCCGATGCACCAGTGTTGCATGTTTTCCAAAAGCATGCAACTCTTGATGGAAATGAATCTTGTGACATTGCAGAAGCTTATGGAAACAATGCCATAGTGAATCCATGCTGTAGTCAAAACTAAAAGTGGTCCAACAAAATATGAAACATGTAACCATTTTTTTGGAGACTACTTCTTTTTTTTTGGCCGGGCAGTGTATAATAGAAGTTGCTATGGTTTTCTTTCTTATTAACCAGTGGTGTTGAATACTTGATGCTTATTGGTCAAAAACCTCATGATAACATTGACAAATTCTCAACACCAATGTTGTGTCTCATCAATTATGTTAAGTTACACCTTTTACCTCATGTCATGTTTGGTTTTATCTTCTAGTCCTTACTCTTGTTTCTGGTTTCTTCACTTCCTGCCCTGGTGTTTCTCGCTGTTGTAACTGTTGACCCCACTTTTCATTGTTTCCACCTGTGTCCCTTTACTTGTCTTCCCAAAGTCCTGTTCCAGATCGCCTTGTTCAGTCATTGTTAATGTGCCTGCCGTAGCCACAGTCTTGCAAGTAATCTACCTCGTTCGCCTCCAGCTTTGCTGAGATTTAGGTTTTATATAGCTTATTCCCCAGCCTTGCTGTGATTTTCTGTTTCTTAGTTATCTAGTTTTTGCCAGGGTTGTTGTGACTTTTCACTATTTTTGTTTTATCTCCTGTCTGGGACTTTTTTGTAATAAAGAATCCTCCAAGCAGTCATGAATCTGGGTTGTCCCTTCCAGTCCCCTTCTCAAACAAAAGCTGCACCAGAGGACCTGATCCATAAACATATCGCACTACATTGGTTTTTAAGTCTCAGTTATAATCTATATTCATCGTTGTAACTACACTTAGCACAAACAAGCAGGCAAATCTTTAAACTGGGAAGGTCAAGTTTGAGGAGGCTGATAAGAAGCTGATGCCATGTGGGCCTAAAAGGAATCAAAGGGATCATTTCACAGTTGTACCAAAAAAAATAATTTAAAAAAAGTATAATTAAACACTCCAGATCAATACTCATGTCATATTGTACAGTGTTTGTATTGAGTCAGATTCATGTCCATGTCCTACTCACCCTGTTAGGATTCTAACTCCATTCACTATAAATTATTCCTCCTAGTCTCAAGTGAATAAACTTAGTTTTATTGCTTTCCTTTATCTTTCACCAGACAGTCACAAAAAAATATATATCTTGATGTCGGGAAAGAGAGCAATTTTAAAAAGTTTAATTCAACTTAAAGATAACTTGAGTCTGCCTCGACTGGTGTCAAGTGATTCGAGCTCAACCAACTCCATTTAAAGCCCAGAGGAAAGTAAATAAGAAAGTTTAAGCAAGAACTGACAAAAAAGAAGTTGGGAGAAAAGAAGCACCAATACCATTAAGCTAAAACCACACAGACACTATTTATATTCATTTTACTCTCCTCCCAAAGTGTGGCCAGGGAATCGCACAATGTTTCTGTTTATGTCATGTAAATTCAAGACTGCGGTCTCTATGAAACAGCTCCTGAATATAAATCAGCTCTGCCTTGCGACGGTTCCTGCAGTGCTGTACCGTAGGTGAGAGCATTGCAGTCCCCACCAGTCAGAGCAATGAGCTGAGACACAGCAGTTGGTGTGTTTTATTCAAGATTGGAGGGCCTATCTCCACCGCCGCCTCACTTATCTTTAGAAACCAGTGGCTCCACAGAGGTAATTGGAGGGCAGTAGACTGGAGAATAGAGTGAGGCGCTGGAAAGAAGGAAGGTGGAAAAGGGGAGGAAACTGCAGACGAAGGGATGACTTCCAAGGTAAGTCAACCTGAACACCTGTGAAAATGTTGAAGGTGAAGACTTTTTCCTATGATTTTATACTGAAGCCTCTTATGTCTTAGGCAGCTCCACAACACGAGAATGAAAAACTATGAAACCTAAACAAAACTTATTTAAGTTTTCAAGTATCTGACAATCAAATCTATTTCTTGGGCATAATTTGGAGCACGGTCGACTTTGCTCTGAAAGGATCCTTCTTCTATCCAAATGCACGGTTGTGGATGTGCTGTGGATTGAGGGCTTTGCTGATAGAACCTGAAGTACCAGTTCATGCTTCAGCAGCTTCACAGGTCTTAAGCATTTTGCCGTATTTTAAAAAATTGAATGTTTCATCCACTGTACCTTCTGTTGATTAAACTTCAACATTTTGAGAGCCAAGTCACAGAACAGGACTGGTTGATTACAAAGGAATTGAACAAGAAAAAGCTACAGAGGAGAAAATTTACACAGATACTAATAATCTCGTGCATCAGTTTAGAATACTTATAAAATCTAAAAAATAAGAAATAATAATGATTCTTATTACCATGGAAAAAAAGGTTGAGTTGCATGTGATTTCAAGCAGTAAAACAGGCTTAAGTCTAGGTTCAGATTAGGTTAATTGCACCCCTAGGTAGATTTACTGAAAAAAAAAATAAATCTTTACTAACTTAATATTAAAGGTGCTGTGGAGACTGTCATGAAAAAACTAATGCGTTTTCTGGGATAAAGACAGTTTTTCATGAACACTTGCACCTACTGTTGCAAAGACATGACACTTGTCAAGGTTCTTGTTTGCTCAAAGCAAAGTAACAGAGAGAAGATCTTCTCGAATACACTATTTTTCTTAATGTCTTCTTACTGGTAAAAAAAAAAAAGGTCATGTGCTAATTTGCATGTACACAGTGCTGTTGTTTGAAACATGGCAACAAGCAAACTTTGTAAACTCAGTTTGTTACACAACATGTTACATCAGTGAATCTTGGTTATGTCCTACCAGTGCTCATCTACCAACTCCAATCTCACCAAGCAGAGCAAACATAACCTGGCTCTTCATTTTAGTGATGGACTCTCAGGTTTGAACAGATCACAGCAGAATAACTGCTGCATGTGGGATTTAATGAGCATTATTGCAAACAGCTTAACCCGTGTTTTCACCTTTAGCCTGTGCTCTATGACTCTGCTGTTTGGCTTTCTTCGACCCCAATCTCCTTTTCTTTTTGACCTATGTAGCTCTTGTGACGGAAAGAAAATAAATCCAGGAAATCCTTTTTTTTCCTGAGAAAATAACTGATCCTGCATCTCAGCAAAATTTAGTCAGCTGTCATGGTGCTGTCACAGGGGCTTTCAGATGACTCAGACAGGAAAGCTGACAAAAAGCGTTTAGAAATAATAACTTTATAATCTCAATTTAAATCGTGGATTATGATCAGGCATTAAGAAGTGAGGCTTTTCCAAGATCACTTAGAAAGTCCTCACGGGGCCTTTAAATACTTTGTGTCTGCCTATCTAATAAGGGAAAAGTGCCCCCTAATAATATATTCAGTCTAAACTTGTTACTGTCATTAGTTGGTAGCAGTCTAATGAGCGAGATAATGGGTCGGTCTCTCACCCTGCTTGAATATTTTTCCTTTGACCACTCGCCCATTACATTGTCCTCTACATAACAGTGCTGCGTGATTTCACATCTTTACAGAGCTGAGGAGCAAAATTTCTGCAAAAATAAAAAATGTCACTCGTAGCATCTCTACGAAGCTAATAGGTTTGCATCACAAACTTTTGAGATGGATGCACATTCATAGCACAGTCAAAAATAAGACTGTTTATTAACTCTAATCTTGCTCTGTGATTTTCAACATGAAAAATATTGCCCACTTTATGTAAGGGTGTCAGTCTGTTCCCATGCTGCAAAATCAATAAACACTGCTCTGAAATGCTCTAAAACACAACCAGAGCATTAATATTTTATGAGTTCTTTCTATGAATGTTCTTTCACTTCAAATGTCAGAAGGTAGATGAAGAGAAAGTGGAGTTTTAGCTTTTACATCATCCAACAGGTGGCGTAGCTCTGAAAGGGTCAGTGGGTATGATATTTTCAGACACAATAAAAGCCAGATTAAAGTCCTCAACTGGAACAGAAATCACTCCACACTTTCTCTCTCTCTCCCCCTCTCTTTGACCCTTTCTCCTTCTCTAAAGCTCCCACACTACACCACATCCACGGCTGCTGTATCATCTGTTGGAAAGCAGCACAAATCCTTTTCACATCCTGTTATTCTCCTTTCTGTGTCCCTCTTTCTGCTACCACTAGCCCACTGACATGGATCCATTACAAAGAGGTCAGACCGTGGTGCTCGTAGAGAGAGTGCTAAGATCATGAGCTCAGTCTTTAGCTGAGCCATATGGAGGAGGCTGCTCTTACCCACCATACTTTAACACACACACACACACACACATACAAATACATTCATCACATTAACAAGTATTAAACATTCACCAAAAGTACTTTGTGTAAAACTACCCCTAAAAAGGTAATTCCTTTTTACTGAAAAAGTTTGAAAAGTTATTGTGGTAAGAATAAAATAGTTTCAGATTGTATAAAATGAACTCAGCTGATAATAATGTATTATGTATGCAAGCCGAGAAACTTTTTAAAAAGTCTTGAATTAGATCAGCAAGATTTAAAGTTACAAAGTTGGCATACAGTTTAACTTTGGGTTATGCTTGAGGTCTTGGCTGACATTTGGAAGTTTTTGTATTTTTGGCAAAACCATTGATGTATGTACTTACAGTATTCTAACAGGTCACATGCACCAAGCAGGACCAAAAATACTGAAGAACTGCTTTTTCTGTACTTTGCTGAAACACAGCAAATATTAGTGTACAACATGTACTTAAAGGGGCTGTGAGGACTTTCTAAGTGATCTTGAAAATATCTGATAACTAGGCAAATGCTTGATTCATACTCCTTGACTTAGAATGAAATGATCAGCACCAAAGTAGGTTCTTTCTCGAAGTTAAGTAAGTCCTAGCTTCACAGTTGAGTTGGATTGGACCGAATTGATTTATGGAAAGTTGAAGTATCTATGGCAACACCACACTGACTGACAAAGTTTAGCAGTAAGAGGAGATATCAGTGCTTTTCTCTGCCGGAGACGATTCCTGCGATATGTTTCGGAGTAATAGTAGGGTGACCATATTCTAAAAACCCAAAACAGGACCCCTACCCTGCCTCTTGGAGATACTGCGAAAATACCCAAAGATACTCAAAGGTGACAAAGTGGCTTAATACCCCATACATCTATTCAAAAGACTCTTTCTGATTTAGGCTTCAATTTTCTATAATCTAAACAGTTTTCTATAATGTATAGAAGATTATAGTTCCCCCAGTAAAAAATATATGAAAATTGAAAACTGTCTTTGTTAAATTTTTTGGCCCATTTTAAGTCCAAAAACTGAGATAAAGAGGTCAAATTCACGAGGTAAAAAGTCAAAATTTCAACTTTATATCTCAAAATCCCATTTTTTTTCTCTCAAATTTTTTTACTCTTTTCTCAAATTTTTGACCCATGATTTTGAATTAAAATCTCAAAATTTCGACTGTGAATATCACAGTTTTTGCCCATTCATCTCGAAATTTTGGGAAACTTTATGGAATCCCTCTGGACATAGTTTTACAACCAAAAATGAGGATATGTCCAGGCTAAAGATGACGTTTGGTCACTCTAAGCAAGAGTGGACACTGGTGCTTGACTGCCTGACAGAAAGGGACAATGGAGCAGAAGAAAGCTAAACAGGAAAGTGATACAGCACAGGATAAAGGCTGAAACATGAACTAGAGGCTAAAGCACAAGCTAAAGGCTAATACATGGGTTAAGTTGTTGGTGATAATGTTCATTCCAACCCACATGCATCAGATACACTGCAGTGATCTGTTGAAACCTGAGTCTTTCAATTAAAATGGAGAGTGAAGCAATGTTAGCTCTTCTTGATGAATGAGCACTCATTGGACATAACCAGGATTCACTAACATTACACATTATGTGACATGTCTTAGAGCACTGGGCTGTGAGTAGCGCTAAAAATAGCTGGCTACTTAACTACAGTACAAACTTACAAAATTTGCTTGTTGTCCCATCTACTTTCACTTTCAAAACAAATACACAACTTCATACAGATTCTCCTCACACTCCCTTTAAATCAAGTTGACATGTCAGTGAGTGAAATGACTTACCTTAAGAACATTGTCGTCCGCAGACCTGCAGCTGGTGAAGTTGGTAACATCAGTAACAGAGCCGTCAGCCTCCACAGCCAGAGTTTTCACAGGAACAGACACTGTTTTACCTGTCAGCACTGCAGTGTTTAAGATATCAGAGTTCTGTGCCAGAAGGAGGGAGATGGAGGAAGATGAAGATGAATTAGCTTCCTGTGTTCGTATTGACTCATCATTCTCAAAAAGAGTGAATTAGTTTATGATACATTCAATCTCTCCTTTTGTTTTCCCAACAAAGCAGCCAAACAGACAATAGGAAGGGTGGCAATGATTGTACACAGGTCTGAAAGAAAAATGGATGCAATGTGTCCTTGAACTCCACCTTTGAGAAGAGATAAAGTATTTAGCAGACATGGGGTAGAGGATCTGAGCTCGGGGCTAACATTCCTTGGATTTGATTAGTGGCATGTCTTTGTAGTTTGAACTGCATGCTGAAAATGGAAAAAGGCCTATTTTTAAGTTTATTTTGGATTAGAACAAATCATTGCATCAACAAAACTGATTTACTGTATTCCTGACTTAGATTCTTCGTTTAATCTTCTTTATTTGTGAGTGAGTGGGGATGACAGCAGGAGGAGGGTGTTAGTGAGACTGACAAGGATAAACACACTCAGGCTAGAAACCTTGACTCGTTTTTGTCACACTGAAGACGCTTTCACAAGCACTCACAAACTGAACAGATGTGCAAAGAATCCTTACACATTAGTCCCTCAGAAACACACACACTCCTGGATAAAAATAAATCCTCTACTGAACTGTATTATCCAAATAGTAGATCACCTCTCAAACACCTTAACCTGATTACATTTCTAATCCTTCAATCCATTTTCCAACCTTGTACTGTACATGTATTTTCATGCTTAGCTTGTAGCTTAGCTTTCCAAATGTCCAACAGGTTGCCATTAAACCTGATGAGGGTTTATTTTTGGACTGAAGCTCCTCCTTGCGTACAGATTATAACTTTGCAGTATGTAAGATTTGTCATGCAGCCGTTTTAATCTTTTGTAGGTAGCAGCAGTTGGTCTGTAAGGAGCTCTGTCTGTTTTTTTCCACCTGCTGATGTGTGTTGACTGGAGCAGTGGGCAGATGTTTCCCGACAGCTTCATATTCTGCACTCTGTCGGCTTGACAGCCGCTGACCGCAATTCCAAAAGGACACGCTCTAGCTCAGACTGCAACACTGACCCAAACATAAGCCATGGGATCACAGGGGTAGAGACAAAATCAGAGAGCACGATCAGCGCTCTGCTGCGCTGGCGGTGCAGCACTGAGGGATGCTGTCACCCAGTGTCATTGCCAGCTCTGCAGTAATCTCACAGCGGTGATCAAGCTCAGCTCAAACGCTTTAGCTCTTGTTTAAATCTGCTTCTTTAAAAAATAAAAAAAACATTGTTGTATTTACAGAGGCCTGCCACGGGTTCATATGAGGTCTTATCTGTCATCTTATTCTGCTAAAAATATGAATGTGAAGCTTCAACAATTTGTCATAAAATGAGGAAAAAAGACGATATTACCTCTCCTGTGTGAATCCTCTGCCTCAAATGAAACATCTCTCTTCCTCACTGTTTGTTTGATTCATCTTGACTATTGTACCATGAAATAACCTTCTGAGTCTCAGTCCAGAGACAGTGATTCATCTACCTTGTATTTCTGCTGAAAGTAGCATTTGTAAAGGTCCCAAATTCAAGTGCATAATAGATGTGGATGAAAAACTTACCAGGTGAGAAGATAAATGCCAAAGTAATTCAAATCCAATTATTATTATTCTTAAAGCAATTTACTATCAGGCCGATATCAAGCTTTTTCCAATGTTTGAGTTAATGCAATAGAAAGAAGTCAGGGAAAAATGAAGCACCTTCCTCTGTTTTTCCTACATTTTTATGTCATTTAAATGATACGGTGAGTAGCAGAGCAAATCATTAAATAACCCTCAAGGTAAGATGATGTGTTTCTGAACATTCGCTGTAAAAAAAAAAGAGCAACCAAACTATCCCCATAAAGGACAGTGAAATTTCATTTGTTTTCAGAGGCAGAGTCTGTCCAAGTGCACACCAGCATCTTGAACCAGTTTAAAGTAGATACTCACAGTATTAAAATAAACAAATCTAGTTCTTATGAAGCTTGACTATTATTCAGTCTGCTGTGAATGAGGCAGCAAGATTCATGAGCTCTGTTGTGGGCAGTATATATTTTTTTTGGGGGGGTGGGGGAGCATCAATATACAATTATACAGTTACAATTGTACAACTAAACTGATACAAATATACAGTTTTATCAGAAATTGACTTAATTTGTTCTTTAAAAGAAGAACAGAGAACATTTAATTTTAAGGCCTTTCTAACGAAATTATGTTTTTTTGCTAAGTCGGGAGAAGAGCAAAAATGGACATATCAGATACATAGAACTGTCCATCTGGTGTGTCAGGTTACACATCTGCTACGTCATACCCTGGCTTGATGCGGATTGGTCTATAATGAGTGTGTCAAACAGAATGGTCAGCTGCTGATTTTTTTGAAGGTCCTGCCTCAAAAATCATTTTCGAACAGCTCTTTCCCACATGGACTAGTGAAAAATCTCTGTGACGGATATATGGAATTATCTGTCTGATGTGTCACACATTTGGTATTGTGAAAATATCTGAGTGCCAGCAGCTCTTACTGACACATTTATTATTACTAACAGCAAGATTAACATATGAATACTCTGTTCAATAACTATTTCTTTTAGTGAGATCCTTGAGGAAAATGATTCAGTAAGTGGCATCAAACAGACTGTTCTCATCATCACAGACTGATGAAACCAAAGCTCACCTCTCCCTCAGGTGTTTCCTGGTACCAGTTGATAAGTAGTCAGTTTTCTGCAGTGTTAAATGCTGTGTAAACATCAGAAAATTTTGCTTTTGAACAAAGAAAATATTCTCCATTGGGGGCAATGTGGAGAAAATATGTCAGGGTTTTTATGGCAGAATTAGAGTAGTGGAATGAAGATTTTTGACCAGAAAACATTCTTAGTCAAAAATATTTACATTAGTTTGCAGAGTAGTTTTATGAGACATTACTGGACAGTGTCCGGCTCATTATTTGTGGCTACTTGTCACATTACTTAGTTTGGTTGTGTAATTAACGCACAGAAAATCTACTAACCACATAGTTTGATTTCAGTTTCAATGTCTAATGGTGTGAGAAGAGATCTGTCTACTTTAAACAAACCCAGATGGCCCATAAAGGTCTGAAACATCTGTACCATGGTGCAATCTGTGGACCCAAGAATGTTGCACTTTTCTTTGCAAATGCTGACATTTTAAAATAACAAAACATGCATATGAAAAATGTTCTATCTTTTTCATTGGTCAAAAGAATTCCTTATAGTATTTGCTCTTTTGCCAACATCTGGATGGATTATACAACAACACACAGATCAGTTCATTGCCATGACCTACAAAATCAAAAAACAATTCAAATTGTCCTCACCATGACCAGTGGTGCCAGCCCCACGTAGTCTTTCCGGGTTGTGTGGATCCGCATTGTTCCCACGTCTTTGATGTTGCCTGGGAGCTCCAGTCGCCAGGAGATAATCTGACTCTCAATCTGCTCTGCAACATCTTTTGGGACGAAATCCAGCTGCAAAACTTCCAGGAGACCTCTGTGGAGGAAATCAACGGAAGACAATAAAGTAAGGAAAGTATTGAGCAAACTGAGGTAAACTTTGTGATAAATGCCAGAGACAAACAACATAACATTTCCTTTCAGCAAATGCAGGATGCTGAAAAGCTGAGCATTGCATTTCAAATCTCACGCTTTTCCTTGCAGGAGAAACTCAGTGTTGAAATGCTGAGCTCCATTTCAACATCAAGCACTCCCTTGCAGAAAAGGCTTAACATCCTATTTATTAAATCAATTTTCAAGGGACCTTCGTAATAATTTGTTCAGATAGATCATTCATTGACATTAGTTATACCCATCTACGAGGCTAGCAGTAGCCACCATGCACTAATTAATTCACATAATATTATCTAAAAAAAAAGTTGCAGAGTTAGAGGCAGTCAGTGTTTGATGTACAAATAAAGGCTATATTGCTTAGAAGTCACATTAAGAGTTGAAATAGGTAGAAAAATTATCTAGCTGGTATAATCATGAGGAGAATAAAAGTGATATCACATGAGCCAGCACTTAGCCTGAGCCCAGAAACAGGTCAAGTTTTATCACGATCACCACTTAATTTCTCCTCTACTAGAGTGTTAATTAACTAGAGTGTTATTAAATATGGTAAGTGTAGTGTCTAATATACTTTTGTCTTTTTAGGCATCAATTTGTCAGACCACAGCTGGAAGTAGTGCATTTAAAAAAAGAAAAGAAGACAATCATACAATTGGTAATTTCCATCAGTTAGAAGTCCAAATGTTTTCTTGTCACATTTCCAGTCTTAAAACTCACAAAACTCCCATATTTGACAATTTTTGAAACTGCAGCGTTGTGTCTAGAGAACAAATTGCTTGGGTGTAAAAGGAGCTAAGATTAGTTGTGTTCCCTGTTGTGTTCCTTGGGGAGGGAATTTAAATCTATGTATACTGCACACTGCCTCTGAAAAACAAAAGAGAAAGAAATTACTCTGCAAAAGAATCTGCAGAGTCTGAACTCAAAGTGAAGGCAATACACGAGAGGTCTCATTTCCATCAGCAGACGGAGGAATAAGATGGGAGTGTGGAGGGAAGATTAAGTGTGCTGGCAGAGAGTCTGAGCGGAATATTCTGGTCAAAGGATTGTCAGAGAAATGACATGTGATGTTATTTGATGCTGGGGAGAGTGCGCCGGCACAGACTTGCTGGGAGGAACAGATCAAAGGGGAAATCGAGCTGAATGTGAATGGACCTGTGGCACTTTGAAGTGGAGCAAAACTTCGCATGGAACAAAACAATGAACCTCTGCACTACACAGTGAGAGCTCACGTTTGCGTATGGTGAGGCATATTGAAATCAGCAGTGAGAGAGCACAAGCGTCTTTTCTGGTTGAAACTTATGAAAACATTCACTTTCTGTCAGAAAAACAACTCAAGGATTCGTCGCTGCATGGGAAAGGTAATGAACAGAACTACAACAAGGTCATCTACTTTTACTCTCTGGGTTATTCATGAAAAGGATAACTCTTTTACATTTATTCCAGTTGCCTGTGAGCGTCTGTATGCTTTGGACGGCACGGTGGGTGAGACTGGAGTGAAGAAGACTGAGCCCTCAGAGGGTCAAACATTGTCTCGTCTCTAGAATACAGCTGGGTTATTTCACTGAAAAACTTGTGTAAAAGAAAAGGATTGAAGAGAGAAATGAAGACACTTCAATTGAATAAAGTAAGTCTGTAGAATCAAACGTTCTCACAAGCAGAAATGACCATGACACTGAAACGCATTCACCAATAGATTGATGACTTAATTGCTTTAAGTCTTAAACTGAAAACAACTATAGAAAGCTAACTTAGCTTGGCAGAAACGAATAAAGGTCCATTTATGCTCAACGTTGAATATTGATATGGATACAGACGGAGCCATTTGTCTGCACTCTGTGTTCATTTCGCCCCTACTTCTGCACATTTCCCCATAGCTTACATACATGGACCAAACGGAGCAGTACCACCACAAACCAGCGGTGGGCAGTGTTGCTGTTGCCAGCCGATATGTAGCTCTAGTGAGACACGAAAAAGAAATAACAGTGGCGGAACCATAGATATATATATAAGAAGGCTAGATGCCTTAAGGTGGAGTCTGCAGCATTGCAGCGGCAGCCATTTTGGAACAGGCCTTTGCTCCGTATTGTATTCAGTGGAAAGGATGATGATTCACTCACTAAAACACTCATATCTCCCTAAATTCTTGACGGATTTTTAAACGGATTGATTTATTACTAACATTATTCATGTGGCTATGATTTGGGCTGGGTTTTTAAATGGCTTTTTTTTTTATATATATATTCTTAAGTTTGCAAGTTAATTCGCTAAATTTCTGACCTTTATAACAAACCAAGTCATTTGAAAATCGGTTGAAAATTGAGCAATCTACAGTTATTTCAAAGTCCATGCTCCATTGACTGTAATGTAATGAGTGATCAGGCAGCCCTGTTCCAAGATGGCCACCATGTGACGATGTTAATTCCCATTGGCTTACAGCGAGCACGAGGTATCTAGCCTTCTTATATATATCTATGGGCTATCTACATCTGAAGAACCCAACAAAACACTTGAGAGGTGACTAAGTCTTTCTCACGTTTGGAAATAATCCTATTTTAAGCTACTGTAACATACTAACCATTTTTTGGCATCCTGTGGGGCCCACCGCCCCCAAATGGCTCGTTTTTAAAGCTGTTCTTGTAGTTCAACTTTAAAAACACTTATATCTCTTTACTGGGTTTTTGCATAAATGCATGTGTACACAACATTGGCCTAATATATATTCTTATTTTTAGTATTTTCAAAATGGCAGATCAAAAGTCTTATCTGTCAATGGCCCTTGTATACGAAAATATACAGGAGGAAACAGACTGAAGTAAAATGAAATTTTACACAAACTTGAATCATTCCCACTGAAAGAACCAGACCTTTCGTGAGAGCTGGGCAGTGACACGCAGAAGGGGTTAATGCCCCTATTCCCTGGAAATCTGTGTGGGGAGACTTCAAACTGCTGGACATATCATCACTCCAAAGCCTTGTAGTGTGAGTGTGTCTGTGTGTAGCTGTGTCTTTATGTGTTTGTTAGCTCACTGCCAGTCACACGACTTGGAATATCTCTCTTTTCTAATCTCCCTTTTTGAACGTGAGAGCGCTTAAGCCCGGATAACGTAGCCGTGATTATGGACGATTACGGATAAGTGGGTCGGACAGACTGAGGCTGGGTGGTGTGTGTGTTTTTTTTCATGTGCGCGTGGGTGTGTATGGTGTATGGGTGGGAAGTTGCCGGGCAGAGGTGGCTGCACCAAAGTCAGAGAAAACTATCATAAACAGCCTCTGTTTTCAAAGTGTAGTGAAATTAATAACAATTTACTCTTAACGTCAGAGGAGTTGGAGCACTGTGATATGTTTAATGCTACTTTCTAAATTATAATTTATTTATGCAATTTGAAGACTGAATGAGGAAGCGTGACTGTAGAAAAAAGATTCATATCATCAGTCATAATTATATTTCGTATGGTTATAATAGCTTCATTAGGGCCTAAATGCAAATCATGATCTTAAATAATAATAACAAAGGTCATGTGTGACACATCTATTCATCCATCAATCCATTTTCTTTTTCAGCTTTCCTCTTTGGGGGTCCTGGGTCACCGGTGGGCTGGAGCCTATCCAAACTGTCTACAGGCAATTAAGAGTGACTAAACGACGTGATGAGCGTGATTTTTGGACAATGAGTGAAACCAGAGTATCTGGACAGCACCCCAGCATGCACAGGGAGAACATGCAAATGCCATGCAGAAATACAGGAAACACTTTACAATAAGGGTCCCTTAATAAACACTGGAGAGAGGGCCAACATTTCTGTTCAATAACATTTTGAATAAATTCTGAAATTTTTTTTTAACAATGCTCTGAGAATTGTACACTATTTTTTTATTAATGTGTTAACTTATGGGTTAGTTAATATTAGGTTACATTACATTACATTGATTATTATCGCATAATTAAACAGTAAGTTAATGCCTAATAATGCATTAACAAACATTCATTAAGGGAAGTGAAGTGTTACCGATATCCAACTGCTCAGGTGGGGGTTTGACTGGGAGATCATCTTGCTGTAAGTCAACTTCTGCACCATGGTGTGCTTAAATGTAGAACATCTCATAGCTTTTTTTTTCTGTGTACATCCAGGTTTTTGTTTTCATTCAATCATGCCAATTAGTTTTAATGCAAAAGTTGTTCTTTAGTGCCAGAGTTCAGAACATTTAACATTTCAGTGAAGAACCCTGTGATAAACAAAGTACAATGGTACCATCTTAGTATGTATTTGAGTCTAAATACTTTCTCTATAATTACATTTTTCATAAGAATTGATTAGTATGAGCTCATACATATGAAGCCTTTGGGACACAGATTCACATCTTGTAATGTTCACGGCTGCTGAAGCTGAAATGATGTAATACAAGATTACTACATGTATTATAATGGATTAATAGTGGAATAAAATGATTCCAGTCAAAAGTGACTGGGACGGGGATTACTACAAGTGTTTGTCAAAATGAACAAAACAAGGAGGTCAAAGGAGGATTCAAAGTAATATTATGGTATTTAAAGATGATGAAAGTCAAAGTTCTCAATGCTTTAATTCTATATGCAAGTGATGTGAGCAATTTCTCACATTTTAATGTTTGTAGATTTGTTGCATGTTTAGCAGGTCACTGTTGGATGTGTGAGTTAACGGTTGTCTCTGAGTGACCATGCCCTGCATTAATGTGCACTGGACAAGAGTAGTTGACAAGTTAATGAGGTCAAAGCTGGACAAGCAGAAAGATAACTCTCACTGTATGTTGACCTCTTTCTCTCTTGTCTTTTAGATGTAATGTTGCAAGTAATGTGAGCACACTGACTTTGTTTATTTTCTGTTTGAACTAAGTGGTTAAATATTTTTGTAGTGGTCTTGTATAGTTGAAAGGAAGACAAGAAAGGAAATGTTAAAATATTAAACTAAGGCTTTAAGTGATAAAAGCCCACATCTCATATAAATCAGTTTCTCACAATGATAATTTGTAGTGCTGCTATGTAACTGTTGCTGTCTGTGGCCATTTTTTCCCCTCTTTTCATTACCCTCAATCAATTGATTTTTATTAATATCCACCCAAATCACATCAAATGTTATCTGAGCACACGACACGAAGGATAGAGAAGGATGTGTAATTCAGACTCTTATCTGACGTGAATGTTGCAGACTGCTGCCCACTAAAGTGTCTGGTTCTTTTCAATACTCCTGCCTGTCAGGAGATACTTAAAATTTCTACTGTTGGATATTTTCAGGGTCTCTGTGAAGCAATATTACCAAGATAAATTTCTTCATGTGCTCTACTGCTGTGGTTACCGACCTTTTCTCCCTGAAGCTCCTCCCTACTTGTGTGTGACAAGGCAGAGCCCCCTGCACACGCACATGCTGGGGGATCATGAACCCCAAAAAATTACTATAAATCTTTTTTTTCCCAATTTCTCTTTGGTTTGGCCTCTTCGGTCAAAGTGATGTTATAACCACCATAAAATAATAATAATAATAAAAAAAAACAGAGTACAATCTTTGGTTGGAATGACAACTGTGTCAAACAATTCTGACCTTGTTGTATATGAGTTGGTTCATGCTGCCATGGTTACAGAGGATCAGAGGTTCAGAGTTGGTGGTTACCTAAATAGTGTCATATTTGGGGTTTACACTGACTTTGATTATCCCACTAGTTGTATTATTATGACTTTTTTTTAATTAAATGAGACAAATATAATTTTGACAACCCCATCATCTCAGATCAAAGAAAGTCCCATGCCCTCCCTTTTAAGCCACATTACGACTTAATGTAAATGTGTTACACCAGAAATAAAAGGTCAATGTTTTTTATGTTCATTCACTGGTTACTTTATTATGTACAATATACTCCTTCCAGCTTTGCCCTTCTTCTTCTCTCAGAACTGCCTCAATTTTTAGCATAGATTCAATAAGGTGCAGGGAACTTCCCTCAAAGGTTTTGACTTATTGACTTAACATGATCATGTTGCTGCAGATTTGTCAGTAGCACATCCATGACAAGAACCTCCCCCTCCATTCTCCCCTGACCTCTGGCATCAACAAGGCATTTTGTCCTAGAGAACTGCTGCTCACTGGATAGTTTCTGTTTTTGGGACCTTTCTCTGTAAACCACAGAGATAGATTGGCACATTGGCACGGAACATTGGCAATTTGTGAAATGCACCAAGCAGCCTGTATGGCACCAACTATGACATGGTCATTGTCATTTTATTCTGCTGCCTGGTTTGAACTTCATCATGTTGTCATCACCATTTCCACATGCCGTAATGCACTGAGTTAATGTCATGTGATAACACAAGGTTGAACAGGTTTAGCTAAAGAATTGGACAACAGAATATTGATTGACTATTTGCATCAGTAATGATTTTTGGATTTTGATATGTATTTCTACTTTACTCCACAGTTATATGAATATTGACCAGATATGAGGATTCCAGGAAAGTAAATGCTGGCTGATTTGTCTCCATTTTTCAATTCCCAATAAAAGCTAAAGACACCAAGAGACTTTCAAGTATAACAATTTGAGCCTGTTAATACAGACACCCCATTCCTCCTTCATACAATTTTCACTTTCCTGCAGCACACTTTAATCTCCTCTGGTTGTCAGACATTGGGCTTACGGTAGAAATGAGTGTTAGACTTGCTTTGTTTGAACAGGTGGATAGTTTCTCCTTGAGTGTTTTCTCTCTCTCTCTCACTCTCCATCTTCTATTGTCAAACAAAAGACAGTTACATGAACACTGTCTCCAACACAGAAAGAAATGTACAGGCTTCGTGGTGTCCCTTGTTCTCTGAGTACAAGGCCACATATGATTACTTTTCTCAGAGAAAATAGAAACCATTTGTTTTCAATCTGCTTCTGAGCTGCAGAGCATGCATAACACGGCAGATATTTATTTTTTTGGTAACTGATTGCTCTGCCCCATGGTAGCCACGGGGATTATTGAAATCTCAAAAACAGTCAGAAGGAAGGAAGAAAACACACAGTGAGGAAAGATAGAGATGGCTTTGACTGTATTAAAAGTACATTTGGGAACAGTTTGAAAACACACATGAGTTGAGCACAGTGTGGATGAACTGTTCATGCACTGGACTGACCTCTTTGCAGTGACAGCAAGCTTCCTCTGGCACACAACAGACACAGTGTTAGGAGTCGCTCCTCTGCCAGGCTCCACGACAATGTCCCACAGCGTGGAGTCACTGGGTCGCGCTGCACTGAATGACAGGCCTGTTTTTACTGTCGCCCTGCAGGAAATACATAAAGAAAGAGTCAAAACACACAGTCCCGTCAGTGCTGAGCTTGAATTTTATCCAGAGATACATTTTTGCATATTGAAAGCAGAACCGCCTTTAGATGTCAAAGGCACAAAACGAAAGCCACCTTTGATTTCAGTTCCTGTTTAAGTTAAGAAATCTAACCATTTCAAAGTTTGACCAGATTTTCAGTCACACACACACACTTTCTCGTGTGATCTGAGGCCCATATTACTCAGACACACATTAATCCTGTGACATTAAAATCAGTTTGATCCTCATGCTCAGGGACTGTCATGCCTCAATGAGCTCATTATGCCTTACAAACCGCCTGTTTGTGGCACCTCAACTCTTGAAAAGTGGTATAAGAGGCAAAGCTGTCATCCGTCACTACTCCCATAAGAGTTAAAGTGGCACTTTTTCTTCTTCTTTAGAGAAAAGCTTAAACCTTCTTTTGATAGAGTATATAACCCCAACTGGTGAGCAGCAGAAATCCTGCATCAGGGAAGAACAAGAAAGCATTTCACTTTGAAAACTTAAGAAACTTTTCCCATCAGTTCCCAAACTTTTACAGAGCTGATGCAACACTATGGTAAACTTGTCGCTGTCTCAACCTCTTTAAAACAGGTTTCTTACATTAAATGAAGAATAAGCATGAGTTTTTCTTCAATAAAATGTTTTAGCTTCAACAGATATTGTTCTGAATTTGCATTATTTAGAAAAAAATGACAGGTTATAATAAAACATAAAGATGGGTTTCATGAGTATTTTACACAGCACCCTGATTTTTGGGGCGGTCATGGCGGATGACTGTCCTTCCCAAAGTCTTGTTGCTAGGTGCCTGTGATGGCCACCACCACCTCACTCACACCTCAGCAGTCATGTCGTAAAACACATTTCAGTTGCAGGACTTCACATAATCACACTTAGTCTGATTTGGGAAAAGTTTTTTTTTGTTGTATTTAGTCTCGCATTGTTTAAATTTAGTGCGCACATTTTTACAATGTAAGATTATAGACATTTCTGTTTGCTAATCCTCATTTCTTTGTCTCTTGAGTTATCTGACTGTTGGGGGGAGAGAGCATTTCCTGGTGGGAGCAAAAGGTATGGCCAAGGGCTTCAGACACTTTTAAGCTGGAGCACACCCATTGGGAGACACCGAGTGCCTTCATGCCATGGGGGGGATTTGGGTTTTCTTTGTTTAGTTTGTACTAGATTCCACTTGCTGTCTGTTGTGTTTCCCCTGGTGTTTGATTTGGTTTGGCCAAACCACTATATATGTTGCCCCATTGTCTCATTGTGTTTGGTCTGTTTGTGCTTGTGTTGACACTGAAGTTCAGTTTGAGTACAGCTATGTTAAGTTGGCCTCTTTTATAGGCCTAGTGATTATAAAGTATGAGTTGAATGTTTGTTTATTGCTGTAGGGCAAATAAATTCCCACGTTTTTTCAAAAAATATACTTTTTGTCCTGTGCCTTACTGCTTGGTCCCTGACATTGCCGTTCCAGAGGCAGCTTGTTGCAACAGCTCTGTCTGGTGTTCTTTTTTTGTTCTCCTTTTCTTTTCTTCTTGTTTATTATCTTCAAATGTGGTGCTTGCTATCACTTTTTCTGCCTCGTTTGTTGGTCATGGACACCAAACAGGTGGTTACGATTGCAGTGGTATTTTTCCTTTTACCGTTCCTGTATGCGTCCTACCTGTAACCATGGTCTCATTGTTTATACACGAGGATCAAGCTGTTAGCAGCCTCTAGCATGTTAATGCACACTGGTGGAGACCCAAGCTGAGGAGAAGGAATCAGGAGGACGTGCCGTTACTGCTGTGTGAGCTATTAATCAACAACATTGAGCTGTCCTTCCATCCATCGCTATGGGGAATGTAAGATCTGTTTCCAATAAGATGGAGTAGCCAACAGCACTAAGCCAGCACCAGAGAGAATACCAAAGGACAGAGTAGCACCATGCTCATTACAGAGAGATGGCTAACTGAGCAAACAATCGGACACAGCGGCCCATTGGAAGGATTTCACCTGCATTCATCTGCATCAGCATTGCATTGCTGCTGTGACTGTGAATTTCCCCTCGTGGGACGAATTGAAGTATTGTATTGTATCATATTGCATCGCATTGTATTGTATATTATATTATATTATATATTATTGAATTTAAGGTTTCTACCTGTTAAAGGAGTATGTGAGGAGAGTGCTCAGCATTGAGTACATTAGCTTGCAGGAGCATGTCTATTCTAATGACACTGGGGCTTGTTATGTATGTGCTAGTCATTCATTTTGTGCCTAAAGTGTCGAGTCACTGACAGATTGATGTGTCACAGGCTGCCGGCAGGCTGTGAATTAGCAGGGGCATTTATTCCCATCAGCCTGTGGGAGAACTGGGAATCAGTTAATCAGATGTCTCATTCAGACACACACACACACACATCGCTCTGCCAGGAGAGAGTAGGCTTATTATTAATAATGTGAATAAACCAGACAGTCCCTAAGGTCCTATAATTCCAATCCCTTGCAGATGTCCCTCTACTAAATATTTGTATCAAAAACCATTAAGAGGATCAAAAATCTGCTCTGTGTTCTGAATCCAAACTGAAATACAGTAGGCACAAATCACTCGAGAGTCAGAGTAAAAACTCAAAGTTTTCACTCACATCAAACTAAGCAGCTTCTCATCTTTGGAGTGAAGCATCGTTTCAGAGCAGGTCCAATTTCCTTGTGGCAGACATTCAACAAGGAGCTGGGAACTTCCTACTGGGGATTCAGTCCAAGCCAACTCAAGCAGCTCATCCAGTAACTGTAGTTTTATGAGCAGGTTATTCATGCTGAGGGAGAATGTTGGAAAACTCAGCCTTACTGGAGGGTTTAGCAAACCAGCAATGCCATCTGAATTCATTAGCATGAGAGCTGAGGGGATGTGTGAAATCAATGTGAAATCAGATCTGTCAACTCTCTCATCTGTTAACATCTATGAGACAGATCTACACTTCCTTTTTCTCGACACCAGATTTTGTTGCAGCTACAGTTCTGATCATTTTACAGTTTTTGCTGTACGGCTGTCTCTGAATAATCCACCTCATGGTCTGATAGTGATTCTCCATTATGCACCCTGAATCTCATCTGTCACTGTTTATTCATCTATTTTTTGTTTGTTTGTTTTGCTTTTATATTCCACATAGTTTTACCATTTCTTTTTAAGTATTTGCTAAGCAGGTGGTTGCGAGCACACCAACCGACTCAACCTCTGTGTAAACAAGCTGCATCTTTTCATCCCCTTTGCAAAGCCGTACTCCTACAGCTCAGGACCATTAACAGACAAAATACCCACAAAATCTGTTCATGCTGGAGCAAAGGTCGGTTTACAAACTTTCAAGTTCAGTGCACAAACGCAAGTATTGAAAATCCAAACTCACCGAATTTATCAACCAGTGTTGGGATAGTGTCAAGGTCTGAGCTGTTTGTAATAATGTTTGAACAGATTTAGCACACACAGAAAAGCACAGCCGGTATTCAAAGCAGCCTGGTGAGTTGACAGTTTCATAAATGTCTGATGAAGTCTCGCTCATGCAAACTCAATTTTTGGATCAAAATCTTATGGCCAAAGGCAAAAAAACCCACTTTGCATTTGTATTTATGATCTTAATGAGTGTTAGAAACATTATATAAATAAACATTGATGTGATTGCACAGATCTAACAGGAAGATTGAGATAACATCAAAACTCAGAGTCTTCATTTAAGGAAATTTTGATTGGTATTTTTTTAACATCTCTGATATTTAGAGGAGGAGATAATGAGTTGTTTTGATCTGATGGCAGTGGGTAGCAAACTAACAGTTTATGTCTTAATCAAAGTCAAATTCAACTTCTAGTCCTAATTTTCTCTAAAGTTTTTGCTCAAAAAACTACTCCCATAACTTTGCTCCTCGCTGCTTGTCCACCTGAGCATCACAGCCGCAGCAGGACCTGATGAACACAAGTCTCTGGGGAACTAAAACCACTTCCCCCCCAGCTCCTGTTGAGAGTGAAGGAGCAGTAACTCAATGCCAGGATCTTCCTGGATCACTGAGTTTCTCATCCACAGGTAGACACCAGCCTCCCTGTGGAGAAACCTCATTTCGGCCACTTCTACCCTCGCCCTTTGTCTTTGTCAGTCTCTACTGACAGTTCACGACCATAGGTGGGGGCCAAAGTGGATATCGACCCGTAAACTGAACTACCCTCCGCTGCTGCTGCTGCTGCTTCACAAAAGTCAGTCAATCTTCTCATTTTTGAAAATGGGAAAACTGGGGAGCTGCCAACTGTGCTGTTTGTTTGTTGATTTGATTTGCCATCCATGCAGAAGAAAAACAGGCTTACAGTCCATAGATGTGTTGTCTTTCTGTCTGCTTTTGGGGTTCAGATTTAATTAAAACTTTCCTGTGATGCTCTAACTTTGATTTTTCATTTTTGGAGTAGAAATGCTACTTTTCCTGTTCTTTTTTAACCTCTTATGCTCCACCGGGTTGTTGGCGACGAGTTTGCCAATCCTTTGACGTCATCAAAGTGTAAACAGTAACGCTCTTGTCAGACATTGGAATGCATCCTGCATTAGAAAGCTTAGATTCTTCACATTTCAGCTGCTAAGCTTGTTTTACAGTTTGCTTGACTGACAAAACGTAATTAGTGAAAGAATCGCTCAGGTGGCGATCACAACAAATGGGAGGTCCTGCCTGTCTGAGGTCATTACGTCACATCTATAGCCTACACCCCAAATATTCACTCTCCTTTCCACCAGAGGAATCCAGAGTTCAAACACATCAAAAGTGTTTCACCAAATTATTCCAAGTGGTGAAATTTTGCCTGTAAAGTCCGTTGTTTATCCGTCATGTTCGTTCTCATCAATAACAGCAGTTTCACAGTCTTAAAACATTTCTACCTCAATGTGAATCTAGCAAAGCTTGGCATATTTTATTCCCTTAAACTTGTGGTAACAAGACAGAAGTGTCCCCATCTCAATACACAGAGTTTTGATGCCACAAGAGCCTGATATACACAAGAAGTGCTCTCTGCTTGACTGGCCAGTAGCATTGGCTGAAGCTGCGTAAAGCCCCCTAATAGGCTCATTTCTGGGCTATCGGGCCTGTCAATCACATGTACAGTAACCAATAGCCTTACCGTTCACACGAAGCCTGCCGTAGCTAGATAGACTACCAAATAGACGGCTTTTTTCCGTGCCTAATCATTCATATTTGTGTGTGCAACAGGAGAGGTACAACCCGTTTACTGGATTTTCAGCAAACCTTTTCACAGAGAGAACAAAGTAGAATAAAAAGGAGACACTGAGCACTGACACAGCTGGTTTTGTTTGCGCAAAGTTGTCAGATTAGATTTTGGCAAATGAGAACACATCAGCTGGTGTTTGGACACCTGAGAATAAAAACTCTCTAACTCCTACATGTTTTTTCTTAGAAAGCTCAAATTTCACCCAGATGCAGATGATAATTTGTAGAAGTGATGAGGTGGATTTCTTAAGTCTGTCTAAAGATTGGTTAAAAAAATGAAGATGTTTCAGCTGCATTTAGCCTGATGTGGACTTTAGTCACATAGGAAAACATGACAATTTCTGAAACTGGAGACTTAAATCCTTTAAAGGAGGTGTCACTGATAAATTTTGACCTTAGGGCTCTTTAGTTGTAAGCTCTGAAACATAGCATGGTATATAGGCTAGAATTGGATGGGATGTAAGGAGCTAACCTACATTTCAACAAACTCAATGTATGACATGATAGGAAAGTAGCAAAAAACATTATTTTCATCTCAAATGTTGTTTTTAATACTGTGTGAGTCTAACAGGTGGGTATATGCCCCCATACCAACGCACAGATGTACATACTTAATCCTGGCAGTCAGCCCAGATCATCTCTACCCTGAAGGGTTAACCTCTTCATTCATTTTCAATCACTGCTGCAGATTATCGGAGCTAACCCTGCTGGAGTGGACTCAATCTTGAGCCAAAGAGTGAAGTGGAGCAGGGATTTCTCCCAGGAGGAATCAATCATTTTGCCAAGCTCCTCAGAGTCAGTCTTCACTTGGACTCATTCCTCACTCCTCGACCAATCTCACTCTGTAGGTCAGAGTTACTCGTACGGGAATCACAAGCCTGGCTGAGGAGACTTCGGTGGTTCAGTCAGTCAGCGAGGCAGAGTTTGGGAAATGTAAGGTGCAGCGCTTCTAAATCCTCCTAAATCAAAACAACAAGGGAGGTTGAAGGGTCGGCGTCCCGCTACCAAAACTTAATCACAGACATAAACAATGCTAGCAGAGCTGCATTCAGGTCACTGGGTCTGTGTGTTTGTCGGCATGCTTGTGTCTGTGGATTCTGAGTCTGGTACTTAAAAGGGCACTGACACACAGCCACAGGTTTAACTACTGCGTGTGCTCTACGGATTACACATAACTTCTCTCCATTTGCCTGCATAGATTACTGCACGGTTCGTATGTTGTTTGCAGCATGATATCACTAAATCATGGGATTACTGAGGAAGTTGTCTTGCATTTCAAACAAAACCATTAAGCCCTGCAAAGACTGAAAATCCAATACCTACTGCGATAGCTCTGCACATTAATGTCCTAAAGTGTTTTGAAGACAACAATTTGATTCCACTCTGCGACGTGCATCAAAAAGCAGCGAGTGGAAACCGTGAAACAGATTGAACTGCGTGTTTGGATGTGGTAGGGCAGCTTTAATATTGAGTTCACTTTCACCCAGCGGAGTCAGGAAGATTTTAGTTATTTGTTTTCCTGCTCCATTAAATAGATGCATTATTTATGAAGTCAAATACCCAGAGAACCTTGTTGAAATGTTAGTGGGATGTTGAGATATGAAAAACTGGTGAATCATTTGCCAATTATTTCCCTGTTTATGGAAGAGCGCTCTCCATAACTCCCCCACATCCTGAGAAGTTGAAGCAGACAGGATATAACGTGTCAGAAATTTATGAGGCCGGTGAAACTCGCAGACAACACCAGTCATGTTGGCGCTCAAGCATTTACTAAATGGCCTTCATGGCAAGCCGCATCAGTATTCAAGGGCCTTAAGCAACCATTTAAATGCATGGGGCTTATCCTTCATAGAGATGCTCAAATATACTGTACATCATTATGTTCCAACTGGGTATCACTCTCCCCCTGATACTCTCTTTTCAACTCCACTTCTTTTAATGACAATTAAATTTTAAGTGACTCCTCCTAAATTTCTGTCATCTGTGAACTCAGCTGCACAGCTCTGTAATTATATTTTATTTCATTCTGCTCTTGGTATAATTCACTTTTTGGGCCAATTTCAGTCTGTGGTTTTCCTGATTCAGTGAAATACCAATTCACCAATACAGCGTATACAGGCCATAACACTGATGTACTAAGCAAACTGACCAAGAGGCTTTGCAGATAAAACTAAATATATAGAAATTTGCAAAAAATTATAAAAGACTTGTAGGCTACTATGTGGACTGAACAGTTTCAGTGTTGGGATATTGAGGATACCTCACTTTGAAGTAGCGCTGTGACGATCATGAATGGAATCTATTGACCACCTCTTTAACACAAACCATAGAACTCACCTATGGCTAAGCCCCGCCCTGAAACGCAATGAGCCAATCACAGTATATATAGCTATTTCCATACACTCAGACATTCTCTGTCTAAATATCCATTGAAGTAGATTGCAGAAAGTCTGTTTTCAATCGGTTTATGATTTTTTTGTCTGAGATCTTAAATTTAAAATAGTCAAACAGTGCTCACGGGATTCATGCAACTCTGACACAAGGTATTCTGAGAGGCTGGGTGGCAGAATTTTTTATTTTCCCTTTCCAAAGCCAGATCGCAACCCAGAAAAGCACCGTCATTGGATAAAGTTGCAGACCGCAATATTAACTCAACAAAATGAAGGATAAAGATAAGGGAATGAGGATGACTGGATCTGTTCTAAGGCAAGGCAATATTTTATTTGAGGCAACAAATTGTCACTTTGCTGGAATGAGATGTGAAGTTATCTTCAACAAATCAAACTTTAGCTGAAGTTAGCCTAACATTAGTACCTAGCTGCATTGTTCATCATGTTTTTTTGTTTGATGGGAGTTCATTAGCCTGTTTTGTTTTAGTTTTTGAACTTTTGTGATTGTTTATCATTGTTAGCTGTTGTCCAAAGGGCTCTAGTTAAACAATAATAACTTGGAGCTTAGCTTCATTAGCTTATTTGTAACAAAGTCTGGCAAACAATGTGCTGAATGATTCAATGTTATACTGTAGCTCCAAACTAACAGAGAGACACTCCAATTAAATAGCTGTTATATTTTTCTCATACTCTGAGCATTAAACCTTAACTTTAGTTGTGATGGTGATGGTAATGAGATGCAGTTTATCATGTTGGCACTGGGACCTGTAAACCTTGTCATGTTACTGAAGCATTTTGGCAACCCTCTCAACAACAAAATGCTCAATATATCCCTCCAATCTGGAGTTCAGACTCTTTTTGTGCTTTCTATGATACTTTATTTTTCTGTCTCCAAAATTCATCAATAGCCTCCTAAGAAACATCTCCTACTGTGACACCTGCCCTAGCGCCTGTCAGTGAATGTGTATTGCTAGTCTGAGCAAGTAAAAGTGGGCGTGGCTTAACCATAGGTCAATCCGGGCTGCGACTGTGAGCTGTCTTTTTTTATTTATTTTTATGATGTCTAAGTTTGAGTGACTCTGATCCAAATCCTACCCAATCATTTCTCTCAGGGATTATTTCACGGATAAAATGAGTTGACCCCAGGCTGACTTCTTGATCATAAATAAATATAAAAATGAGCCCGATATTTGAATGGCTCTTTTTTTTACAGAACAAATCTTCACAAACCAGCTCCCTTCAAAGACCCACCCCGACTTTGAAGAGCAAAACCTGGAAGGAATTTTTCAACAGTTTAGAAAATGTAGTAAACTTATTTCACTAAAAGACAGAAAAAAAATCACTATTCTTGTGTCTTTCATCCAGAAATTCTTCACAAGGTTTTATTTTTTATGGAGTACATGTCTCTATTGAGCTATCTTTTAGTAGCAAAAGGCAAAAGATAAAAGTTCTGATGGGTCTGACGATCAGCAAAAAAACATTTCTCTGGTTATAATAAACTATCTGATGGACAACAAAATAAAGAATCAGCCCATTTTCAGACAACAGCTATTTTCAGCTTTCCGACATGGAAAAAACTCTAAAATCTTAAAAGACAAATAGTGAAGATCCCTCACCTGAGGCTGAAATTTTCCAGGCTCGATGTGCTCGCCAGGAAGACATAGAAAGTTGCAACGTCTGTGGTCTTCAGGGGCTTGGAGGAGGTCTGGATGACAACAGCACCGCCGAGCCTCAGTCGAAGAAAGGTGGGGTTCCCTGGTGGTGTTCTGAGCAGAGTGACACTCCCTATTCGCTTCATCGGTGTCCCAGATCTCCCAGAATCCCTTCCTCTTCCCACGCCAACACGTTGCAGACTATCCTGTGGGGTACATTGACCTGTTTGATCCCTCCGACTCTGGAAGTACACCTCCACAAGGTTCCCCTGAGGCCCCTTACTTTCTTCACTCCTCCCTGCTTCCCTGCTGGAGCTGCTTGAACGGCTTCCTGAGCTGAACCAGGTTGGTTCTGGCTTAAGCTGTGCCACGCAGAATCCACCTGGGAACACCAGGCATGCTCCACGTACTTCCCTTGTGTCCCAGAAGGCGTAGGCTGTAACACAGTACGCACCGTCCTTTGCTTTGGATCCACCTCTCTTATCCTCCAGATCTTCTCTAGATCCCACTCTATCTTGCCCAGCAGTGACATTCCCATCTTTGGGCATGTGGAAGAGAATCTTGACAATCGGAGAAGATGAGCGAACCTGGCGGACCAGTATGACTGGCAAGATCCGGCGCCCACTGAGGAGCAGGTCAGGAGAAATAGGGGCATCTACAGTTAAGGGTCCAAAGGAGGCGTTGACAGTTGGTTGTAGGGTCCCAGAGCTTGGACTAGTGATGAGGAAAGCCTGAGTCTGGGCCTTCAGGCTTGAGTTTCCAGATGGTTCTGGACTGTTCTGCCTCAAAAACACATTGTCTACATTCAGGACCTGGAACTTGACAGTGGGATAAACTTGGGATGGGCTGGAAGGTTGTCCATTGTCTTGAGCAATCTTCTGGCTTTCACCAACTGGAAGAGCAAATTTACAAAGGGAGGTTATTCGCTGACACTTTCTAAACTTTAACTCAAAAATACAAGTTGTTAAGACAAACAACTGTCACCTTCAAGAGGCGATCACAGACTGTATAATACATGGACGTAGTCTCCACAAAGTCACCCCTCTGTTAGACTAAATTTTACACCCTGACATTAGGAAAGTTACTCATCCAGATGGGAGATATTATGTCAGTACTCTGTGCAATATCCATAATTTATTATTTATTCATGTCAGTGCTTGTGCAATATTCCATACCTATCTCATCATGTATATACCACACATTTTAAGTAAACTGTACATACTTGATATTCTATTCTATATTTTATTTTATTTTATATGTTATGCTTAGATTTCAATTTTTGTGTAAGACACTTTCTTATATTTCTAACACTTTCTGAAGATATGCTAAAAAAGCAATTGCCCCAAAGGGATCAATAAAGTATTCTGATTCTGATTGTACCAGGCTGTAAACTTGTTAATTTGTGATCAAAAAATGGCTTGGTGTGTATGTGATTTCAGTTACTCCCAGAGCCAGCCTCAAGCAAGCACTCGAGGAACAGCAGATTTCAGCACTCATTGTCTCATATTTTCAAACCGAAGGTTGCCGCTTAGTAGGGATACACTGATCTTCAACTTTAAGTCATAATATGATTATTGATGTCTGAACTTTGTTATTCACCAATACCTTCAGACTTTCCTAATTTTGTGAACCACACTTCGCAAATGTTAACCTCAGCATCCCATAAGTGAGGAATTTATCTTGCACATCATGCAAGTTTCCATCAGCGTCGCCCAGGGAAACAAGTGTGAAAGACCTCCTGAACTACATGCTGAGCCACTGTAGTGACCCTCTG
Organism: Thalassoma bifasciatum; assembly: GCA_008086565.1. Lineage (NCBI taxonomy): Eukaryota > Metazoa > Chordata > Actinopteri > Labriformes > Labridae > Thalassoma > Thalassoma bifasciatum. The sequence continues at coordinate 304,453 of RPOG01000427.1, forward strand.
TTATGCTATATCAGTGCTGCCTTGCAAAAAGGCACAGAGCCACCAGCATTGTCGTTGCACACACACATATGGTTGTTGAAAAAATACGAGCGTGAAACTGAGTTCAATAGATTTATCCTGTGGATCAGCCCTTTGTGACTTGTATCCAATCTAAGTGTGTATAAACTTTCTGTGTTTGTATTGGACAAATACCCAACACCAGGATCAGATCAGTGCATCTCTGCTGTCAAGCTCAGCTGGTTTTGTTTTTTGAGAAGATTTGATAAGAATGGCTGTGAGTAAAGGGCTGATATAAGAGTCATGTCCAAAGAGAGAAAGAAAAAGTGTTTAAAAAAAACTCCTGGAGGTCTGAAGACTTATGCCCTGTGAGGATAAATTTGTCATCAAGGTCAATCAAGGGTGAGAGACTTGGTGCAAAGGCAGTGGAGTTTTTTAATGTGGTACATGAAGTCCATTTCCCTATCTAATCCTCGCACTGAAAAAGGAAAAGTCAAACTCACAAGATTTCTGATGGAAAATTTATAGGCATGAGAAAACAGGAGGGGGGAATTTCAGCAGCAGGGGTCTTAAATAGAAAAAAAAACACTTCCTAAACTTGGGGCAGTGCCAGGTAATTTATTGATATGAGAATATTCCAAATAGATGGTGAAAAGTCTGCAGAGCTTATGTTCAGAGACACGTCAGGGGACCATGTGTTTGGAGAGTTTGGTGAGATGGGACATTTACGACTCTCAGCATGGTCATGATTTCTGCGGTTAAAACCCAGATTTAGACTCAGTTATAACTCTCATGTTGTACTCCCGGTTTTACAGTTTCTGCTGTCACTGTGTCTTGGCAACAAAGGGAATGGCAAATGTCTGAGAGGGAAAAAAAAGCCTCTCTTGTAACTTCGGAGATGAATGTTTGTCCCAGCAGGATGCTGTTTGTGACAGTTCCCACTCCCTCCTGCCAAAGACACTTGGTAATTTTCCAGCCTCTGTGCTGAAGTGCTCCAGAATCGATGTGTAAAATGTGACTTTGCCTACCTCGTGGAAATGACTTCTCTGAAGGCAAACGCACGCGAAGCAGAATCTCCTTATTCCCCTAAAGGTCTTGGTAGTGATATATCATTCTTCCCTGATTTTCAAACCACATTTCATGAATACATCTATATGTAAATCAAATCTCTTTCTCAAGGCAAGAGAAATCTGTGAAAAATACAGATGTCAGAGTTGATATTAAGAATGTAGCATTCAGAAAAGCATGCAGCAAACTTTTATAGGTTTCAGTGATGAAACTGATGCCTGGGGGAGTTTCACATTAAGTCTCAAAGAGATGCTGCTGGTACACATCATTTTTGCATGGTGTCAGGGAAATCTGCAGCTTTTGATAAGAACATCCAGTATTGTTAGGATGCTTTCATTTACGATACATGAACAGCTATTGAAGTTTTTATATTGCCTTTGTAGCTCCATTTGTCTGTAGGCTGGTTTTTTCATGCCTTGTAGAGACTCTGTTTTGTAAGGCATTAACTTTTTAGGATCCAAGCCAACCTTATCCCCTCATTTTTCTTCCTTATTTACCCATCTCTGGCTAACCTACAGCTGGCACCAAATTGGCACCAATAGATCTCAGGATAGTTACCTGACTGGAAATAAAGTGCAAAGGCTTGGCTTGTGTATCAGGATAAACCTGTAAAGTCAAATTTTAGAACAGGTGGCCTGTGTAAATAACAGATATCTGTTTTTGTTATTCCAGGATGTCTTTGATAGGAAGAGAAAATGTAAGAATTAGTAAAAGGGTCCAGCTGTAAAGGTAGAAATGATTGTACTTAGGACTGTTGCCGCATTTATTCCCTCTGACCCTCTGATTTTTGCACCATTTATTGCATTGTATTGTATTGTAATTTATTGTATTGTATGATATTGCATCGTATTGTTTGTTTTTTAGGCCTATTTAATTAACTTTTTATTCTTTGTAAGGTGACCTTCGGTGCCATGAGAGGCGCCCTTAAATAAAATGCATTATTATTATTTTTGTTATTATTATTATCATTATGACTTGGCCAAATTAGTAATTTCTTTATTCACAGATTAAAAAAAGTAGAATTTGAACTAAGGGGTGGGATTTACATAATGGCATAATATACATAAACAACGGTTCAAATAGGGAGCAAAAGCAGGCAGAACACAAACTGCCCTCATGTTAAGCCAATTTGTATTGGTGGAAATCAACTGCCAATTAATTTATCAACAAAACAATATTTCCTCAGACACATGTTTTCAACGATTTGTGATTGGTCCGCATGCTGCGGTGTTGTTAAAGCCAATCCCTGTAATAAATCTGGATCAAACACATTTTAGTTTTTTTCTTTTCCTCTCAAACGCACACTTGAAAGAGATTCAGTTTTAGTCTACCCCTACTTTTATAATGGGGTTGTTATTTCATCAAACTTTTCACTTTAAACTTGTAAGTAAAAAAGAATTGTTTTGGGTTTTTTTCTCAGTTTGGTTTGTGTTTTTCAAGGCTCATATCACAATATCAAACCTCTGCGTGAAACACTTGCTACTAAGAACGTGAAACAGATAAATGGGCACTACTCCAAGGGGGTAAAGTTTACAGTGCAGAAGTACATTCTGCAGGGAAATTAAGTTTTAGATGGGAGTAATGAAACCGGCTCAACAGTCGTTACTCAAAAGTAGGTCCACCTCCAGAGGCATGTAGCACATACAAGCAACAACCAGTGGTCGTAAAATATAGAAAACACCAGAAACCACAAACACTCAGAGTAAAAGAAAAAAGCCTTACAAAGCAAAAATCAAAAAATCTCTACAGCTTTCAAAAAGGTTTGAACTGTGTACCTTATTTCTCTTTCAAGATACACTGGAGTGAATTATCACAAAAGTCATTATTTTAGACGTCATCGAACCTATGAGTTTTGCTCATTTAAGCCACAAATCATTTCAAGATTAGGTCTTGATGCAGCTGCGATGATAACTACATTTTGCCCATAAAGCTGTCATGACATATTTTCTACCTCTTCGCAAAATGTTTGGGACAATGTGATACATCCTTTCCAAATAAAGTGCGTACATTCTCAAAACTGTATCGATCAACCTCTTCGAAACAAATCACTGTGAAGCTTAAACCACAATTTAACTTTGCGAATCACAATCAGTTCATGAGAGGAGGTAGACAATATTCCATTCCAGCTATCTTGGCAACAGTGTATCATACAGTCTTTGATTGCATAGCATCACCGCATGATATCAGCAAATGAGTCCAGAGATGGTGATTGCTGAACCGTGTTACACATTAAATGAGCTGCTTTGATAAATTCCCAAACTATCTGCACTCCAGGATTCTGTAATCCTTTACTCAAAAAAATATTTCAGTTTATTACAGAGATTGGTTTTATGCAAAGCATGTACTAAAAGTTGGCATTAGTTGAAAACAGCTGGACTTCAGACTTATCTCAAGCCAAATGATTGAAATAAGGAAATGAAGTACAAGAACACAGTTTAGATGAAACATCAGGGTTGATAGTGACTGACTCAGGTTCAAGCAAAGGTCAGGTAGAGTTGACCCATTAAAACGGTGTTATCCTTATCATCACAATAAAATGGTAAAGGACGCTTTGACTACATATATTTTCTTGAGGAAAGAGGCAGAGGCACAAGAACCTGTCAGAGTTTGGTTAAGATCCAGATTGGAGAAGTGATGCTCTGATATGATAATTCTCTCTCTTTAGCTTTTTAAAAATGTCTAAGCAACAACATAATCATCAAGGGACTTTATTCCAACTCCAATCTAAATCTTTAAAAATAATTTTAACAAGACTGGCTTGGAATTCTAATGAAAGAGTAGTCCTGCAATTGATGGTGTGTCCTCTACAATATGCTACAAGTTTGATGCTTTAAAAGAGCAATGTGCAATGGCGAAATACTTCTGCATTAAACTCAAAGTTTCTTTGCAGTTTACGTTTTTTCAGAGATAATGTTTTAGGTCCTGCAGTGCAAAGGTTGCAAAATTATTTCATTAAAATATACAATAACTGTAACCTAGCCTGTGCTTTGAGGGTGCAAATCAGTCCACTGATGACGCACCCTGCTGTACATCAGTGAACACATTATTTATTGATCAGATTCTATTTGGTTAGCGGCTGCACTTCCCCAAGCAGCTTCACCCGGGTCATTAAAAGCAAAATGAACTATATGAATAATTTAAGCCGCTATAAAAGTTAGTTGAACCTCAGACAGTCATGCTAACACATCTGTGTCTGCACTGAGAGATAAGGCTTTATTCATTAGCACATTCATGGATGGTAGTGGAGATATCATAGGGAGGGGAACTCTATTACTTAGACACGCATCAAGAGCACAGCTGCACGGCCGACTCCTGCAGACGCACAGCATCCCCACATATATGAGCGTATGAAAAATGCACACAAAGTTATCATGTGCAGATTTAAACCCCTGCAATCTCAGAAAGTAGTCTTTGGCATGATATCAGTATCACAGAGAGGACAGACAGCTTACTGTGACTCCATCGCTCCCATTGCAGGTTATCTTTCAACAAGCAGAGAAACAGCTGTGCAGCCCGAACTGCAGGCCTCTTTAATCCCACAGATGAGGTTTACGGATGCACACAGGAGAGCATGCTGTCACTTTCATTTCAGCTGAGGGACAATGAAATGGGCAAGGAGCAGAAACTATAAAACCTTAAAAATATGATAAGGCAGACCTAGATTTTTTGCACAGACTGTTGCCTGGACACATAAAAGAAAATGACTGTAAACCCTTAGATGCATGTTTACAAAATGTTCCCATATTTTTAAGTCTCACTCCTCAAATATCCTCATCTCATGCACAAAGACAGCATAAAACCCTCTAAAATATTCAAATCAAACCCCAAATCCTCACATAGCCTGTCTCCTAGACACATGAGATGGTCATTTTATGTCCATATGTGCACTTTTTAAAGTGTTTCTATGTTTATAGTTCACTTGGCAGAGACTCACAGCTGATGGGCTGGAAAATGCACATCCTATACTCCTTTAATGGGCCTGCTGCTTCAAGAGAACAGCTGCAAACTCTCCCACATGTGCGAATTTGAAGAGTCATAATTTCAAAGCAGCATCTTGTTTGAGTTTACATCTCCAAAGCATCAACAAGAGCGTATTAAAGCTGCGCGTTCATCTTGTCAACACAGCTGAAGCCTCCCAGCCACTTCCAGTCCAGTTCCTTTCATATCTTATTTACTTAGTGCGCGCTCCAACACGCGTTAAACAATAAATACATGCAGTAGTGAGAGGGTTTTGCTGCTCATTAAATACACAAATCTCACCTTTAACAGCTGTCAGGACAGCCGCTGCGACCACTGGGAGCAATGAACAGTGATGGAAGCTCAGCATCATTTCAGCGAAGTTGAAACTTCTGGCGCGCCAGAAGCGTCTGCAGCCGGATGAGAGAAAGACACAAAGCGCTGGAAACAAATCAATCCATCCTCTGATGTCCGGCAAAGTCACTCTGACTCAGGCAGATGGAGTGAAAAATAAATTATACTTTTGCTTCTTTAATGTCCGTTTTCTTTCATGTGCAATAGTCATAAATGTGCTGTCCGGCAAAGTGGTGGGAGGGATGTTTTCCTCCGGTGGCACGGCTCTAGATGGAGCACAAACTCGTCTGCTCCCATGATAGAAATCAGTAAACATGTGCCGTCTGTCAGATTAGAGAGACCCACGTGGTCGATCGCCGGTAGAGAGAAGAGCTGCGAGGAAATTAAATGCGCAGGAGGTCAGGGAGGATCAGCGGCTGCTCTATGAGACATTTTTTATGGTGAATTAACAAATTGAGGGTATGATTCTGGGCTAAAGGCGAGTCAGTGTGCACAAACAAATCATGAGGATGATTATGATGATTTCTCTTCTTGTTGATAAGAAAATAAATTCCTTTGAGAGGGAAAAAAAACATTAATTTCTTCCCTATTTAGAATTCTATTTGAAAAGTTTACCCCTAAATTTAGCCTGGAGGAGTTCTCCAAAAGCTCACAGATGCTCCTTTTAAATTCAGGGGCCTTCATATGAATCTCAACATTACTTAAGCCTGTTTTAGGGGCTGAAAAGAAGTGTGGTGCAGTTTTTGCCAGCTGTCAGCTGCAGACTCTTGGTACAGAATCACATGGGAAGATACTGCATGATGGAGCAGATGGATGAAGCTCTTCTTCCAAAGCCATGTGTTGTAGTAGCACACTTTACATTTGGTACAAAGAAGGGCAAACACTCAGGCAAACTTTGCTTTGGTCTTGTTTGATTCTTTCGAAAAGACAAAACGTTTCAGCAGCAGTATCGAGGTTAAGTGCTGTGAGTGAAATAAAGGAACCAGAGCTGTAATTTACTTCCATTTAACAGGAGGCCTCCAGGCTACGTTTAACTTCTTAACACACAGGGTAATTATATTTTTCTTTTTTTCATGTGTATCACTTCATCTGCCTTGACCTAAAATCCCATACACTTGTTTTAATGAGGTACACACAGCACCAGTGTGAGTTCATAGCCTGAAATGAAAATGTTCTGGCTCTTGATGTTATGTGGGGGCAGCAGTTTCAGCAGTTTGGTGTCTACAAGAAGGCGCTATGCACTTACAGCTGTGGCAGATTGCTGTTCATCTACCTGGTTTTGCTTATGATCTCTACCTGTGAAGAGGAGGGGTTTGTTCAGTTATTTCTCTCTGCTAAAAAATGTTAAGTTTTAGAATAACATACCAGAAAACCATTTTTCTGTAAGTGTTTGAAATATTGTTTTGATACTGTTTGCAGGGGTGGGTTTTGACTTGTATAAAACACTGTAAAATGTGATTTTGCACTTTTTTTTCTTGCACATTATTCTAGATCAATAAGACAAAAGATTACTGGAGTTGTTGTGATGACACTTAATTATAAGCTGATATTGTATCAACTACAAAATTTATTTCAACTTTAAATTATCTATCCAAAAAATAAATAAATAAATGAATAATGCATATCAACAATCACCTCAGCCCCTCCCAGTTGTTTAGTAAAGCTACAGCCCTCTAGTTATTTCCAGAATGCCTATGTAAATTGTAAACTAACTGGAACACCATGAGATTCTGCTGTTCATCCAAACGTGCAAAGCCATGTCTGAGCTTCACAGTACAGACAGACAGACAGACAGATAAACTGACTGGTTGTTGGAATTATATTGAGCTTCACAGTTTACAAAAATGAATCGTTCAATTAAGATGAAAATGATTCATCATTTCAAACAACAACCTGCAGAAGTTAAGTTAACTAACTGAATATAAGTTGGCATAACAAAAATTAAAAGGTTAACAACTAAAAAGCACAGTTAAAGTGAAATGCATTTTCAAACAACTTCCTGAAGAAGTTAAATAACAAGTCTAAGTCAACCAAACTAAGACAGGGGTTGACACAAGATGTCTTATTCGATGAAGATAACTTCCAATAGTGTATATTTTGACCAGACATACACTGTTAAGGCAGCCCTTTACATCATATTGTTTTTAAGTTGAAAAAAGTTAAGTTTAACAGTGTATGGACATTTAAACTGGGGTCCTACAGTAGTGGCATGCATGTGAACAGTTATGAAAAATGAAAACCCGATTTGACCTGATTTTCTGTTTGAGGAACAGATGAAAAGACAGAGCCAAGACAGGCAAACGGCAACATCTGCTCACCAGTCAGTCAAGTCAGCTGTGCCCTGAATTAAGTCTAATTATGTAAAACTCAAAGCTCTAAATCAGGCATGTCCTAAGACTGACCAAGAGAGGCAATTATGGCCCAAGGTTTACTTCCATTCATTCTCCAACTTTCAACTTACAATGTATTCATTATTGCAATGAAAGTAATCATATTCTGAATTATGTGGGCATATACGTGCTCTTTCAATTGCACCACAAAAAAAAAACAGTACATCTTGAAACATCTCATAGAATTACATTTGGACTATGCATAGGTGACTTATAAAGCTAAATAAACAACAGTATAAACACGGAGCAGAAACTCAAGAACACTTGCAACTGAAGCCTTAAATTAATGTATTTATCATGGTGTAAAAATATGCTTCATGAACATCCAGACCTCTGAATGCACATAAGAGGAAACAAGACTAGATTAAAGTTATGAAATGGTTTAGAGAGGGTAAAATACAATGCTGAGAAATGGTGCAAAAGAAGATAGAAATGAATGGACATCCTTTTATTTAATCCCCTGTTGAGGAAACCCAACTTTACACCCTGAAATTAATCATGCTATATACACAAACACACATGCACAAATAGCACTTTGCACACAAACATGCACTGATAGAGAGTACAGCTTGAAGGCGCTGCACCATCAGTGAGCACCCAAAGCAGCTGGGGGTTTGGTGCCTTGCTGAAGGGCACCTCGACAGTGCCCAGGAAACTATGCTGACACCTCTCCACTCCAGCTATCAGCTGATCCTAAAATCCAGGTTAAGAAATATTTTGGGTTGAAAATATGAGCAGATTGATGACTTAAAATGAAATGAAAAAAAAATCACATTCAGATATTTATCAAATAGGGCATTCAAAGATACTTTTACAGTTAATAAGATCTGCTGACCCTTGATCTTTTTCTCACAAGCAAATGTGGCCCTGTATGAAAAAGTTAAGACACCCCCGCCCTAACATCCTTAAAAAAGTTTGAGAAAATAACCTACCCTCATACACAGTAAACAAAGATGGAAACAAGTGACCTTTGACCTTAGTAAGCTGTTAGTGTGTCTATCATGTTTTTGACCTGTATGTGGGCATTTTGACAATGGAAGACAATGAATTTTTCATTTTTGAGGTTGGCTTCAAGTGGAACTGTGTGATCTTAAGACTAGAAGTTGCTACTTGACATACACGCAAAAAGTAAATCTTTTTTTAAACTCTAACTGTATCTGCTTTGAGTACTAACAAAAGGCTACAAACCTCTGACCTCACTTTTTCACCAGTCAGAGCCAGGGGTTTTAGTTACTACTTGACTAATCAACTACTTCAGCCACTGGTCGGCGCTGTAGACAAGGGTTGTAGACAAGATGCCACCAGCAAGGGTGCAGATTTTTCCTCCAGGGGGAAGCACTGCCACCTGACAGCAGACAAGCCTCAGTCACAACAAAGAAAGCTGGTCACAACTGGAGACCTTCTGACAAGAGTTTGGCTGTGCACTGGTAAGGTAAGGTTACCAAAAAAAGCATTTACACCTGCCACACCTCTGACTATGGCAACTTTAGTTTTGACTGCGCCTAAGTTTGTCAAATAACTGTGCCAACAAAAACAACAGAGAAACAAAGCTTTGTCCTTTTTGTTAGAGAGGAATTTAATCTACTGACAAGAGTTGGTTTTTGCAGCAGATAAAAAAAGACCATGGTGTGTAACCTGAGGATGTTTCATTTCCCTCTATAAACAGATACTGACACTGAGACAAAAATCTGCCTGATGCTTAGTCACTAAAGACAATCAGTGTTTGGATTTCTTGACTTCCTTGCGTGCATGATCCTGGTTCAAAGAAAATTTTTAATTTTTATTTTAAAAGTTCTAGTGAAGGAAAGACTGCAATTGAACAAAAATGACACATTTTACAAGATTAACTTAAAATGTGAACAATAAAAACACATGTACCATAACAATTAAGTCTTTTTCTCATATTTAAAATGAATAAATAAACAAATATAGCTTTCTGATGGCGTCACTAGAACCTCAATCTTACTTGTGGACTCTCTCTCTCTCCCTCTCCCCACTCACAAGCCATTTGAGGAATTCTGCTTCTCATCACGGGACAAAAGCTGAAAGTAGTGGAGAAAAATATTCAGCTGGTTCTGCATGCTGTATAGCACAGACTAGACATGGCACATTTTTATAAGATAAGATAAGATATGACACAACAGGAAAATTCACAGTCACAGCAGCAATACAAGAAAGTCCATAGTTCAAAAATTCTAAGAAAATATAAATAGAATAGCATGATCAGGGTCAAATAGAAAAACATGTCCATCTGAGATTAAAGAATGGCTTTCATTCTCCAACCAGTCAGCCACCACGTCCACAGGGTCCAGGACTGAGCCGGCCTTTGTCACCTGTCTATTCAGTCTTGCCTTCCTTTGTCCTGTCCATTCACAGCAGGTGAGATCCTTCCGATGAGCCATTTGTATCCAGTGTTAGTGCCATCTCTAAGAATAGCAATGATGCCACTCTGCCCTCTGCTCCCACTGGAGCTCGGTTAGCTCATACATCTTATTACAGAAAGACCTTACATTCCCTGTTTAGGGGAATGGAAGGTCAGGTCACACCGCTGCCCAACACGTTGTCCTCGTCTCCTTTCCTCAACTCCAAGGGTTCATCAGCCCAGCACCAGTTAGCGTCTATATGCTACGAGCTGCTGACAGCCGATCTTGGCTTCTACAAAGAAATGGTAGTCTCTGGGCCTTGTTTCAAATCCAGCTCCTCAGTTTATTGATCCATGGTTTCAGCCTCATTACGACACAGAATAACGAGTCCACAAGTTGTCTTCTATTATGAATCACCTGGCAACTGGTAAAAACGAGCAGTTGTGAAACCCTTAGTCAAAGCAAGTCGACAAAAACTGGCAAAAACAGGAGGAAAGCTTTATTGTCTTATATGTATCTGGTTCAGTCAGACTCAGCAGAAATCCCTCCAGTTGAACAAGGATATAGTGGTTAGAGGACAATGATAGAAAATTAGGTTTCTTGACATTTATGTGTCCAGGATTGAGCACCCATGTGTGCTGTATTAATAGAAAAGAAAGGTTTAATTGACTGATTAAGTGACTGATTGGAACTGTGGCTTCTATCTCTCTGGTTCTGCTCAAATATCAGACAAAATGCTGACACCAGCGTTATGGTAAATAATGCTTGTAGGTTTAATGTCCTTAGTTAGAATAGTCCTCACTTTTCCTCTCTCCTCTTAAGTACCTGTTCTCTGAGACTAATGGGAACCATAAGTCTGCCAGTGAAACCCACTGAGCCTGCTGCCTCAGTGGAGGTTTTATTACAAGGTGGCACCACTGCCAAGGTGACAGCATTAAGCATGCAGGCATCATTTGCAAATAAACATTTGCTCTCCTGACAGCAGGGGCTGATTAAAATAAATATGTGCCTCAGAGAGACATTCGGGGATCTCCAAATGCCAATAAAACTTTGAAGAACTAATGGGGCCTGTATATTAACTCAGAGGAGCATTTGCTGAGCACATTGCTGCAGTGTTTGCAGTGCAGGGTTAGCTCAGGCTGTGGTGGTTGAAGCTCCTGAGCTTTAATTTGAGCAGTTCGTCTGTGGTTTTGGCTGCATGTGATTATTAAAACGTGCACAGCGGCAGAGGACAGCGACTATCAAGTCTGGGAACGTCTCCAGCTTTCAGTGGTTGATCCAGACATGCATCCTGCTGCTGCTATTTCAGATGACAGAGAGGTCGCCTCATGCTCCATGTGTGACACCAGTCCCTGATATAAAGCTGCTGCCAGGTGGCTCAAGGTTTATGGAGGTTGTTTGATGTAGAGCAACAGAGGTCAGAACCTAAATACCTGTGTATGTGTTCACTTTTGTGGAACAGGAAGCTGTTTGTCCAAATTTTAGCTTTAGGTAATTAGTGAAGAGCCCGCTGGCCTTTTTTAGCCACAGTGTTACTCCTGAGACGTCGGTCAGTCGGCCACTTTGTCCTCAACTTATGCCAGACTGAAATGTCAGCAACTGTGAGATGGCTGTAACACCTGGTGCTCTCTTCATTAAAAATTTAACCTCCAGGATCAGATGCTGTCAAACTCGGTTTGATAAACAATTTGGCTTTAAACAACCTACAAATGCTTAAAACTTTAATGTTGTCCTCTCCTGGTTGAGCTGCTTCTTTCTCTCCAACACCACACACTGGTAGGGTTGAGGTACTTTATAACTCAGCAGTTAAAAAAGACATTAAGATACGCTGACATGATTAATAGGCGGGCTCTGAGTTGAAGTTGAAGTGGCTCAAAGTCTGCCTGAACACCAACTCTTTACCTCACACCTTGCCAATGATGATAGGCTTCAAATCTCTACCTCAAAAACAATTGAGTGGCATCACAGAGGCTACGTCTATATATCATATAGTCTGTTCCAACATCCTAAGTATTCATAGAATTGGTTTCATCTGCTGTCTCTTTCAATGTCTCAGTCTTGTGCTAAAAATCCCAATATGTTGTAAAAAATATTTACACAAGGACAACAGCAAATTTCTGGCAAATAATGGCAACTGACGGTGTTTCAAATTATCTGCAAAATATCAGATATATCACCTGATGGGATTTCTACAATTTCTTTCCCCAGCGTGCTGAATAACATGAGGCCACTAGTTATTTAAATCTGCATCTAAAACAACCAATATGTCCAGCATGATATGGCGAAAGCAAAAGACAGATTGATGTCCAAAGAAAAGACAAGAGGAAGGGGGGGGGGTATGACCACAACATTATAAGGGGAACTGAATCGGGGATATGAGGGTGCAATAGTAAGCACAGTCACCACATAGTTTGAACATGATGGCCTATAGGAGCCTGCTTTCTGTTTTTCCTGCTTTCTCACTGGGGACATTGGGTCTAGCAGTGGTTAGCACCAACATGCTACAGGTCGCTTATAGCTGAAAACTTGTGTGTAAACAATGCAACCATTGTTATATGTAGGATCCCCTCGCACACATTGGAATAAAAAAGTGAAATCCCCACTGCAAGCATATCCATTTTAGTGTCCATGACATGATCATTGTTTGCATTTGTAGTCCCTGTGCACACAGTGGTTTCCTCTGGGTGCCATTGCTGCACTCATTCCAAACAACCTGCTTGTTATGTTAGAGGTGACAGTTCAAGCGAATATAAGTGCATTGTTGTCTGTCTCTATGTGTCAGCTTTATACTCCACCTCTTGCACAATAACAGCTGAGATCAGCTCCCACTGCACCTACAACCATTACAGGATGAGCTGGATAGCTAATGGACAGATAATGGGTGAATCAGAGGTCACATGTTACAGACAGTGTGCAGTGTAAGTACAAATCAGGACAGATTATTCCAAAGTTCACCTGCTGAGCCTCTAACCTGGGGTTATCACATGATTAGTGGATCTATTAACCTTTTCTGACAGTAATCCAGCTCAGTGATGGATATTGAACAACAGCTATGTCCCAACTTAATAATCCCATTGACTTCAATTCTATTCATCCATCAATCAAGGATCAGATCCACTCAGCACAGGTTCATCCTCTTGATGCTGCATTTGGCAGAAAATCACATCAGTAGGATAATATTGAAAAAGTGATTCAAGAATAGTTAAGATAACAGGAGCTGTGAGCGTTTATAAAGTCCTCTTAGGGAAAATCATTTCAAACTGCTTCTGAATCCCCTACTCTGTTCTCAAGGGAGTGCTGGAGTCCAGTCTGTGGACATAAAGCTGCTGTTACACCGGTGTAATAACACTTAGCACTACACCCTGCCAGGGGGCAGCCAGCCAGGCAGCGAGACTATTCAACGCTCGTCGTGCTGCAGCTCTGAGGGCACTGCAACCAACTCGTGCCCTGTGGACATTTCCCTGTGAAAGCGGTGTGAGCTGAGAATGAATCACCGCAGCGAGGCCTGAGCCCTGCCTGCTTCCCTTCAGCTGACGTCAGGGAACATTCTCCCACTAGTGACAAATGAACGCTCCTCTCCAGGCTTGGCCGCCATAAACATCAGTTTTCCATCCCTGTGGGATGCCTCGGATGAGTTACCATCCAGGTGGCATTTCCTCCCACTGACAGCCTGTCCTCAGAGCGCCGTGATGGACAGGTGAATGACTTGCCTCAAACCACCTGCTGGGAAATATATTAATGTTGGAGTGGATGAAATCTTGGGTAATTATTCTGTGATATCAAGCCTTTTTTAAGTCAAGAAATCCTCCCAGAAGCTTCAGAAGATATCATATCAAAATTACTGGCAAAGCTTTTAGTCTTTGATCAGCTAATTTAATTCCCTGAAATGTTTATAAAACCGAAATGACTATGTCTCCCTTAAGCTTAGAGGACCAAAAAGCTGCTGTTTGTTGTTCTGGTAATTTGATCCCAGTAATTGACTCCTTGTTAATTTCATAAATTAGCTAATAATTGTGTTTGGTGTTTGAGGCTTCGTCTAATTAGCTACTGAAGCCATTTTTGTGGTGATTAAGTCACTGCACATCTAAACTCCTAATGTTTCTGCAGACCCCCTCGCTGTGCTCATTTACATAAATGAGAGAGAGAGAGCGGTTTGATGAAATGCTGCTGGCTCAATTTTGCTTTTTTCTTTGATAAATTCATCGTTTAATTTGTGTTGGGTAATGAATATTGTTTACCATTCCAATTATTATGCTAATAAGTCAACTTTGTGCCATCAGGGAATCATTTCCTCATGCAATCAATGGCTGAGAAATACAAACACTGAGCTGCTTCAATAAACTTTGCTTGAGATGTCTCAAAGCAATGAGATCACCAGAGGCACAATGTATGGTGAGTGAATGATAATGCAAATAAATCCTGACAGCAAGACATTAACTGGAGGGGAGGGAATTACTGTTGTGCTCAAAAAGGTACAATTGGAAAAAGGAATTGAATGGTATGAAAAGGTAGAAAAGAAAGGAAGATATCAAGGCATTGAGGATGCCAACAAGCAGTGTTCAAACTCTAGTTAAAAGGAAGTAAATGAAGGGTTATGTTGAAAACAAATTATGGTTAGGTGGATCAACAAAAGTGTCAGTCACAACTGCCAGGGAATTTGTACTAGATGCAAAAAAACAACCTCACAAATAACCTCAGTTGGACTCTCTGAAAATAATGTGATCTGGCTGTTTCAAGAAGCATAATAAGGAGGCACTTGAGGAAAAATGGTGGAGTTGCCAGAAGAAAGCCATTTCTACACAAATGCCACACAGTATCCTACTTGCAATACGCCAACTAGCACAGAAACAAGCCCCAAAACTTCTGATAAAAACGTCATTTCGAGTGATGAGACCAAAATTGAACTTCTTGGCCACAACCATAAAAGTTACATTTGGAGAGGAGTCAACAAGGCCCATGATGAAAGCTACACCATTCCTACTGTGAAACACGGAGGTGGATCACTGATGTTTTGGGGATGTGTGAGCTAAAAAGGCACAGGAAACTTGGTCAAAACTGATGGCAAGATGAATGCAGTATGTTATCAGAAAATACTGAAGGAAAATTGGCACTCATCAGCCCAGAAGCTGTGCATGGGACATACTTGGAAGTTCCACCATGACAATGATACAAAAACACAAGGCCAAGTGGACCCGCTATTGACTACAGTAGAAGAAAGTGAAAGTTCTGGAGTGGCCATCTCAGTCGTCTGACCTCAACATCATTTAGCCACTCTGAGGAGATCTCAAACCTGCAGTTCATGCAAGACAGCAAGAATTTACAGGAACTAGAGGCCAAAAGAATGGGCAGCTTTACCATCTGAGAAAATAAAGACGCTCATCCACAACGACCACAAACGACTTCAAACTGTCATTGATGTTAAAGGGGGCCATACACGGTATTAAGAACTGGGGCATGTAAACTTGATCAGGGTCATTATGGTAGTTTCTATTGTCATTATGATTTCAAAAGAATAAACAATTGTTTGTGAATAAATGACTTCACCCAAGAACTAACCATGAGTGTAAGAAGTTTTTGTTTTCATTGATATTCTCCAAAAAATAGCCAATAAATTATAGATTATTTCAAGGTTATTAAACTAATGAGCACAACTGTACCTGGTTTCCATGATCAAGTTTGTTAAAAGGCTACTAACTAAAGATACAAACAAGTTGAGTTGATTCAAGTGTTGATTGAAAGATGATTTCATTCAGTTAAGAGTGATGCACTGATGTGTTGATAGACCCTCAGATTTGATGTTTGGTTGTGAGTTCTTTGCAGAAGTTTTTTTTTCACCTACTTGTTAGTCAAATCGACATTTTACTGGTGTTCTATATGCTACATAAATCATTTTTCTGTAGGATATGTTCCTTTTTCTACAAACTTAATTAGCTCCAGTTTGAGTCAATTATAAACTTACTAGAGCAAAATGACCTTGAGGGCAGCTTTATGTGGTAGTGGGTGTGTGGCTCAAGTAGTATAGTGAAACAGCCGTGCTTCATGTGTACTTTTGTTGACGTACAATGCATACATGGTGCAAATGAAGTAGGTGGAAATGGGGTCAAAAAAGTGCTTAAAGGTCAAAAGATGATGAGCTGCTTATTGTAGCCCTGTCTGTATCCCTTAAAGGCTGCGTTAAGCCTACAGTATACAAAGCTTCTAGTACCTTCCACATACAGTATTCCTCTCTCTGCATGCATGTATATCAGGCTGAGTGAAGTTTGAAATATTTCTCCGGTCAAGAGACTTCAAAGGAAATCCCAGACTCACCACATGGGCAAAGGTCTTGCAGTAAATCAAAGTCAAATTAGAATATTTTACCTGGGTGATCCCTGCTGTGATTCTGGGGCAAGGTGGTCAAATGGATGCTGCGTGTTTAACCGGCACTTTGAGGTTCTGTGAAATATTAAACGGGACAGCAGAAGATGGACGTCTTCTCATGCTCCCCTCAGGTGGCAAAGCCAGCAGAGAGAGGGATAGAGAAGTTGCAACAAGCAAGAATTTTTACATCCAACATCGCTCGAGGGCTCTGGAGACTCAGAGCTTGATATAGATCTTGTGGATAGAAGAGGAAAATAAAGCGGGGGAAAGGGAGCTGGAGGGTGTGTGAAGAGGAGAAAAGGAAATAAGTGGATAGAGGAGAAGGTGGAGAGCGTATAGGACAAACATATTGAAGCACAGAACAAAGATTAATTGATTCACAAATTCTTTCTTCCTCCTTTTACCTCTGTGTGAAAAGAATAGATGCTTCAGCAAAACCACCCTGCAGTATTTGCTCCTTGTTTGAGGTTCTTTTTCTGCTTGAGTTAATGTTAAAACTAAGCAAAGAGTAAGGACAAATATGCACGAAGAGGAGAGGGTTTAAAAGGGAGAGAAAATTGGGGGACTTTTCTCAACTTCAGCCATATAGACTTTTATGATGAGAACTTGGTGTCTGTGTGATTATAGTCTCTGCACTGAAGTCAGCAAATGTTTAATCAGACAATTAAACAGATGGATGACACCTGGATGTTCTCACCTCTGGTATAAGACTGCGCACTGTGACACTGCAGTCTCTGCAGCACAGGGACTCCTTTGAGTGAAACTGTGAAGCACTGCTGCCCCCTGCAGGACAGCAGAGTCAGCAGAGTAACAGCAGAACAGACAACCACACTAACTACTAACCAATAGGGCCAATGACTGCAGAGATGCAACAAACGAGAAAAAACAAGGCTTCTTGTAGTAATATATTCTTTACAATTAAATTGGATCCTTGCTGTCAGACACATTTATTGTTTACTTATGATTTTTAACATATGAGGTAATCTATTTTTAATAATTATATCTGCTCTCGTTACTATTTTAGGGATAGGGATTTCCTACTGAGGTCGATTCTTTACACATTTGGTAATAAAAACAAGCTGCAGACATGAAATTTGACTGATTTTGGTTAAGATAAAAAGTGTGCAAAATTAAATGAATAAAAACATGACAAATGTCAAAGTTACATGTCACACAATGTTGGTGAAAAGACAGGTTGTAAAAAAAAGTGGATCCAAGGGAAAGAAAAATCTATTCTATTTGAAATAAACATGACACAGACATATTGCAACTTACAGTAAATACCTCTAATTGACTTATTTTTTTATCTACAAAAATAAAATATAGAGAAGGGTAGATCTACTATCCACTTTCTTTTACTGAACAAACATACTGTACATAAGCAAATTTTAATTTAACAGCTTTAGTCGTCAAGGGTTGAAAACAGAAGATGAAAACAACAACCCTAGAGTATTTTTACCAAAATGTAAAGTTACCGCCCAATTTTCTCTTATGGTCTTTTGGCGTGTGGTGTGCACTTCGGATCCCACCACACACTAAATGTTTCTTCTGCAGAGAATCTGGTTCTTCACACTCAACATTGAAAGTCCTGCATAGTAAAATGTGACTTTGGTGTAAACAAAACTAACAAAAGTGTGTGAAAAAAGCAGGCAAATGAATGAGATGGATTTTTAAACATACATTAAATACATTGGTTGGTTAAAGCAAAATTCCTTATCTTTTATGTCCCTTTCCTATTTTGTACAAGTTAATTACCTTTTCCCACAAATCATTTGACAATTCTTTTGCTTTCCCATGACTCAGAATCCAGAAATGTCAGTGCAGCACAGAATGAAAGATGCAAGTGTAACTCTTGAGTAGTGGGGGCGAGATAATCCTGAAGCAGGATGTTAACTAATGTCTCTGGGCTCAGTTTGCTAGGGAACAGTATCTTTAGCCCACTAAAGTTCACTGGGTTCACTAGGATAGAAAGGAGATTGAGAGTAGCAAACTCTATTGAGAGCAATAAGACCTCCAGCCCACACAAACACACACACACAACACAATGTTAACAGGTATAGAGAAAAGATATATATTAAACAGGACATGTTCAGGATTTCTCAAATCTTAAAGGGATTTTAAGACTTTCTTTCTTCAACTTAAAGACACTTACCAGGAAAAGAAAACTGGGTCAACCCAATAAAAAAACAACTTTCAAGGTTAGTAATTTCTAATTAAACACCCGGAAAGGAAAAAAATGAATAGGTATTCTTTTAAATGTCCAAATTTGCGAGTCTCTGTCTCATGTTTAGTTAAGTTTGTTTCCGAGGAGGCAAAAGAGAAAAAAAAAAAATGAATGAGATCTCAGAAATAAAGTGCAAATAAAATTCAAACCCCTGTTGAATTCCTTGTGCATCATTACTCCTTTGGAAAGCACGTTATCCACAGTTCAGCATCCAGGTAAGACACCAGCACCCTCCAGTGTAGAGATCTGGACAGCAGCTCAGATGTCCCTCAACAAAAACCAGCCTGCACAAATGTGCAAAGCAATTACTTCACATGTTCAAGAAAATTCTCTCTCATTTATGATAAAGCTTAATGGGACACTGAATTCAACGATGCCAAACAGAAAAAAAACACTGCATCTAAATCAACACAAAACATTACAGCAAATAATAACAAAATAAAATAAATAAATAACAGCTTTAATTAGCAGTCGCAACTGTGAGGATTCATGTTTTTTAGTTAGGATTTTTACTAACAGTTCTCCCCTTGATGACGTAACAGCACAACACCGGTTTTTAATGCGGAAGTTTAAAAAAAATGAACCAAATCGTCTCCAGCAAACTCTGTGGTTCACTAATTTCGAAAATTCATCCGGAACATTGTTTTTCAGCATCTTTCCTATGATTTCATTCAAAGTTGTGCTTAACCTGCACCTATGCACTTTAAATCTGTTAGAAATGAAACGTATATGCTAACAAGCTAATTCGGAGGCTAACTCACCAGGATTTCCAGGGAACATGAAACAAAAAGTCCTCGAACTTCCTGACGGTCAAACGTCTCCAACACAGCACTGGTACTCTCAGTCGTACACATAACACTTTCTGTTTCTGGATAACAAAACTTTCTCATTCACGTTGAAGTACTGCATCCCCATGAAAAAAACTTCTTGTCTACGTCAATCCTCCTCACGCCTCTCGCTCTCATCATGATGTGTTCAGGGAACTCACGTACATCTTAGTGATGCAATAAAGGAACATCAGATATTTGTAAATCCTGCGAATTACAATGAATAACCTGGATTGCACAAGTGTGTGTCAGGAGCTCAGAAACTCAATGATGTTTTATACACACACACTGGTTACAGGCAAATAGATCACAGGTGAGCCACAACCATTCAAACCCATTCTTGTCAACTTGTGTGCATGTTCTCAGGCCAGCCTTTGTGTTGGCTGACTTTAAAGTGGTAAAAAAAAAAACATATGACCTTCAACTTATTTTTGCCAGGATAAACCTTAAGAAAACAATAATAATAAAAAAAAAAAAAAAAAACTTAGAAAAAATTTTGTAATATGTTTACTCTATATTAGCAAAGAGTTAAGATCATACCACCAACCCAAACTTTTTACCAACTTTTCCCAAATGGATTCTCTTCTTTATCATGTTTTAAAGAAGATATATATGTTGTACCTGCCTCATGAAAACTTTCAATTCATTAGGTTTAATATTCACTCTAAAGCCCATTTAAGACTCATACTTAAACTTTCTAGTGATCTTTTGGTAAATGGCCCTATGGGTCCTAATTGGTGGAAGCCACAGCCCATTCTGCTGCTTCTCACTGCCAACTACCCATTCTGTGGCCTCCCTTGAAAATAATACATTCTGCTATAATACCCAGTAATTACACCTTCACAGGACTTACCACTCTGGGTCTTAAAGGTCAAACACACCCCAAATGAGGCTGTGGTACTGAGTCGAATGAATTGCACGGCTCTAAAAAAAAGTGCTGATGAAAGCTTTGTGCTGAAATGCATCTGTTGCAAGCTATATGGTGCCAAGGTTAAAATAAATAAATAAAAGGAAATTTTGTGTGCTTATTGTTCTGACCTTTGGATGGAGCAAAAAATTCAACATGTGGTTGGGATTCCTACTTTCTGTACTGGAGTGCCTATCAAGCTAACTGTGTAAATAAATGTGCAAATAAACCCAAACACAAACTGCCAAGTGTTTTCACCAGCAGGACATATTTCTCTGATTCATAAATCCAACAGTTTCTTTGGATATCTTATTTTTTTTATTCAGCACAGAGAACATGTTGTTAAAAAGAGTGTGAGTTAACCTGGGAGTGTGGTGTTAGTTTTTCAAACACCGCTTTTTGTCACCAGTTTTTCCAATGGTCTGACTTGTGTGTTTTAAAACATGCAGCTCTAAAGTCATATCCATCAAACAGCCTGTCCATTTGAAAACTGCTTTTCACAGTCAGTCTGCTTTGTTGTTTCTGATCTGCCAACTTGAGATGGTGTGAGATCAGTATTGTCACCATCCCTTCAGCGCTTTGTCACTGATGAAATGACTGGCAGGATATGATTTGTTGTGATAATGTGGGCAGATTGACAGCCTAACACTTGGCTGATGGTGGAAAGATGATGAAGTTTGGATAAAAATGGAAATCACTTGGTGCCGTAATGAACTTTGCATAATTCCGTTTGATGGGATTTGTTAGATCTGGATCAGAATTTCCACAAAAGGTATTCATCACTGTCATCCTGTCATTGACACACAGTGATGAGCTTGAGGCTTCAAGGAGAGTTAACCGTGTCTGAGGCTGCAAAAAGTATAAACGACTTTTTTTCAGTCTTCTGTAGTTAAATGTGTCATGTTATCACCAGCAGATCCAGAGTGACTCTTGGTTCTAAGTTAACAATTCTGTGACTTACAGAAAGAACTTAGAGAAGTCTGTTTTGCTTTCTGTTGACAGTGAAATGCTGACTCAGCAGGATTTCAGATTTTAAACATATCAGGGATGGCTTTGTCCTATTCTACATTTCTTAATGCACCAATGTGGGTGTCAAGTCAGGATGGCGGACAGGCCAGATGAGCACCCAGACTCTTTACCAAAGATCCATGCTGTTGTCATATGTGCTCAATGTGGTTTGGCATTGTTTTGCTGAAATGAGCATAGTCTTCCCCCCAAGATGTAACGTCTGCATGAGTTGCACCAAAAGCTTTGTATATTGGCTGAAACGACCTGCTGTATAAAAACCAACACATTCAATCTTACCAGGAGTTTTAACACAGACAAAAATGAATGAAACAAGATTTTTCTAAAAAATATCAAATTTAATTTGGTTATAAAAGTTGTATTTTTTCACATGCACACCCACACATAAGTAATCACCATAAATACTGTCAACTGATTTCTCATCTTTTTTTCTCTTTTTTTTGTTAAAACTTTGATTCACAAAGCAAGCACATACGGTGGACTGATACATCTGATTTCAAAAGGACACTATGGAGAATGCTCGCAGTCTTTACAGGGAGAGGAAGTGTCAGTGCACTAACAAAAAGGCTGTCGTAAAATCAAGTAGAAACATTTAGAAAGTATCTACAAATGGAATCCAAGTACAAAAGAGCTACAGCGTTTTCGAGACACTACACCCATTCACAAGAATGATCTGGTCTGGGATGATCTCAGATTGAAATGAAACAGAAAAAAAGAAAGGATGAAATGTAAACAAACCTATTGCCAGTTCAACTTTTCTTACATTCCATTTTGGCAAAACCCTCCTTTGTCATTACATTTTAGATATTAAAATGCAATGAGGAGGAAAACCCTGTTTCACACTATGAATTCAGAGCTGTTTTCTTCAGGTGTAGTTTGACAAAGAGGAATAACTGAGAAAAGATAGATAAGTTGGATTTTTGTATCGAACAGAAGGAAAATCTTCAGAATTATTGAAGCCACGACAAGTAGATTTACTGGAGTTATCAATGGAGGTCCCTCAGTAGCTTGCAGAAAACAAAAAGTTGATACCATATGCAGGATTTTTATTATAAGTCTTTCATTGAATTCTGCTTCAAAACATTATTCCTATGATCCTGATGTGCAGTTTTCTTTCCTCTTATAGACCAAAATTCTCACTAAAACCTGCACTGATTCAGCCAGACAATGAAGTGAAGATGTGTACTTCAGTGTAACTTTTTAAGAAGTTGCCAAATTACTACTTTCTTTGAGGCCAATCATTGAAGTGTTGAGGTTGTGCCTTAAATACTTGATTCTGATTGGTTGAAATTCTTTCTCAGGTAATTCTTTTTCAAAAACTATAAGAATTTCAACCAGTTCACTCACTTCTCATCACAAATAGTGATAATAGTAAGAGTGTTTGAGGCTTTATCACCTGCTTAAGTTAAATCGAAAGGTATGCTAAGATCTAAGAAAGAGAGATTGGAGGACAGAAACGTCCACGTTTACACATAGCTGTCTAAATAAAATATCTAAAAATCCATAGTTTGAGTCAGCTCATGTATTTTTACATGTAATTAGAGGGTTGCTTGGTAATATAGAGGGTAATGTTTCTTAAACAGGTGGTTATGAAAATTGGTTGGATGTCTTAAGGGTGAGATAAAACCCAATTTACATGACAATATCCCTGCTTGAAAGACTTAAAGCTCTTGTGAAGAGTTTTTAGTTGTAGTGAAACAGACTTAAATTCATATCACTTTTCTTTTATGACTTTGAAAAAGGAAATTAGATTAGTAGCTCAAAGATCTAATGGTTCTTTACCTCCTCTTTTATAAAGTGAATCTGTTGCATGGGGTTAGTGTTTGAATGGGGATAAACAGTTTTTATTTGTATTATATCTTTTTATAAAAAGCATTTTGAGATTTTTTTGTCAGGACAGTATCCCTTCGTCGCCTACATACGTCAACAGGGGGCGCCATAATCAACACAAACCAGAAGTCCTAAATGTGGACTTTAACTTAGTACATGTTGATCATAAATGTTTCATTTAGCTCAAGTAAAACTTGAATAATTCAAATTCAATTCTTAAAAAGGCTGTTTCTTGTGTCTCCGTGCAGCATTTTGTAATTAGGACCCAACTTTTTGTTTATCTTTTATGACAACGAAAGAGATCACATACTCGTTGTGACAGAATGAAAATGAACTCGTTTCTATGGATGTGATGCCACTTTTGTGTGCCATCTTACTGGCATTATGCAAATAGGATGAGTGTGGTTTTGTGGACTCAGTTAAATATATAAAACATTCAGTGAGTCAGCAAAGTAAATAGAGCAACAAGAAAGAACTGGAGTTGGTAATTAGTGTCTGTGTTCTTCAGAGACAGGCTTAGAGTCTAAAAATGTTTGCTTGGATCACAGGAATAACATTTTCTCTGATGCAGATTCCTTCTTGAATGTAAATACAATGTGGAACAGGTTTATGATTGTGTATGTGCAGAAATTTAACCAGGTACAAAAAGTTTATGATTCTTTACACAGACCTGGTAAAGAAACAACAAAACAAAAAAACAGAACCAGATATCAATGCACTTTGACATTTCGTAATTTCTATGAGGCTTTAACATGACCCTTTATATATCAACATGAAACAGAACAAAACAGCACACAGGCAATGGAGGTAGCAGCACATCACTACATCACAGGACCAATCACTACATGGCCTCTCCTTCAGAATTAAAAAAAAGGTGAAATAAAATCAAAGAATAATGTGAACAAGAAACATAAATGGTGCAAAGCATGACTGCATCACATACGCACTCGCACAGGCACACTGAACAAGTCTTTTACCAACTGTCAGACGGAAAAAACACCCACCTCTGTGCAATACGGAGACAGACACAAAATTGAGTCTTGAACTAGGCGTTTCATGACAGTTTGACAGCGAGGACAAAACAAACAAATTGGCTTTTGTTTGATTTGGAGTGAAAAGAGCGAACGAAAACAAACAAACGAAAAAAAGAAGCCAGTGGAAATGAAACGAGAAGTGTCACGCTTGTTTTGTTTTCATAAAGGCCACTGAGACAGCTGAGCTCGTCCGGTGTTTCAGATTTTAATGCCCTGTTGCCAATCCGCCATATGCTACCACCTCTCTCTGATATTGCACTGAATAAAGCCTTTGTGTTAGCAGCTAGCAGACTTCACAGAATGCCTCGACTACAGTCGATTCTTTTGGAGACCGATCAAGAGGATTTATGGTTTCTGTTTCCTCGTGGAAACATCGCTGAACCACGCAAAAAAAAAAAAAAAAAATTGGCAATTAAATAGAAAACGTTCATGTAACCAGATGCTTTGATTTCACAGCTACCCTGCTTCAAAAAATGTGTAGTTTCAGAATGTGAAAGAAAAGAAATGTCATGAAAGTCCTAGTTGTTTTGTTTTTTTCTGTTATCCATTGATTGAAAATACATCACAGTTAGTAAATTTTGCGTCTGTAGGTTTTTGTCTCTCTCAAGTTTTGGCACGGCACTGTACATACTTGTAATTTAACTCATCTGTTTCTTCACCAAACATGGGTAATTGTGGTAATCACTGGTTATATTCAAGCAGGCCCACGCAGTTCTGGAGACAAAGCTCACATCCTCTCTGTCACGTGATGTTAGATCAGAGTTGATTGTATGGATGCAATATACAGAGCCCAGCATGTGCACGTGTTTGTACATGTAAGCTGCTTGTTTTTTATTTCACAGGGGAGAGTCTCTTCAGCAGCTTCTTCCCCTTGGAAAGGAGTCCCTTCTTCTTCTTGTTCGCCAGATCTTGGGAGCCGTGGGGGTCCAGATGAGGCATGTGGGGCGCCCTCGTGGGGCTTAGGGGTCTCATGGTGCCTGGGAGCAGGGGCCGGACAATCGGGGACGGTGCTCGGACAGGGGTGGAGGTGTCATTGTCGACCATGCCGGTGGTTTCTGTGGTGACCTGAGGGGGGGGAGAGGTGATGGGGAGGTGTGGAAGCAGGGGGCAGCGTATTACAAAAGAAGAGTTACTGTTAAAGTGCAGATGAGGAGGTTTTCACTTAACTGTCTGATCAGTGTTTTCTATCTGAGGAGGAAAGTGTTGAAAAGTGAACTTTTTAACCTTGAACAAAGCTTCAAGGAACGTGAACAGAGATGTATGTATTACCCTTTCATGGTGAATCTAATACAACCGCACTTTGCTCTTATTTTCAACAGGTCGTGGCACTTTCACTTAATTAACACACTGACTTATTGGTGTCTTGATTGCTGGTTGGTTGTAAGATTGTGTTAATTTATTTTGCTAAACTTTTTCCATTATCAAAAATAAAGTAAGACATGAGAAGGAGGAGGGTTTTTGCCTCAATAATAATAAAAAAGGGATTTTGAGTATTTTTGATGTGCTAGTGGTGTAAATAATGGGTGGTTTATTTTGGTGGGTTCATCATCTATGTATGTCATAATAATAATTTTGGTGTTATTTCATTTTGAGTGGTTCTGGAGTTGACCCATTTGGTCTTTAAAAAGGATCTTTTCAATCTGTATGTTAAAACTGTTTCAAGTTTTACATTGAAGTTAAAAAACCAACTAAATTCAATTTCTTAAAAAAAAGAAGTCTAATGTTTTCTGACAATACAAATGAAATGGCAAGCTCTTGGATATTTTGAGGCTAAAATGAGGGCCCGGCGTGTTCCGAAAGTAAATAAGTCATCAGATAAATTGAGCTAAATTCAATGTGGACTATATGTTTCTATAAGTAGTTAGTGGTAGTATTAATAGTATGTAGTTTCATAATGTATGGCTATGTTAGGTGAATTTTGCTTTAGAATCACAGTAACAAATGGGATTTGTAGTCGCAAACAAGCACACAGAGTTAATACGCAAGAGAAACAGTGAGGAAGGAGCCAGGAAACGTAGGAGTCGAGCACAACATCAGCACACCACAGAGCCGAAAAGGAGTCCACAGTCAGTTAGGGCCAGGAGGGAACAAAGAGTACAGTCATGTACAGAACAACACCCAGGGACACAACTGTAGATACCAGGCTTCTCGTCTAATGCAGCAGCTGGACACACGGTTAAACACTTAAACCCTTTAAGAGACGTCTGATGTAGCACGAGGTGATAACTCAGGCTCAAATATATAACTAAAAATATGATGACAATAATTTCGCTTTTCAGTCAAGTGGGGATATAATAAGTAAATAATAGGTCCGGAACATGAATTCATCCAGAGTTAATAAATAGGACAGGTTGGTGTCACTTAGTTCCAATGGAGCAATGGAGATGTTGAGGTAAGGGTTGTGACTCAGCATTTAAACATTAAGCAAATGCTGCAAGAAAGTCCTTAATGTTAAAATGCAGGGCTCAGCATTTTGACATTTGCTGACAGGAAATGCGGGCCTCCCCTCTAGTATGTAAATAATAGGTCTAGAACATTAATCTATTCAAAAATGTTCCCAAACTGTTTGGGTAACACAGAAAGGTAAAGCATTGACTCACTCCAGTTAAAAAAGGTGTTTAAGAAACATTTGCAAACATCGTCGAGATGCAGCATGGTGTGGTGTCTGACTGTCTACTGGGACTTAAAGCCGTTTGCATTAGAGCCGTGAGTTTGGTATCTCAAGTTGCCGACTTACTGTACAAGGCAGACAGAGCCATTTATGGTGTGAAATGAACAATCTTCTTCTGTTTGTTTAGTTTTGTTTTGCCAAGCGGGTGAGGAAAAACAAAAAAGAAATCAGATGTGGCAGTATCGTCCTGTGGCTAAAACCCACACCACTATGAAAACTGAAAATAACAACAACGTCAACAACACCAACACATGAACACAGGGCACGAAAAAAGATTGTTTTTAATATCCAATTTTTTTCTTTTTATTGTTCCATTGTAACAACACAGTATGGAAGTATCAGTGCTGCGATTAGTTTAGTCTCTCGAGCTCAGAGCAAACATAGCATATCCACTGACAACAGGGCTGAAAAATAGATTTGATGTGTGCAATATACATAAAGAAACAAAGCCTCTTTAAGGAAATACAGCCAAGAAAGTTCTTATAAAATGTATCAAGTTTGAAAAAGGCATGCTGTACTCTTTTTTTTTTTCTTTTCATATATATTTTCTTTCAGTGTCATTGGGTAGCAATTGTTATGTGTTTATAAAGCACTTATTATTATACACAATAACCACAACAGGTTTTTGGAGTTTCAGTGCAAAGAGGTACCAAATTATCATGTGTAAAGAAAGAGACGAGCCTTTTTCAAGTCCTCCTTAACCAGTGCCACATGCAAAATTCACCCGCAGAGCTCCCACAGTCTATCCTCTCTCTGTCCATGTCAGGCTTTGCTTCTTCCTTTCTCTGAGACTCAGAAAGGTGTTAAACACTGGATTTTTGTCCCCTTTTCCGAAGGTTGAGAGGAGAGGGGGTGGGGTTGTTAGTTTGTAAAGAGTCACCACTGTCACCACATGGACAAACACACACAATGAACAGCACACAGACGGCAAGGTGGAGGAAGCGAGAGACGGAAATCAAGAGAGGACGGAGGATGGATGAACACAGGGCCTAGCGCTGAGAGCGGCGATGATGATGTACCCGTTTGCTCTCTGAGACGGTGGCGGCGGAGTTGGCAGGGGGGCGGCTGGCAGGCTCTTCCTGGGGGTAGTGGGTCGGAGTATCGGTCAGATACACCTCCACGTCATCAGGCACTTCTTCCAGGAAGTTAGAGGGAACCAGACCACGGTGGCCGTTGATCTCACCCTGTTGATGGATACGAGCATGAGAGGGTAGAGGAGGAGAGACTGGCACAGTTCATTCACTTCATTTTATCTGCCCTAGTTTCTTTTTATCCCCTCGGGTCAGGATTAACTCACTTTCTCTTCAAATTACCTCATGTTCATCAAATTAGAAAAGTGAAATGTATTCATGTATCCTATTTCTGAACCCTTTTTATCAGCTTTAATTGATTCATTTGTGTTTAAATTCACTTCTCATGTCTTCAGTTTGTGTGAGAAAAGACATCCCGCCTGTAATCATCCATCTGGAAAAACCTGTCATGTAGAATTAATTTGCTTTTCATTAAGAGGTAAATGAGATGAACCAATAATGAAAGAAGCATTACAAGATGACTGTAACATCGAACTGCGACCAGACACCAGTTTGCCCAGCTTTACATAAAGATCATGAATGAAGTCCAACAAATAAACCTGGACTTGACAAAAAGAATCTCCTCAACATCACCTCTTGAGACATCTGTTTGGTTGACTTTAACTTAGAGCCAGGCAATTAATCGCAAATTAGATTAATTCACAATATATACTATTATAAAATATTCTAATCTCAGACATTGCAATATTTCTATAACCTGAAATGTGTCAGAATATTAGATACAGTTTTTGCAGTAGATGTTTCCTGCTCTGACAAACTGTTGAAAACTACCTTTACAAAAGCAACAATCTAAGTGCTAAAAAGAGGCAAAAACAGCAAAATAGTAGCAAAATAACTTAGTTTGAGGTAGTTAAAATTGCCAAAAAGCAACAAAGATTTGCGTTTAAATTGGAATAAAACTTGGAAATACACAAAAAGTAGCAAAAACTGGGCCAAAGTTGGCAGAAAAAAAAAAAAATAGAAGCAAACCTGGAAAGTAGTGAAAGGGTATCAAAAACTAATGGTCCAAAAGTGTCAAAAAAGAGTGAGAAGTGACTACAACGGCCCTAAAGCAACAAAATTAGCAAGAAAAGTTTTGGAGCAAACATTTAAAAAATTGAGAAAGTAGCAAAAATGGTGAAAAAGTGGTGAAATATAGTGAAAAGTGGTAAAATTGGCCAAAATCAACAAAAATTGCAAGAAAGTTGGGATAAAACTTAGCAAATGGTCGGTTTGTTGGTAAAAATGGCCTAAAAGTGGCAAAAAGAAAACAGTGGAAAGTGTCAAAAATGGGCAAAAACAACAAAAAATGGCAAGAAAATTGGGAATGAACCTGGAATATAGTGAGATGGTATCAAAAAAATGGCCCAAAAGTGGCAGAAAACAATGAGAGGCGACTTAAATGGACAAAAAGCAGTAGTATGTTGTTTCTGTGCTGTAATAAATGTAACTGCTCATGTCCTACAATTTTTCTGTTTAAAAACATTCAAGATGGGAACCTAGAAATAATCGCACAAAAAATCTCAATTGCAATATAGGAAATAATTATCGCAATAGATATTATTTTGGCAAATCGTTTAGCCCTACTTTAAATTGTCCAACATGGCAAAGCTGTACTTACATAGTAGAATCCGTCCTCGTCTATATCTCCAAAAACAGCCATGATGTCACCAGCACAGAAGGTCAGCTCAGCCTATCAGAGAAACAGAGAAAATCATACATAAGGATCAAGACTGACTCTATCAGTTTGTTCCTTTTCTGTGATAAAGTAATCTGGTGAGTCAGTACTTCATTGACTCTGTTAGTAAGTGTTTCTTTAGCCTGAGTTCCTTATCAGTTAGCGATACCTCTACATCAACATTTGGAGAACTCTCCCGAGGGTCGTAGTCGTACAGAGCAACCATCCTCCTCGAGGCCTGATCTCGACGGAGTCCTCTTCTGTTCTGCTCTGGAAGTAGAAGCAGGAGATATTTTAAAAGAGCCTTGTCATAACATGTTTTCATGTAGATCCACATTGTTTGAACACAAAACCTCTAGTCCAGAGAATGAGCTTGTGTAGTACCTATTCTGTCCACAGGTGTGCTGAGTGGTAGGAAGCCCTGTTTCATAAGCTGGTCCAAGGTCTCCTCATCCTCCGCTCGGATCTCTGACACCATGTTACATGGTATCAGCCCCATCCTGCCCCTGATGTCTCCTCTGTAGAAACCATCAGTATCTTTATCCCCATACACCTGTAAAAACGGGCAGGAAAAGTGAAGTTTTAGTTGGCTCATTGCACAAAGAGGGTGTGTTTGAGATACCAAGCTTATATATTAAGGAACATGTCACAGGGATCTTTTTTCAAGATAACATCATTGTGTTACAGATGTGCTTCATCATATAGAAGGGATGTGGACATCTGCACAATGCAGACTTTGAAGCAATGACTGGAAGCCACGAGCATAAAAGAAAAAAATATGGTAATTGCTGATTGCTTGAAGTATTGAAGTTTAGTGAAGATGTTGGAAGTAAATGCTATCGATTTGTGTGCACGTTTTCACATACCAAAGTTCACCAGATGGGTCAGTCTGGTCAAAAAAGCCCGGTACAGACCGGTACATAAATAAATACCACTTTACTGGCTTTCATGACAACACTCACTTACTTAACACAGTCTTTAGGGCACAAGTGCACTAAAAACTGCAGTTTTGTGGTGTTGAAGGAGACAAGGCCATTGAAGAGTTGTTTTGTTCTTGAAGCCCTTCTCTCTCAGATGTCATCTGATGGTTATTGGGCGGCAGTCGGCTCCAGTAATGGCCGAAGGCCCATTTACACAACAGCACTTCACAGCGTTTCACCCAAATAAAAAAATTACTCAGTCAACAAAATCTGCATTCACACAGAAAAGAGTGTAGTATGCATGACATGCCTGTAGACAGGGCTATGACCGTAGGAGACGTTTACACAACGGTTTAGAGGCTGAAGTCAAGGTGAAGTAATCATCTGGAGTTTATACTGAAAACCTCTTTGCCTCTTGCAGAGATGGTACAATAGATGCTTTGTAGATGATAGATGGATGATTTGTTGGAAGCCAGTCAGTCAGTAGATTCAGCAGCACATGCACAAAATGGCAGGTCTCACATGGCACAGTGAAGATTTAATGTGTGCATGCAAAGCAAAGTGAGAAGTCAGTGTTCCCACTGAAAATGCCTGCTTGCCACTTACACAACAACACTGGAAACATTATTTCAGAGAAATTCCACTTCAAGGGCCATTTTCAAAAGCTTGTGTTTTAGGTCAGCTGAAATGCCATTCCTATGTAAATAAGAGGCTGAAACACAACTTTATTTGCATGTCACCCCAAAATCGTTGTCGTGTAAATGGCCCCTAAATTCGTGTCAAGGATCGTTCTGTGCCATGACAGATAGCCAATTGGATCCTCCGGCTCCGTGCAAGTGAAATGTTTTGATTTTTTTGTGTTCCTTTACCTTCAGGACCACGTTCAACAAGAGAAGGGTTTTTGTCTTTGCCATTTGAAGGTCAAGACAATATGAATCCACATTTTTGTGCAGATTTTGGCTTTTAAATGCTGAGCAGATTATTTGTTAGGTTTAATTGTTGTTTTCAAAAATTGCTTTTGCAATTTAAAGATTCAGTGCAGGATGTAAATATGTGCAATTTTTCCACCGGTGTTGAGGTTTTGATCAGTAGAGCATCTGTTCCTCTATTGGGCTGTTGAGATGAGAATGGTATCTCTCTCCCATGCATACTGAAAGCATGTTACCGTAGCGACAATGAAATTAATCTTGATTCTCGAGAGGAAACCCATCATAGGCTCTTGTACTTGCTATGTCATTCTTTCATTCACCCAAAGCTCAACCCAGAAGTGAGTGTTGAAACATGGATTGTATTGGAAGCTTCGCATTCAGGCTCTGCTACCTCTTTCACAGTTCGTGGTTTCAGGATTCTGCTGTACAGTCATAGAGCCAATTTATTTCCATCATAAACTCCCACCTTTATGATCTGCCCCTCTTTGAAAGGAAGCTCCTCATCTGCTGCATCCGGGTTTGGGGACATGGATGAAGGATCATAATCAAATAGAGCCACAAAGATCCGGAAGGACTCCTCAGGCTCTGACTCATCGTAGTATGTAGGAGAGCGGCGATCACGGTCCCTGTAGCCATCTTAAAAACATTTGAAACAAATAAAATCCATCAATCTGTGTTACTAAACAAAGAACGCAAGGAGGATCCAAACAAAACAGGAGCTTTGTTTCTTTGTTGAAATACTAATATTTGTAAGCTTGATTTGCAATTTCATTTATCTCCTGTAAAATGTTCACCTTGTTTTGTGCTTATACAGCTTTATAAGTGTATTTACTCCACAGTGATGCTTTAACCATGCCTAAGAACATCAATAAAACACTCACATAAACATTAACATACACGTGACAGCTAGTGTAACATTTCTTGTCTCTTTTTGATGCAGTGGAGGACAAATGAGGTGCAAGACAAACCATGGTGCAGAACTCAGAATGTGATTCAGGGTGTGACAACACAACACCAAAAACACTCAAGACTCTGACATGCATCTAAAAGACACACAAAAGCACTTACTTTAACTTCACATAAAACAAAATGTGAAATATTTTAATTTAAAGCAAAGCTTTAATACTTCCATGAACTGCCAACCCTTGTGACAGCAAGAAGTCTAAAGTGGAGTGGTTGTGGACGTCAGTCCTTAACTCTAGGTTTAAAGTGAAATATAGCTAGCAGAGTGTGATACTATTGTGCGAAAGCTATATTTTAAAGCATTGAAATACAAGCCTGATGTGAAATGCATTGCTCCCAGATGTGCATATGCTAGCCTACCAAGGTTTGGTTTCAATGTTTCTGCTGCACTGAGGAGTAATTGTCAGGGAGGACTGCATTTCCAACAGCTGATATTTGAGACCCAAATGTCCAAAGAAACTCAAACCTCTAAAAGAAAACGGCAGTGAATGTGTGGCCGCTTTGAGCTGTGAACCATTAATGATTCTTTAATATTTCATGCACGACTGCTCTTGTTTGACGTATTGTGGGCGTGGTTGTACCACAAAGGGGAGGGGTTTAGCAGGCATCTTGAGTTTAGTGCAGTGAGTGCAGCATTCTCTGAGCAGTCAATCAATCATTATCCATCTGTGGAAAAGTTCATCCCAGGCCCCCAGTGTTGCTTCCCAGTGGGGCCGCCATATCAATGCAGTGCAGTCATGCTGTTCAACTGAAAGCATAAAAATACTTTATCATTTAAGATACTGAAACAGGCACTTGCAAGTGTCCACAGCTACTTCTTGCCATATGCCGTTTGCTTGTGGCATTTTTGTTTCCATGCTGTGGTGGTAGAGGCAGGACTGCAGGCACATACCATGGGGAGACCTGGTGCCGCCCATGTGCCTGCGAGATGACCACGTCCTGTGCCGAGCTACTCTGCCATAGTTACCATCCTCGGTGATGGGGGAGGGGTTTCCCTCACTGTTATTCTCAGAGGTTACTTCTACAGGAAACACCAATTAGAAAAGGATTGGGTAACAGTGCAAAACTCAACATCCTCTTCCCAAACAGTCAACCCATAAACTGTAATTCAACCTAACTGATTTGAGAGTGACTCTCCATTTGATTTTAAGTGCAAGGACAAGAAATAAAATGCTGAAAGTGAAAATATTTATTGCTTATGGAAAATACATGCCCAATTTAGGTTTAATGCCAAAATCTTACATATAAAGTGGCACGTTAATCATTGTGTTGCATCATCTCTTCAAAATCTTTCTAACAAGCTCAAAGATTTACACCAGAATTACATAATAGAGCAGTAACAAATAATATGGTAACCCTTTATTTGAAGGGGTATGCATAGGACTGACATGACACTGTCATAATAATGACATGACGTATGTCATTAAGTTGGAGGAGGCTTCATGTATGTTTATGACTGTTGTCATTAAGTGTCATTCGGAGAATTATGCCACCTTTAATGTAGAGTTGACATTGTTTGGGGATGTATTTGATATAACAACTTGACTTTGTTGGCAAAACAGTGGCAGATTATGCTGTCTTTGTAAATATCAAAGTGTTATATCAAATACGTCCCCAAAAAATGTTGACTTTACATCAAATGTGACATAATTTCCTGAATGACACTTAATGACAAAATTCATAAACGTTCATGAAGCCTCCTTAAACTTAAGGACAGATGTCATGTCATGTTTATGACTGTTATGTCAGTCTTATGCATACCCCTTCAAATAAAGTGTTACAAATTATATCTGATAACTTTGAGCCAAATGGAATCATTGAAATCCTTAAATTTCAAGCAAAGGAACACAGATATTCCTAGTGAAAAGAGTGATTTGTTAGTTCTAAGCTCAGTCAACAGAGATGTAGAAAGACAATAACTGCAGATTTTGCCCCAGTATTGTCTAACAAGTGATTTGGGACCTCAATAGTCTGGGTCTTCTTTTTTTATATCTATTTTTCATGCACCAAAACTGTTCCACCAGAGAACCATGCTGTTAAAGTATGAGCAGAAAGGTCTCCACTGAATAAGTCTTTGTCTGAATGGTAGCACATGTTGTTCAGATACCTGTGCCATAAATTCAAACATTTATGGTGCCTCCTGGAGGTGTTTAAGCTGCCCACACTGTAAACCGTGTCACTTCATCACCACCGTCAGAGATGCTGTTTTTGAACCATGCCCCATCTCCCCTTTTAAGAGGAGGATTTGACATCCATGATTTTCAAAGAAAGAGTTAAATTCTCTTGATTGATGCTATCGAACTGGTCTTGGTGTGCAATTTCGTGCAGTGCATCTTCGATGTTATGTTGAATGACAATAAAGTGTCTGAAATGTTTCAGAAATAGAACCCATAACTTTCCACTATACCTATACTTACATTAACAGCAGAAAATGACTTTCTCAAGTGATGTCGTTCCGTGCAGTTATTTAGTAAAAGGATATATAAGTGCTGATGGGGTGGCAGGGATGGGATGAATTGCTTGGAGATTAAGATAATTTTGTGCTACAGAAAGAAAGATGATTAGAAACAGTTATCTTTAAAATGAAGATTGTATTCGCAGTGTATGAGGGTATGAGCATGGTTTATAGACACAGAGGTGATCTGGGGACGAAGAGAAGCTTATGAAGTGCAACAAATACTGTTTTTTCCATTGTTCATAGAAAGTAAATAAAGACCTTCTGTCTATTTCTCTCCAGCTACCTGCCCATACTGACCAATGGAAGGGACCATTAAAGGCCTTCTGTGAGGCTGAGAACCACCATGATGACCTCTTCTCCCAGCCTCCCGGTCATGACGGCCACCAGTAGTGTTTGTCTGCAACGCACATCAACACAGGGCCCATTTGCAAACATTAAACATTCATGAGTTGCTCAATGTGTGGAAAATTCAAACATTACCTGTGTGAGAAAAAATTACTTTGGCGTTTTGGTACAAAATGTATGTAAACAAAATCATGCAGCACTCATAGGCAGGCTCACTGAAACACAGACGCATAGACACACTCAGACACACACAAGCCAACGAGACAGTTTAACATCTCAAAATTAATCAAATACTGATAGGATACTGCTAAACTGAAGTAAAAAGTAGAAACAAAAGAAAGGTGAGGTTGTGTCAAAGGAATCTGTGGCTAATGTCTTCAGTACAAAGTTGTTTCCTCTCACAAACTGAAATGCTCAGGCTCTCCCTGTCTCTCTCCATGGTGCTGAACACATTCACACCAACTATCTTCATTTCTTCCCATAGTCACAATAAAACCTACTCTCAGACAAAAGGAGGGTGCCACTGCTACTGGCATCACTTGAATCTGCAGCAGTAGGTCGTAATGGAGCCAGGCAACTTCTGATCATACAAACATCCTGCATCATTCCACTGAAACTACAGCTACCCACTTAATCAACTACACTGCCTGGCACAAAAAAAGAAAAAAAAAGTCGCCACCTGGCTTCAACTAAGTAAACAGGTACAAGCCTCCTATTGGGTAATTACTGCATAAGGGATTATCTTTGAGTAACTCCTCGTTTCTTTAACAACTATGGTGATAAACACATCCTGTGGTGATGGAAAAGATGTGAGTCTGTTTAAGGAGGGCATGCATCAAGTAGAGAAAACCTCTAAGGAGATTGTAGAAACTATTAAAATTGGGTTAATAATCTTCAAATGCAGTATTACAAACTGGAAGGATGGTGGGGAACCATCGTCTTCCAGGAAGAAATGTGGTCAGAAAATATTCCTTAATGATTACCATCGGCAATCACTTTTACGTTTGACCAAATTAAGTTGAAGAAAAACAACAGTAGAACTCAGGAGTATGTTTAATAGTGAAAGTAAGAGCATTTCCACACTCACAATGCAAAGGAAACTCAAGGAAACCACTAATCACGATGGCTAACCAGAAAAAAAGCTTCAGTTTACTAGTGAGCATAAAGATTGGACTCTGGAGGAACAGAAGAAAGCCGTGTGGTCTGATGAGTCCAGATTTACCCTGTTCCAGAGTGATGGGCGCATCAGGGTAAGAAGAGAGGCAGGTGAAGTGATGCACCCATCAGGCCTAGTTCCTACTGTACAAGCCTGTGGGGGCAGTGCTGTGATCTGGGTTTGCTTTTCTACTGCTGTAACTAAAGCTAAAGGCAAGCCAACAATATTTTAGAGTGTGTGACCTTATTTTTGGTGGCAACTTTTTTTTGGCCAGGCAGTGTATCATTACACTACAAAACAGAGATTACAGTTCATAATGAAGTCAGCTAAATGACAGGATTAAAATGCCAAGTTTGATTCAACAATTAAAAACAATCATCAGTGTTGGATAATCAGTCTCTGAGGATGTGGCTCCAGCAGCGTTTCTAATCACTAATAATGATATCCTGCCTGAAAGCATTGAAACACTGTCTGTCATTCTCTGTCTTCTCATAATACTAAAGCCTCGACATCCAAATTTTCTTTCTTTTTCTTTTTTCCATGACTTTAGACTAAACTCAGCACACACACTAACAACACATATTGGAAGCAAGTTAAGGCATCAGTCTCAGTTGAAGTATCTGTGCCTGTGCAGTTCACCATACTAGTATTTAATTTGGATGGTTATGGCTTTTGGGTTTGAAATAAGTGCAAAGAACTGCACCTTGGGTGTGTTGTGTGAGTTGCGCCGGCGTCCCTCTTCCAGCTGCATCTCAGAGTACAGCTCCTCCTCATCCTCTTCCATGATGTCAGACAGGTCAGAGCCCCGGCTGCTTTCGCTGTGATAATCTTCATTGTGACTATAGTGAGGCTTTTAACAGTCACACACACAAACACAAACACACAGACGCAAGTGTTTAAGTCCACATACATACATACAAACATACATACATGCACACACCAAACGCACATGGAAAGGTGAACACGTACACACACATGAAAACACAAAGACGTGGGAAAAAGGAGTGTATGCATGCAACCACCCAAACATGCCTGCACACTTCCAAACACACGCCTGAGAAGGTTTCTACAAACAAACTCAAGTTTAAAGTTGAAAAGGAGTCCACTGATCGAGGAAGTATCATGATAATCTTACCGGCCTCCCTAACTCTGATCCTCGAAGGAACTCGTCTACTGAGGGTCCTCTCCGACGCCCACGCCCAAAGCCCTCTTCATCCTCCTCTTCCTCGTCAGAGTGATGCTGGTGAAATGTATGACCCTGCTCGACGTATCTGCCCTGCCGCCGGTCACCCTGAAAACATCCATTGAAGTAAAAAATCTCAGTAACTCAGTGATCTCAGATTTACACTTTTGATGAAAGTACATTGTAGTTATGTCACATTTTAGTAACCTTTATAGTCTAGTTTGGTCAAGAATCACTTTTAGCAAAAAATTTATCTTAACCCTCTGGTGCATGAATTATGACAGCCAGTGTCAGAATTTTTCCCTTGAATGTTTTTTTTTTTTTTTTTGTATTAAGGCATGAAAAAAAGTTTTCCATTTTTTTTTTTAAATATTTATGACTGAGCATTCAACACAAAACAGTGTGAACTTAATGTTAATGTGACTTTTTTTTTCTGTTTGACTTCTTTTTTTCTTTTCTTTTTTCTTTGGTGATTTCATTAATAATCTATTTTCAATGTTTTGCAAAACTTTTTAATCTCTCTTTCATCCATTTTAACACAAATTAATTAATAGTTTATAAGCTTTTTCACCCTAAAATGTTTGTCCATAACATGTTCAAAAATATTTATGTTTGGAAAAAAATTGAAAACATTTTTCAGGCCCTAAGAAGAATAAAAATGTCCTATATAAGGAATATATGGTTTACTTTCACTTTCGCTTTCCAAACAAAATACCCGAGTGAAGACAGTTTGCACAAGTCCTCCAGCCGAAGGGAGTCGCTACAATTAACTTCATATGGATTCTCCTCACAGCCCCATTAAGTGAGAAAACTACTATATCATTAGTAATTGTTTAGAAGTAGATCTGGCATTTAGGTTTTTCAAATTTAACATATGAAAAATGTAGGGTTTTTATTGAAATGGTCGTTCATATAGTAAGTTATATCTGAAATTTATGTTTTCTTTTACAACCCACCTTGACACTTTCTGCTGCCACCCTTTGTGCTGCTTCCCGGGCGATAGCTTTGGCCACGGTGTCCGGGATAAGTGTTCCACGTGGCTGCGGAAGTATCCTCTGAGGGGATGGGGAGCGTGGATTGGCGGGCTGTGGGGCCTCGAGAGTGTGGCCATGCATTGGCACAGGAGGCTGTGAAGAAGGGGAGCGTGTGGGGTCCCAGCCAGGCTGTCCAGGCTGAACAGCTCCCCCATGGTGGGACGCGTGGTCTTTGGCATCCAGGTCTCTGGCACATACTGGTCTCGGAGGTACAGGGTGGTGGTGGGGGTGGGGAAGCAGAGGCAGTTGGTGCTGGGGCCTGGGACCTTGGTGGGGCTGGCGGGGCTGAAGATGCTGCGGTCGAGGCTGAGGATGCGGGGCTCGGAGCTGGGGTTGGGGCTGGGGGGGTCCGCCCGGATGGGGGATTCTGGGATGGGGCTGAGGGTGCGCGGGATGGGGCGGGAGAGGTTGTCCATGTGCCTGAGGTGGAGCAGGAAGTTGGGGTGTGGCGTGAGGAAGGTGAGGGGACTGGAGGTGGGGTTGAGGGTGAGGGTGCGGAGGGGGGCCTGGATGAGGGTGCACTGGCGGTGGCAGGGGAATTGCAGGAAGAGGCACAAGCAGGTTGTTTGGAATGGAGGCGACTTGGGAGTCCTGGGATTCTCCCTGCACTGACAGCGTCCTGACGATCACTTCCCGAGCCTCCAGGCACTGAATCCTTGTCAGCTCAATGCTAACATAGTCTGCCAACGGGTACAACACTTCAGCTATCTGGAGTCAAAAACAGGAGGTTACATCAGAATCAGAATCA
Organism: Thalassoma bifasciatum; assembly: GCA_008086565.1. Taxonomy (NCBI): domain Eukaryota; kingdom Metazoa; phylum Chordata; class Actinopteri; order Labriformes; family Labridae; genus Thalassoma; species Thalassoma bifasciatum. Next base: position 343,945 of record RPOG01000427.1, read on the forward strand.
GAATCAACTTTAATGGCCAGGTATGAACCTACAAGGAATGAACATACAAGGAATTTGCTTTGGTAAACTGAGCTCTCTTCTACAGGTAACACCAAGGCATTAAAAAGGAAAACGATAGTAATAATCAAAAATTTTGCATATAGAATATTATTGGCAACTAAGCACAAAAAATAGCAAAAGAATAGTAAATAGACAAGACATGGTCACATCAACGGAGGACACGTCAGTTGTTTATTACACTGACTGAACAAGAAGTAGTAGAAAATTGATCGTCGGACAGGAATAAATCAACCCCAATTTGCAAACATTGGACTATGACGGCATGTTACGGCCACCTAAAGATGCAACTTTTTTTTCATAAAGTGGCAAATTTGCAATTTTACAAGAGGCAGATTTGCGAGTTTAGTCCCACCAGATTCATACTTTGTGGAGTGTTATCACCCTGCGTTTCACTGTATCATGGACTGACTTGACAGTCTTATCAGGTTGTACTTTGGACTTGGACTCAGTCATAAGGAGATGCTAATGGTTCTAGCCAGGAGTCATCACATTATTATGATCACTTGGACACATGACATGACATAAAGGTGCTAATGTCTCTGCATGTCTCAAGGGTGACATGTGGGCGCATGTGCAGCATCATAACATCTGGGACTTGAGACTATGTACACTGGTAAATTTGCCAATTTATTAAAAAAAAAAAAACATTTTGTGGCCCTAATACACCATCATACTGGACTAATAATCAGCCTCCCCTGCAGATCAGACTGAGGAGGAGCAACATATCCAATGGTTGTCAACAAAAACACATTCATATGTTTTAATTTCCTTTCATGTATGAAGTTCAAAATAAGCCAAATGCCTTTTAAAGAATGTGTTGATTTTCTTAGTCAGACACCAGAGGGAGTGAGAGATCCTTCCAAGACTTTTACAGGGCTGATGCTTTGGAGCCTTGCATTGGACATAAACCACAAGTAGGTGGCACTGCTGTGTACACTTCAGACACTAATGACACAACAGTATCTCAACAACCGAGCCCAGAAATTCCAATCTGTGCAATTAATGTTTGTTTTTCAAGAGGATCCAGCATGATTAAATTGTATTTTTCTTACCTTGATGTTCTCATGTGTTTGTGTATTCTCTGGTTCATTCATATTTTGCTCAACACTGAACGAAGTCACATATTTTCTCCCAGGTCAAAACAAATACATTTAACCAAGAGTGAAACCCGACTAACTCACCCGTTGTCCTTTAGTGCAGACTGCGTAACCGACTACGTTTGCACCATTAGATGTGCCCGTAGGGGAGAGGATGGGAGGCTTCCAGCGGACCTGTAGGACCCCTGGAGCCTGCCCACAGAGTACCTGCACATCAGCCGGGGGCTGGGGAGGGCCTGGGTGTGCGAGAGAAAGATTGTAAGGAAAGAAAATGTATGAATTTTCAAACATTTAAAAAAAAAGTATATGTACGAGTGGAAGAGGAATGACGCATTCATCAGATGCACGTGTGGCTCACACACAACCATGCACTGAGATAGTCACACACCAAAAGAAGGGTGAGGAGGATCCAGGAACCAACAAACCAGGTTAACTCTATTTCACGGCTCATCTCAGTTTGTGAAAATAAAATGCTCATCTTACTTTGTATGTAGAGGGAAGTAAACAGTTCATGCAGATTCTTGTGATCATGTGACAATGCTGTGGAGGACATTCAAGTGTTGTAGTTTGTAGAAAAAAGGCCATAAAAGTATATGATAAGTTATTAAAACTTTACCACTGCTTCATTTAATACACTAAAACATCATATGGTATTTAGTTAAAACCTGTAATCTTAGGGATTTTATTTTCAAAACTCTAGTTTCGGTTTGTGGTCCTTTGCTCTAGCGCTGTATGACCTGCTCATCTTTCTGAGGACAAAAAATAAAGTAAAATCTTAATGTGGACCACTGATAGAAGCCCTGTTAGCCTAAACTTTCTCTTACACTCCCCTGATCCACTGCATGTGTCACGCACTGCTACATCTACACAGAAGTAAATGCAGATGCATCTAAAAAGCTTCTGTTTGGATAAAGTGGAGTGGCGCCGCTTTTTCTAGCTCTTGTTACTACAGGCCAAGGCTGTAGGCTGAGGAAATGACTAATCTGAATTAATAACTGATCATATCTTGTGATGCATGGCTGTTTTCTAATTAGTGGTGTGCTCAGTGCAGGAAGCAAACTTGGGCAAAATGGCATTTGAATTTGATTTCAAAAAACAAAGTGTATTTGTATGACAATAAGTATGTCAGTTTTCAAATTGATGCTGAATTTGGGGGAAAGATTTTGAATTTCTGGAACAGAAAAAAAATGCCATTTTGCCCTTACCCCAATATTTACTGGTTATGCTGAAAAATGTATAACATTCCCACTGCAATGCCTATCAGTGTCATAGCACTTATTTTATCCCTTTAATTTGAACAGAAAGAAAAGTGATGTAGTGCTCAGATTCATAGGAAACCCAGCCCAGGACTGATGTTTCATTCTGACCTGTTCTGCGATATGGTGTAGGACCTAGACAAAATACAATACACAACAATGGTAGGGTAAGGCAATGCTATTCTGTCCTCTTCTATACATACATACAGCATATGAGCCAAAAGTGTACAAGGCTTACTGTTACACAGAAGAGCTGAAATGTACAGACTAGCAATCTGTGGCCTCAATCTGTGCTTCATACTGACAGTTTAAACACATTTGAAGCAAGCACAAGGCTACTGAAGGATGCCTGCTGTAGGGCTATACATTTATTATTGATACTGCATCTCTTTGTAACGCTTTGAGCTTTGCTGACCTGCAGCCTGAGTGCAGAACTCCACCCCAGCTTCTTTCCGCTCTCTCTGCTCCAGCGGCAGTTGCCACGGCACCTGATGAGGCTGTGCCAACACCGTCACTTTGTACACCGTCAGGGGCTTAAGGTGGTGAAAGCNTGTGCCTGAGGTGGAGCAGGAAGTTGGGGTGTGGCGTGAGGAAGGTGAGGGGACTGGAGGTGGGGTTGAGGGTGAGGGTGTGGAGGGGGGCCTGGATGAGGGTGCACTGGCGGTGGCAGGGGAATTGCAGGAAGAGGCACAAGCAGGTTGTTTGGAATGGAGGCGACTTGGGAGTCCTGGGATTCTCCCTGCACTGACAGCGTCCTGACGATCACTTCTCGAGCCTCCAGGCACTGAATCCTTGTCAGCTCAATGCTAACATAGTCTGCCAACGGGTACAACACTTCAGCTATCTGGAGTCAAAAACAGGAAGTTACATCAGAATCAGAATCAGAATCAACTTTAATGGCCAGGTATGAACCTACAAGGAATGAACATACAAGGAATTCGCTTTGGTATACTGAGCTCTCTTCTACAGGTAACAGTAAGGCATTAAAAGGGAAAACTATAGTAATAATCAAAATTTTGCATATAGAATATTATTGGCAACACAACACAAAAAATAGCAAAAGAATAGTAAATAGACAAGACATGGTCACATCAACAGAGGACACGTCAGTTGTTTATTACACTGACTGAACAAGAAGTAGTAGAAAATTTATCGTCGGACAGGAATAAATCAACTCCAATTTGCAAACATTGGACTATGACGGCATATTACGGCCACTTAAAGATGCAACTTTTTTTTCATAAAGTGGCAAATTTGCAATTTTTCAAGAGGCAGATTTGCGAGTTTAGTCCCACCAGATTCATACTTTGTGGAGTGTTATCACCCTGCGTTTCACTGTATCATGGACTAACTTGACAGCCTTATCAGGTTGTACTTTGGACTTGGACTCAGTCATAAGGAGATGCTAATGGTTCTAGCCAGGAGTCATCACATCATTATGATCACTTGGACACATGACATGACATAAAGGTGCTAATGTCTCTGCATGTCTCAAGGGTGACAGCACATGTGCAGCATCATGACATCTGGGACTTGAGAAAAAAAAAAAAAAATTAGTGGCCCTAATACACCATCAAACTGGACTAATAATCAGCCTCCCCTGCAGATCAGACTGAGGAGGAGCAACATATCCAATGGTTGTCAACAAAAACACATTCATATGTTTTATTTTCCTTTCATGTATGAAGTTCAAAATAAGCCAAATGCCTTTTAAAGAATGTGTTGATTTTCTTAGTCAGACACCAGAGGGAGTGAGAGATCCTTCCAAGACTTTTACAGGGCTGATGCTTTGGAGCCTTGCATTGGACATAAACCACAAGTAGGTGGCACTGCTGTGTACACTTCAGACACTAATGACACAACAGTATCTCAACAACCAAGCCCAGAAATTCCAATCTGTGCAATTAATGTTTGTTTTTCAAGAGGATCCAGCATGATTAAATTGTATTTTTCTTACCTTAATGTTCTCATGTGTTTGTGTATTCTCTGGTTCATTCATATTTTGCTCAACACTGAACAAAGTCACATATTTTCTCCCAGGTCAAAACAAATACATTTAACCAAGAGTGAAACCTGACTGACTCACCCGTTGTCCTTTAGTGCAGACTGCGTAACCGACTACGTTTGCACCATTAGATGTGCCCGTAGGGGAGAGGATGGGAGGCTTCCAGCGGACCTGTAGGACCCCTGGAGCCTGCCCACAGAGTACCTGCACATCAGCCGGGGGCTGGGGAGGGCCTGGGTGTGCGAGAGAAAGATTGTAAGGAAAGAAAATGTATGAATTTTCAAACATTAAAAAAAAAAGTATATGTACGAGTGGAAGAGGAATGACGCATTCATCAGATGCACGTGTGGCTCACACACAACCATGCACTGAGATAGTCACACACCAAAAGAAGGGTGAGGAGGATCCAGGAACCAACAAACCAGGTTAACTCTATTTCACGGCTCATCTCAGTTTGTGAAAATAAAATGCTCATCTTACTTTGTATGTAGAGGGAAGTAAACAGTTCATGCAGATTCTTGTGATCATGTGACAATGCTGTGGAGGGCATTCAAGTGTTGTAGTTTGTAGAAAAAAGGCCATAAAAGTATATGATAAGTTATTAAAACTTTACCACTGCTTCATTTAATACACTAAAACATCATATGGTATTTAGTTAAAAACTGTAATTTAGGGGTTTTATTTTCAGAACTCTAGTTTCGGTTTGTGATCCTTTGCTCTAGCGCTGTATGACCTGCTCATCTTTCTGAGGACAAAAAATAAAGTAAAATCTTAATGTGGACCACTGATAGAAGCCCTGTTAGCCTAAACTTTCTCTTACAGTCCCCTGATCCACTGCATGTGTCACGCACAGCTGCATCTACACAGAAGTAAATGCAGATGCATCTAAAAAGCTTCTGTTTGGATAAAGTGGAGTGGCGCCGCTTTTTCTAGCTCTTGTTACTACAGGCCAAGGCTGTAGGCTGAGGAAATGACTAATCTGAATTAATAACTGATCATATCTTGTGATGCATGGCTGTTTTCTAATTAGTGGTGTGCTCAGTGCAGGAAGCAAACTTGGGCAAAATGGCATTTGAATTTGATTTCAAAAACAAAGTGTATTCGTATGACAATAAGCATGTCAGTTTTCAAATTGATGCTGAATTTGGGGGAAAGATTTTGAATTTCTGGAACAGAAAACAATGCCATTTTGCCCTTACCCCAATATTTACTGGTTATGCTGAAAAATGTATAACATTCCCACTGCAATGCCTATCAGTGTCATAGCACTTATTTTATCCCTTCAATTTGAACAGAAAGAAAAGTGATGTAGTGCTCAGATTCATAGGAAACCCAGCCCAGGACTGATGTTTCATTCTGACCTGTTCTGCGATATGGTGTAGGACCTAGACAAAATACAATACACAACAATGGTAGGGTAAGGCAATGCTATGGACAGGAGAAGATATGTATGTATGTCGTATACTCGGTTTTCACATGTTCCGAATGACAATGTGTCTTCTCGACTTTACATGTCTGATCGTTAGACACCGGAGTTAGACACGAAGTATGACTGTCAAATTTGTGTAAACTTCGTTCGTGTTCCGATGACTTCCTACGGACGACATCCCGATATGTAAATAATAACTATGAGCATCTCTTTGTAACGCTTTGAGCTTTGCTGACCTGCAGCCTGAGTGCAGAACTCCACCCCAGCTTCTTTCCGCTCTCTCTGCTCCAGCGGCAGTTGCCACGGCACCTGATGAGGCTGTGCCAACACCGTCACTTTGTACACCGTCAGGGGCTTAAGGTGGTGAAAGCGTAGTCTATACCTTCCTGGTTTCATCACTGCGTGTTCCACCCCATCCAAGAACACTGTGTGACCATAGTTACTGTTGCTAGGCAACCAGGAGAGCTCGGCAGTGTCACGCTGGATGTCGTCCACACGCAGACCACATGGAGCCACCACCACGTTGGCTCCTACGAGCAGGGTGCAACGCAGCTCGTCCGACAGGCCCCGGTCGGTGACGCACACCACCGACACGCGATGAACGCAGCCGTCCAGGTCCAGCTTCTCCAGGAGAGACTTGGTCCGACCACCGTACGCTATACTGGCACGAAGCTCCCTATCTACCAACACGTTGTAGCCAGAGATGTTCCCCCAGCCCAAAGGCACTATCGGAGGCTCCCAGGCCACGATGACGCTCCGTGCCAGCTGCTTGATCAGAGAGATCTTTCTGGGATAAGGCACAACGTCTTCAGCCAGGTCCTCCAGGTCCAGGGGTCCCCCTGTCCCATTGCTACAGGGGACCAAGGCATTAGAGGAGCCCAGGAGGTCATCTTGGGAGAGACCTCCATCTACTGGCACTAAGGCCAGGCATCTGTGGTCCAGAGGGCCCAGGTCTTCCCCTCCCTCTCCGGACTGAATCGCTAGTTTTTCCTTGTCCTGGACAAACTCCACAAAATTGGAGGGAACAAGTCCTCGCTGGCCATCCAACAGCTCCCCTGTTACAAAAGAGATGATATGAAACTATAAAAGTCATGTTTAAAAAGAGCAAAACCTGAGACTTCTTTCAAGAAACAGACAGGAGACGAGCCGTAACTTAAACACACTAATTCGTCAGTGGGAGCTGTTTTCCTTGAGGGTTGATAATGACTCAGTGAGTGAGAGGTGGGAGATATGTAAACACACTATGTATTATTCCCTGTGATGTAAGATTTACCACTGCTTCTCAAATGCTCTCTTTCATCCTCTCTCCAGTAAACACTGAACACTTTTCAGATTTTCAAAGAACATGAACTTCGGTTCACTGCTTTGGAACATTTCCAGGAACAGCCCTGAGCATGTAGCTGCTGTGGTCAACACAGGAGAGAGAACAGCTCTGCTCTGCACTATCTTTTTTATTTTCCCAAAGGGCAAAAGTTTGTCTTCAGCTAAAGCTCCATATCATCTTGTCCTTCAATCCCTTTTTCCACTCTGGCTTGCAGACCTAAAGACCATCTGTGTGTGTCTGTGTATAAGTGTGTTTGCGTCGTTGGTGTGTGTTGATGATTAAGTTGAGCCCCGCTGGATTAGTCATCAAGCTAAGGTCCCATCTTGACAACAGCTTGGTCTGAGGCCGAAGTCTCCCTCCTGCATGGTAAATACAAGACTCCTCTGCAATGCCATGCAATCTCGCCACCCACAGCTAATGAATCACTGCAGCTGAGTACGACTGTCTGTAGCGGACTGTGCTGTCTGCGAGATTGCTAGCTGAGGGGATTAGGATTGCCTCTGATGGAGAGGCCTTCATAATTCTAAAGGGATTAGACGGAGAATCTCTCCAGTCACCAGATGTAAAAAGTGTACAGGACTCTTTTCTTAGTGAGTCTGACACAAAGTATACTTACTCACAGGTGAAAATGATCATGTGACAGAAAATGACAAACGTGTGAGTAACTGACACGAGCAGGTCAACGGGTTTAATGTCAGCTTGATGAATTAATGTTTCCTTCACAGCAAGGAGGAAGTACTGTGGAAAAACAAATAAGCTGAGAGCCTGTCAGCACTTTGTATTTGAGGTTGATGGCGCTGTCCATGCAAAATTAACAAATAAAATAAAGACAGAAAAAAAAAAGTTCAAGGACACAGACCCGTGAGGGAAAACTACCCAAAAGATAACTGCCAGCAACATTTAAACTTTCATGAATACTTTTGAACCAGTGATGGCCAGTTTTTGAAACCCCTGCAACATAAGCGACATACACTATACCTGCACTTTAATGCAGGGTATTACTTTAAATTTATGTGGAAAAATACTGTCAGTGTTCCTCTCACCCTCATAGAAGCCATCATCATCCATGGTCCCATACACGTACAAATACTTTCCAGCCACAAGAGGGAGCTCTGCTTCAGGATGCTCATTTGGTCCATCGTAAGGATTATAACTGAAAGGGAAAATGTTTTTTTGCTTAGCTTTATAAAAGCAGCTTTAGTGTCTAAAATACCCATTATTTTTTTACTTAAGCAGGTTAAACAGAATGAAAATTAAGTGTTACTGTAGCTGTCCTTATTCACCTGTAACGGGCAGTGCAAAGGCGGACCTGGCCTGTGTAACGAGGCTTGGACCTGGGCGTTGAGCTGGCCTCATCCTCCATCTACAGAGCAAAAAAAGATGCAGATAAATTACATTTATGTGTATAACAGCTTGGTATGATAATTGAACTCAAGAGTAAGTGGGAGAACCATTTGGTGTGAAAATATGACAGTGCATCATGACCTAATGGTTAAATACACTGCCTGGCCAAAAGAAAAAGTGACCTCCTGGATTTAACTAAGCAAACAGGTACAAGCCTCCTATTGGATAGTTACTGCATGGACGACTCTTTCAGCTGACAACAAGTTATTTAACCTAAGCTGATGGAATGAGTGACTTCATAGGAGCAGAAACTACTAAAATGAGTTAAAAACTATCTAACGCATCATTAAAAACTGGACAGATGGTGGGGAATCAACATCTTGGATGCATCGAGGTGAGAAGAAAGACAGGTGAAGTGATGCACCCATCATGCCTAGTGCCTACTGCACAAGCCTATAGGGAAAGTGCTATGATCTGGGGTTGCTGCTGTTGGTCAGGTCTAGGTTCAGCAACAGTATGTGCTCAAAGAATGAGGTCAGCTGACTACTTGAATATACTGACTGACCAGGTTATTCCATCAATGGATTTTTTTCTGCCCTTACAGCATGGGCATATTAAAACCAAGATAAAAGTGACAGAATTCATGGGGCTCAAATTGTGAAAGAGTGGTACAGGGAGCATGAAACATCTTTTGTCACACATGGTTTAGCCACCACAGAGTCCACTGAGAATCTTTGGGATGTGCTTTTATGACTTTGTGCAGTAGTCAGACTCTCCCATCATCAATACAAGATCTTGGTGAAAGCTTAATGCAACACTGGATGGAAGTTAATCTTGTGACATCGCAGAAGCTTATCGAAACAATGCCTCAGTGAATGCATGCTTTAATCAAAGCTAAAGGTGGTCCAACAAAATATAAGAGTGTGTGACCTTTGTTGTTTGGTGGTGATTATATTTTGGCCAGGCAGTGGACATGCACCAATGCAATGAAATTTAGAATTACCGCGGAGGAGGTCGGCCTTCGAGGGCTGCTGGGGCGGTCCGTTGTCACGGTGCTGGATTGGACAGACGGCAGTTCTGGTCTCTCTCTGTCTCCAGTCTGTGTTGTGCTGGGCAAGAACTGGGAGATCAGTAGCCGCGTGTTTGCCGCGCTCTCATCGCCTAGGAGACATTGATTTCCATAGCAAATAAAGAGCAACTGTCATTCCTTCTGCACTCATTTGCTGCTCATTGCACAGCTATCGATCTCCTGTTGAAGTGAGTGCACAGCAAACACTCACGGTGGCAAAGGCTATTCCACACCCATCAACATCTCACATCTGCAATGCATTTGTCCTTAAATACCACTCAGGACCTCAGGGGAAAAGATACACTTGAAAATGTGAGGATTACAACAGAAAGAAGTGAAGTATGAGGTTGTGAATAGCTGGATTCCTTGAGGAAATTAAAGTAAATCAACAACCTGTAAAACTGAATCAGTGGCTTCGTGTGGTTTTTGAGAGAGTGATATTTTGCATTTGCACAAAAGCATCAGTGAGTCCCCTCTTTGTTTCATATGCATAAAAAGATAAAAGAGGATTTCCAGCACTTCAAAGACCTTTGGTCTGTGCCACTCTGTATAAATCTACATCCCTGATACACCTCTATCTACTGGCTCTGTGGGTCGCTCTCTGTCAATAGAATACTAATGTGTTAGAGCACATTCGTGTCATACATCAGGTCTCTGATCAATTAGGAGAGCTATTGATCATGATTAAGCAGTATTGCCTCTAACAGGGTCCACCTCTGGCTGGCAGTGAGCCTGTTTAGTTGTGATGTGAACTGAGGATTAAATGTCTCAGACTGTTTCACTCTGTTCTTCAGCTCTCTGTTCACATCTTATCTGGTTGATGGTTTTCTTTACAGCAGGGGTGTCTAAACTTTTTTCAAAGGGGACCTCATTTCATTTTGTGGTACTAAAACTAGCTCTAACTGACATGTTTATTAGATGTGAGAGATACATGTAAATGCTCAATTTCTTTGAGTGATTTCTGTTAAAAACCAGTCACTAAGTGTGCTCAAACATCCTTATTCCATCATTACAGACTGATTAAATCAAAGCTCAACAGTTTTCTGCAGCACGTATGCTGTGTAAACATCAGCAAACTCTGCTTCTGACCAAGAAAAAATGTTCTCCTTTAAGGTGTAATATAGCGGAATTTAAATACATATTTAAGACTATTTTGACCCAAAACAAATATTTATACCAATATATTTTCCTCACAAAGTTTGCTTTTTCTGCACCATTTTGTAACTTAAATCTAGTTCCTTGAGAGTTTTTGAAATTTCAGTTTTAACTAAGCACATTTTCCCATCATGATAAATACATCCATATAAGGATGTCCCCTGTTTTTGAGTTTCTGCAGAATGTACAGAGCTCTAGCTTTATGCAAGCAGCCTCTGCACAGTCCAAATGTAGTTTGGTGAGAGGTTGGTAAGTATACTTTGGTTTTGTTGATGCACGTAACAGAAAATGTCAATGTTCACATCATTGAGAACAAAAATTAATTTCAGCCCCGTAATTAATACACAGTGTGATGAAATGGATGAATAAGATTAAAGAAGCTCACAATTGGACCCAAAACTCTGCCCGTGATCTTCCTTCTGAACTGTCCAGTTTTAGTCCCTAAAACCTTACCAAACAATCATCTCTGTAGCATTATTTAAGTGTACCACTAAAATTTAGATGACATACATTTTTTCTAGAATATTTGAAATCTAAGCGAACCAGACTGAAAAGTTCCTTTGTTCAACCAACCCACAAATGAAATAAGTGGAGACAAGAAGCATCTAAGTGCATATTACGCATGATCCTCAATTTTTTATGTACTTCATTTTTATGCCGCTGTGTGTTCTACAGGCAACCACTATGTGCAAAAACATATCAACAAACGGATATTGACTTGTCCGTTCGGTGCTCGAGTAGAAACATGATGACGCAAGATGGTGGCTTCCCCAGAAGGGGACCCAGACGGGAAAGACTCATTCCAGGTTAACAAAAAACACAACTATTTTTATATAAAGGCAATTGAACACAAATTCAAACATAGCTATATGAATATTGAATACCACTTTTTTACTTATGTTCTGCTAAATTCCACCAAATAATATATACAGGGTGTCCAAAAGTCTCTTCACAATTTAAAAAGTATATTAAAAAGGCAATTGGTAAGATATCTGAATCAGATTTGTTCAATTTACTCAGTAGTTATCAAAGTTTTGAATCAGCTTGTAGTTGTTCATTTCAGATATACTGGTAATGAAAAAGGTTCTGTTAAATGAACCCACCAAAAATGGCCACTCCTTGAGAAAAAGCACAGGGTGTGTCATAGTTTGTTGAAACAAAATCAGACACACAGACTCAGTGAAACTACAGGTCTAAGCATGAAAGATATCCAATGTCAGGTCTGTAAATTTGTGCTTGACACAAGAAATTAATGGCGACAGTGACAATGTGGGATAAAGGAAGGAATAGATAGCCAAAAACATCAATCATGTAGGACGGGCATTTCACTGTTCTTCTGAAAAATTAGTCCTCCCTCTGACTTAATTAAAAAAAAAATCAACAACATACATCTACTCCTTGTTATGTAACAGTTTCCACAGATACAAATTTCTTCAATTGTAAAGAGACTTTATGGACACCCTGTATTTAATATTGAGCCCATGAACACATTATGCCTTCCATAAGAGCGGTATCAACATGCTCGTTTTGATGCACCTGATGGCAGTATCGGGATTGACTAACAAAACAGCAAGACTGAATAGTAAAAGTAAAATTTATCAAGGTTTTTTGTGTGCATGCGCAGTAAAATTCTCCCGTAACAAATTTGTGTTAAACACACACATTTCACTCCCACCATCAGAGACATTTGAAGTCAGGTATTATCCCACCTGTTCCTGTCTGTGCTTTGAATCCGTCAAGGACTTGTGGAAGTTTCTTCTCTGGTGAGAGAGGGCTTTGGGATGTGATACTGGGTTTAATTATTTGGATGTCCACAGTATCTGACTGCAAATGGAAATTCAGCAGCTCCCTGGACAGCTGGTTGTAGAGTTCACTCTGCGACCTGCATTCCTGCTCCACGTCATGAACCTTGACCTTCGATGGATGAGAGGAGGAAGAAGAGAGGAGGGGTGAAAGGAGAAAAGAGAGAGAGATTTAGAGGGTGAATCATGAGAGAAAAGCACAAAGCGCGGAGCGTATTTCATCATGTTATGTTCAGATATGGATTCTCTGAAGACTTGCCAGCGTTTTATCTACTAATGCTAATCAACCACAGAACCAATCAGGAGAGGATCCCTGAGGAGGCATTTTTGAGCTTATAGCAGCATGTTAGATAGAAACCTGCAGTCTTATCAAAACATGTGCAAGTGTAGCGTCATCTGCTCTGCTTCAGCTGCTGATACATAACACTGCTACACTCTGATAACAAGGCCTCAGTGCTCGAAAGAGTTAAGAGGATTATACAACTTACAGAGCACACATTAGAAAACACACCATAGATATCACAGGAATGAGGATGAATGAGGGGAACACAAATCCATATTTTAGTGCACAATCAGCAGATTCTCAACCAGTATAACATACTGTCTCTATGCTTTGAAAACTGTTGTGATTTCCCTGAATGCAAATACAAGGTAAAACCATCTAGGGAGCAGGGGGAATAAATACCTGAGACATTTTGTCCTGGTTGCACTTGTAAGTTAGAAAAAAGGAGAAACAGAAACAAGCAAAGAATGAAAAATTAAAGAAAAAAAAAACATACTCACGATGTATTCAGACACTTATAAATGTAAATGTAATCAAAGCAGGGGATGGGAAACTGTTATCTGTGAGGTTAAGTATTTAAAATCACCAAATCAAAGTGAAAGAAAGAAAATAAAATGAGGAAAAATGGATATATTCAAACTTGTTTCAGCTAAGGAAAAGGGTTGGATAGTGGGCAGATCAAAACATGTTCACTCATGAGTAAAGGCAACATAATAATTGAGAAAACTCCTCGACAGCAGAGTTTCTTTCCTTGATGCTGGTTGAAGTCAAACTCGTGCTGCCTGCTCACTAAAATCGTATTAAAGCGCTTCACATGGATAAAACCGCGACCTCACTTGAACTACGCTCAAAAGAGTCCTATTGTCGTGACCAAAGGATTTAGAGTGAAATGAGAAAATATTTTTTTGGGGTAGATGAGCCACTGACAAGCATCTTAAAGACTGTAATGAAGCACAGCAGGTCAGAGATTTGATCATGGCAAATGTATAAAAGGCATCAAGGTCAGCATGGTTTAAGGATTAATGGGATGTGTAAGGCTTTGACTGTGGTGACAGAAAAGTTTGGAGTTGTAGTTTATGCACAAATCCAACCAGAGGACGGGGTGAGAGGAAGAAATATAACAGCAAACACGGCCACTGCTGCTTTACGCTCAGTGATGTTTGAGTCACAACCTGAATCAGAGTATCACAGAACAGAAACATTAATGTAGAGTTTTTGTTTACAACTTCACCAATGCAGCCGCTTCATTCTGAGACTCCCAGTCCAAACACAGCTATCACTGCACTGACCTACACATCAAATCTCAGCTCAAAATGATCTTTTCAGAAATGCTTTTAACTGTTAACGATGGTCTAACTATTATTTCATTAAGTTTTGTCTTCAATTTGTGCTTTTAATCTGGGCCTTTCTGATCTGCAAAGCTAAGTGTGAGTACTTTTAACAACATTTTATATAAAACATTATCATTATGAGACAGACAAAAACAAGCAGAGTGCACTTTTCAGATGTTGTTTTTTCTATATGTAATTATACAGAGTTGAATACAAAAGTAAATGGAGAGAAAGAGGAGATAAGAAAGGTGTTTTTTATCAGAGAAATCTAAATGATACAATGTTTGTGTGAACTGTATTTGTTCTTGTGGCTTTCAAATATTTGAATCATTTCAACATGGAAAATTGAATAGTTAATGTCATTATTATCTATCTATAAAAAATGTTTTTTCCCCCTGTTTTTATCCGTCTCTGGTTGTAACCTGTTTCCACCGCGGGTTGTTGGATGTAGGGCATCTGAAAGCTTTTCGCTTTTGCCCATCAAATAACACACAAAAAAAGTAAAACGAAAAAATACAAATAACATGAAATAATTCCAACTAACATAAGAAAAAATCAGGGCCAGTTGCTGGGGGAAAAAAGGGTGCAGCAATTTGAGACTTATTTGTTCAACAGAAAAAAATCCAGTCATCATAATTAATCTTCAGTGAATCTAAATTTCAATCATAGACCAACCAATAATGTTTTGGTTACATGTGCAGTATACCGACTGATGGTGTATTTTTTTCATATATAATTTTTTTTTTCTTGAATGTATGAATTACTCCAAAACTTCAAAGAAAATTATCTTAAAAGAAAAAAAGCTGAAGGGTAGAGTTTTCCCACAGACCTGCACACACAAATAAATCTAAAGACCATGTCAAAATAAGAGATTTGTTTTATAATCTAAATGGCATGAACTTGAATTAAATTGTTCCAACATATAATCTGATATTTTGTACATCAGTGTCAAACATTAATCATGTATGAATTTCAGTCAGATCTTTAAAGGCAGGCTATGCAGGAATTTTCAATAAGTTTCCTTTATTTGTTTACACACAACATCCAAACTGGGCCCTTCTTCCATGACTCAGTGCCAGCGGCTGTGCATGCTCACTGCCTCCGAGCACTGTGAACACACCATAGAAGGTAAAAAACAGCCCTGCGAGCATTTGCAGCATCACGTGAGAGAAACTCTAGAGCTGTACACCTGACTTCCTGCAGGTAAATGAGATACGCTGCGAATAATGTATCAATTTCTCGCTATGGAAGCTGCTTGGGATTGCTGCTCCTACTCTCTATCAACTCAAAGTGACTTGCACACTTGGCAAACTGTGATTGGCTGGTCACCACTCATAAAAACTCTTGCTCTCCACCCAAAAACATCCCAAGTAAACCAGAACATCAACAAAACAGGTGAGGGAGGGGGTCTACAAGGGGGTGAGGCAGACACAGACACTGACACAGGTAAAGATGCCTGGAGATGATGCTTGAGGAGGATTATTCCTGTAAAAATTTACATTTCACTTTTTGGGGAAAATTATGCATACTTCACCTTTAAACTATGTCTTAATTATAAGTATTGATTTGGTATACTCACATGTACCTTCCACAAAATGAAAAGAAAAAAAAAACAAGAATTGAGAACACAGACAAAAGGCCAGTAGTCTGAGCTGTTTATTGTAAGTTTACTCTAACAGGTGTACAACCTCCTCATGCTGCTGGTCAGCTTGAACCTGAGCTTGCAGAGAACACACAGAAACACACAGTGACAGCTGACACTGTGATCATAGTCCGTGAGGTACAACAGACAGCACACAGCTGACACACTGTCAGCCCAATACTCTGGCACGGGCTCACTGGTTGATCACAGCTCTGGTACTGGAAGAGATGCAGACTCCTGATGGCACAGCTCTGATGAGCAGTGAGGGATTTATTCTGGGGTGTGTGAGCGTCTAAGAAGTGGCTGGCAGCAGAAGTAAATGCAGTTCTCGGTTTTTATGCATAATTGTCGAAATAACAGCCTCTGCTTATTTATGCCTTCATTTGGATGCTGATGACCATCACAAACATTAGAAAGGAAGCAGACAAACCACACAGATTGCTGAGGAAGCTGTCCATTTTATGACAATATCAAAACCCGTGTGGACTGACCAAGTTTGTATCCAGAGAATATTTACATTCTGGTCAAGATACAATACACATACTGGAGGATTTGAGCAGGCTCTTCTCTTATCTCATGAAATCTCAGTACAGAAAGTGTTAAGAAAGCATACCAGTCCATTCAGTGATAAGAAATATGAGCGAAAAACACAGCAGGGAATGAGCGCATTGAAGAATGGATTTGGTTAAAATAGTACTCACTCTTGAAATAAATATACAGTGCTTAACAAATTTATTTGACCATCTGTCATAAAAATGAAAAGAAAGAACCACCCAGCATCATGAAGTACTTAACTGTGACTCTTTGTTTTTCAGAATTGTTCCTTTGTTTTACAATTTTGAACAGGTGTAAGGACTTTCAAAGTGATTTTATGTTTAATACCCAAATTTTAGTCAGACAACTGGAATTCTCTGAGAACTCAAATAATCATTAAAAAAAAGATGACAACCACTAAAACACATGCTTTTTCTGTTCAGAAACATAAGGAAATAACTGTTATTTGTCAATCAGAAATAATAATGTGCCCTACTTCTTTGCTCTTTTGTACAGCAGTACATTTAAAAATTCATGGATAGCAGCAATAATTATACAGTCGCATTGGATCTATAATTTTGATCAAAGAGCCTGCACATCCTGGTGGATTAACCGTTACAGAAGCATAAAATGTTTATTAAGGGCAGCAGTGACAAACACTAATGGTTTATTAAATAGATTTGGTTGACCTGACTTGATTTGGATCATGAGGGTTTTTTTTTCTTTGTTTGTTTTACTACTCAGTTTGGTGTCTGTGTGTAGCCTTCAGATAATAGTATTGTATAGGAATATTGCAGGACAGTTGTGGTTCAATGTGAGCTATGATGACGACGGTTAGAAATTGGTGGGTAAAACTGCTAATGTGTGCAAGCTGCATTGACAGCTTAGCCACTATGTCTCTATTTTTAGCGATTTTTCAGACCAAAACACTCACAGGCGGACAAGTCCTCCTCACTCGTAGTAATCTCTCTCAGCTGCAGTGAGAGAAGATGACTGTATGCAAATGAATCACGCATGTGTTTGTCTCATTTGGGTCACTTTTGCTGGTTTCAAGCCCAGGTAAAGGAAGACGGTTGATATTTTTGCATAAAAGAAATAAAACGAATTTATAAAAAAATTCATTTACAGTTCCAAACATATTTATGGTGTTTTACCCGCTTTCTGTGTCTCCCCTTATTTCAATTCTCTCTCGTAAAGTGTCTATGATGGCGCCATGCAAATAGCTTATGATATAATTTAGGTTATTTAGCAACTGAGCGTCTTCTGGGCAGCCAATAATAACTTTCGTTACAGAGGGGTTGGCATGTTGAAACTAGCAATTTCTCACTCAGCTTTAAAGATGTATTAAATAGCAAATTGTCCTATTATTTCAGGTTTTACATGACTTTAAGTGACAGAATTGATTTCAGAAAAAAAAAAAAAAAAGTTTTCTGGGGTGTTAAAACGACAACAATGTACACCAAACCATGACCACAAAAATTGATAAAATCCAAACCATGGATTTTGTAAACCGCTTCATCCCAAGTCCTGTGAGACTTCAATAGTTTTCCAGCTCATATTTGAGGAATATATTCCAATCTCAGAGGTAACAGCCACAGAAAAAATGCAAAGCAGAGGAAAAAAAATCATGTCTGCACAGTGAAAGATGTTCACAAGGTGTAAAAATGTACCAACAACTACAAAGGCAACATTTATAGCAGAGAGCTCTTCATCCCACCATCAAACAATATGAAGGGTGCGAGCTGAATCTGCATTTCTGGAACTAATCCGCTGATATTTGGAAATCTTTCTGATGTGTTTGTATTTCCTGATAAAGGGATTCAGTGACAGTGATTCAGCAAACACAACATTTGCTGAGCATAAGTTCTTTTTTTTTTACTCTGATCACAAAGCAGATGACCCGCAGGAGGGTTATGTCAAAGGATAAAAATGTCAAACCCATCTGCTCTTACCTTTTGCAGTTGATTGATCTCCTTCTGCTTGGTGCGGAGGGCCACCAAGGCTTGCTCATGCTCTATCTGCAGCTGCTGCTTCAGCTCGACAGCGTCATGCATATGCTGGGCAGAACACAAAAGAAGGGAAAAAGGTATGGCCCGGTTAACAGATATTTCATTAGAACATAAAAACAACAGAAAAAATCCCTCTGCAGTCTTTCTGTGTTGATAGTGACAAATTCAATGTAGCTAGACCTTGAAAGGCTGTGCAATTATTAGGATATTGCTTTTGCTGTACCCATGCAGTGAAAGGACGGCGTATTCTGCAGTGAACCAGTGATGAGTCTCCGGGGAAATTTGTGGTTATCGAGCTGAATAGTTTTCGTGTTCGTCGGAAGAAATCCTCAGTTTTAAGCAACATTTTTAGAATATTCCTGCATGTGTTTCTCCTATTTCTCCGAGTACCTGGGTTTGGAATTGCAAATTAGCATAAATCTTTAAAAACAAGGTTCAAATTTAGAGGCTCACTCCTCTTGAACTGGATCTGTGTAAAATAACAGAGGGAGCTTAATAAGATCATGAGGCAAAATCTCCTCCACTTTTCATAGTTTACCCTCAAGAGTCTTGAAGTTAATCCACCAAGATAAGAGCTCATTTCATTTAATGGTTCTACCACTTGTGTTAAACCACATTGAACCCATGTCTTATACACTGCCCAGCAAAAAAACACAAAAAAAAAAATAGCTGCCACCACAAAGAAAGGTCACACACTCTAATATTTTGTTGAACCTCCTGTATTGTTTTGAAAATCTTTTGCAATGTTACAAGATTTATTTCCAAGATTTATTAGCAAACTGAAGCCTTTTTTTGTCTGATTAGCCTTACTGATTGGTTTTCTAAAGGCTGCACACCTGTTCAATCCCAATACTTTAAGTTTCCTTTTGCATGTGTATGTGGAAATACTCTTACTTTCACTATTCAACATACCCTTGAGTTCTACTGTTGTTGGCCAAAGGTTTAAGTGAATGCTGATCACGATCATCCAGAATTTTTTTCTGAACTCATTTCTTCATGGAAAATGATGGTTCCCCACCATCCTTCTAGTTTTGAATAATGCATTGCACAATTCTTAACCCAATTTTAGAACTTTCTGCAATCTCCTTACATGTTTTCTCTGCTTTATGCCAATGATTTGCCCCTTCTTAAACAGACTAACATCTTTTCCACAACCATATGATGTGTCTTTCTCCACGGTTGTTTAAGAAATGAGAAGTTACTCATTGCATCAGCTGGGGTTAAATAACTTGTTGCCAGCAGAAAAATATTCACTCATGCAGTAATTGTCCAATAGAAGGCTTGAACCTATTTGCTTTGTTACATTTATTCCTAATGGAAATTTTAGAACATCATTCTTAACTGCTCATTGCCAGAATGTGTTTTATTTGAGCTGTTTAAATCATTTTAATGTCTATAATTATTTGAATGCATGTATTTGATTGTTTTTATTTTTACTCTTATTTCTATGGTTTTACTCATTACTACTGGTGTTAACCTCAACACACTCCTATTCATGTCTTTTTTTCACTTTAAATGTTCAGCTGAATGAACCCTCAATGATCTCCAAGACCTTTTAATAAAAGTTGATAAAATCCAGGTGGCGACTTCTTTTTGGGTAGGCAGTGTATTCACTGTAAAGATAGTGGTATTTATTGATCAGATCTCCTTGTCCAACTCTTGGCAGGACAGAAATCATATATAAAAAGTTCATATAGCTGTATGTGGGCTAATGCTTAGAAAGCGAACAAAATGCTAGCCAAAGCCTTGTATTAACTTTAAGTAGGATCTTGACTTTCCACCTCCTCTCTTCTCCCTGTGGCAAGTTTATCACAAAAAGTTGTGCTGTTCCTTTAATACCAAAGGTGTGAGTGTAATGTGCATGAGAGTTGGAAAAAGGCTGATCTTGTCATATAATATGTCATATATACCTATCAGATACAGCCCTCGGTAAACGCTGAACTGACTCAGATTTAGTTGTCACGCATGTTCACCCACACTGATCCCAAATCTAGCCTTTCCTAAATTAGCCGAGTCATGACTATATCGTTTCTATCCAGTGAGTCATGACGGGCTGACACATCTCGCAGAAAAGGAGTTAAAGCCATCAGATGTTTCTCCCAGCTTTAAGAGAAAAGACAGCTTAGAAAGCTCTGACACTCATCATTTTCTCTTTCTGTTCTTTCTGCCTTAAGAGGAAAAAAAAAAGAAAAAGAAAAGCCTCTTTACCTCCCAGAGTGGCTCTGAGGTGTCCTGAGCAGGCAGTTACTGCTTTGCATAATCAGGGAGAGGCTCTAAGCTGCAGAGAACTGGGCTGGCTGAAAGGCTGTCACTGGAGCCTTAGAGAAAACTATTTTTTATTGGGAAACTAGGTGTCGATATCTCGAATTTTTTGATTGGATGTAAAATTCGTTTGTCAGACACTACAACGCAACTGGTGACGATTGGAAAGGATATGTCGGAACTACACATCCCTTTTTCTCCCGTGAATATGTTGTACGACTTCTGCCGTAGATATTGTCTACGTCGAGTTTAGGATTAGAGTTCCTAGAGACCTGCTAATACACATGGAAGGAAAACTCAGACTGTTTTCTCATCAGATGCATTTCATCAACTGATGTGACCAAAGTCGGTTTCACCACTGAGCCAAAGGATCAAAGTTTTGAAATGGAAAATCAGGGTAAGTAGTAGAAGAGGAGTGAGTTCAGTCTGTAATCTACTCCTCATCTTTTATTAAAGGTAGGGTCTGCAGGATTTTCCGAAAAAATGAAATGTCAACTTCAAAGGAATAATTCTGTTCGATCATCATCTATGAGCCTCTGTACATGTGTGTTAGTTTCTGTTTCTGCCTGCGGTCAACAACACAGAGAAAATGCCACATACCCCTTTTCCACCAGTTCTGGTTCATTGCTGGTGCTAGGGCTCAGTTGGTTCTGATTCCATTCTACCAAAGAACTGTTTTTTGTTATTCTGTCGGCAAGTGCCAAGTGGGAGCCACGTCATTGCGTCATCTGAAAACGTCAGTACACCACTAAGTCTCAGCCTTCGTTGCACTGTGGTCGCGGAGCTGGAAGTCACACTGTTTACAGCTGTTGTCTTCATATAGATAGTGCTGGAGATGCTTAAAAAAGCAGAGATTTATTTCTGTGTTTCATGTGGTGGTTCTCTCTGCTTTCTGTACGCTATATGGAGTGAGCACGTCAGTTTGTGTGTGTGTGTGTGTGTGTGTGTTTATGGATGTTGCCTTAATGAAAGTTCAGTGGATAAAGAAGTCTTCACTTTGCAGAGATAGGGGATGTATTGTTTACATTGTGTAGCCAGTTTAACAGATTTTTTGAAGTTGCAAAACTTGCACAATAAAAGGTTCTGTATTTAAACTGCAACAGTCATGCATTCTGATTCCTTCACTTCATTTAAATTATGAGTGCCACCTCTTTGTGAACAGCAGCATCTGTGGAGCCATTCAAACCTGTTAATAATAATATGTAAAAAACAAAATGATAAAACAAAAACCTTTCTATCACTCATGGTTAGTGGTTGGGTGAAGACATTTATTGAAAAAAAAATTAGTTTACTCTTTTTAAGTCATAATGACAACAGATATTTCAAGAATGACCCTGTTAAGAAGTTTACACAACTCTGGTGTTTTTGTCCTGATAAATGCACAACAGTGTTGTGTTTACACAAACTTACAGATGATTTCCATTGGTAGGAGTGGACACTAGATAAACGAACATTAGTCACACACACATATTTTTTTACTTGTCCCAGTAAAAACTTCAAAGACAACAGTAATACTAAATTTTTCTCATTTGTGTCAACAAACAATTATTTACAGAAGTGGGTTGGAGATTGGTACTCACTGTCTAAGGTTTTTGTGTTATCATTCATATTTTCTGAGAAAGGGCCAAAAAATTAGAAAATTCTGCTGGAGGGGGATGTAAACTTTTAAGCACAAGTGTATAGTCTGGACAGTGGGCGCTAATGTTCTTCTACAATATTCACTCCTCATGATGACAGAAAAATATGTCGCTCTAAGCAAATTTACTGCAGTAATCATTTTCTAGATAATTAAAAAATGAGGTTAACACCCAGTCATGTATGAAAAAAATAAAAACATCAATACACTGATATAATTTTGAAAAATACCATGATATCACTTTTTGGCCATACCACCCAGTCCTATTCAGGAGCTTGTTGTTTTCCTCTGTTTCTCTGCCAGTTTGTTGTCAACCCCACCCTCTATTGCATGTGATCCCTTCCTTGTGGTAATCTTGATTGAAATCCCCCTGAGAGTAATGTGTAAATGTCCTGTTGGTAACGACGGACCTCCAGCATCTTGACAAAGAAGAATAGACTTTGAATTGACATACAACTGCTAAAGCAAGTTTTTAGTTGCACTTGCATAGGACTGGCTATTAATAATGTTTGATTAAAAGCCAAACTCTCATCAGACAATAGCAGATGGGCTCTGTGATGGTGTTATAGCCAATGTGCTCCACTTCTTCCTCTGCACGCTGTTTTCCTGCATACAATCAAAGCTGCTGGATAATTAAAGTCAGACTACAAAAGAAACTAGAACACTTCCAAAACATTTCCACTCTTCTCCCTATACCGTCGACATTTTCTGCAGAATCTGTGAAAACAGATAATGTCTGTGACAACGCCGGTCTTTTCACCCTGTTTTTCAGTAGATCTTGTTATTTCTTCTTTGATTTCAATTTTGCCAACTCCCTTGGCACTAAATAACCAGCCTTCTGCTTTGACTTTCTGTAGTTATGAATTCAGTTGACGGTCTACTTTTAGTTTCTTTCCCTGTGTGAGTTCAAGACATGATACACTTCCCCTTTGATTTGTCTTTTACCCCTTTATGATTGGTAGAAAGTCTAAGCATAAGGCACAGTCATGTCTTGATTCTCATATGTTTATGTGAGTATAAGTGTTTAGTTCAATTATATAAAGATAAAAACAAAACTGTAGCTACTGTGACTGATGAGACTTGACTGGAGACCCCTTTTTTAAAACATTTTTTGACTTTTTCCATGATGTTTATCCATCTCCTCTCCTCTCCACCCACATTGCCCTGTGTAATTTTCTCTAAACAGTCCCTTTGTCTTCATAATCAATACACAATAACAAAGTGACAAACCTTTCTTTCTTGTATTAAGGATTGGGTCATGATTTCTCAGATGGGTACATTTCTCTCTCAAACATCACGACAAACAGACGATCAATAAGGGATGCGGGGAAGAGAGGATTTGTAATGAGAGTGTCTCTCACGGCACAGTGAGACTGTCTGATTACTATTGGCAGAATATAACACGATGAAAAAGAGCCTCTCCATGTACGGGATGACACTTCACCTTGTGAGCCTCATCACTTTCTGTCTTAAGTTTTCTTGGGGAGCAAACACATGCCAGATGGGAATATTTCAGAGAAGCAGAGAAAATGAGGACAGATTCATCTCCAAATGGGAAGTCGAGGGAGCCAAAAAAGTCGACTTCAAAATGCACAGGTCATGAGCGCAAACAAGAACGTTGGAGAACTTAAGTAGGGTACACAGAAAGTCAAAGGAAATCTGACAGTGGAGATAACGGGGAAGGAAACGACTTAGATTTAAAGCTCGGACATGGATCTCTCCATCATATTCTTTGCCAAAGAAAGAAGGAGAGATGATGAAGAATACATTGTCTCACCCAAAACAGTGAGTAGACAAACAAGACGTGTCTCTTAGAGCATACATGAAACATGGTTAATTGAAATCCCATTGAATATAAAGTCTCTAAGCCGTCAAGAAATTATGTTCTGTTACTACTTTTCGTTTCTCAACCCAGATTTTTGCAGAATAAAAGCAACAACAGTAACAGTGACACAACTGTTTGAAACATGACAACAATCAAACTTTGTAAACCTAGTTTGTTGTTACGTGTCCAGAAGGTCAGCAGATAATCTGTTCAGTACTGCTTACAGCCCGGTGCTCTGACACATGTCCATAATGTGTTAAGTTAGTGATCCTGCTTATGTCCTACCAGTGCTGGTCCACCAAGTCCAACCTCACCAAGCAGAGCAAACCTGACTCTTTATTTCATTGACGGACTTGACTTTGACGTTTGGCTTTTCTTGCTGAATCCTGGCTGTGAGAAACCAGTGAGCGCTTCTTCATCAGACAGCTGGGCCACATTAACTCTGGGGGAGGTGGCACTTGAAACCCTCAGTATAGCTTGAATAAGGACGTCACTAAGTCTGGAACTTTGAAAGCTGGTATTTCTTTCCCAGTCCTAACAGCCAGACCAAGAATGCAGCAGGCTGGATTCTTCTATAAATTGATATCAAGTGATGAGCCGTACGAAATGGTTTAACCATTTGAGTCTAAGACCCCTGCTTACGAGCAGCCACTCTCAACCTTGGGGACCTGACTCCAGTAGTGGTTGTGGGATGATTTCTTGGGGTCTCCAAATCATTTTGGAAAAAAAAAATAAAAAAAACTTAAATCAATGCACACAGTCACATATGTATATTCATATCTAAGTACATATGTAACACTAGGGCTGAATGGTTTTAGAAAATGTGATTGTGATTCATGTGATTTTTCTGGCAGATATTGTGATTTCAATTCATATCACGATTTTCTTCAAATCAAGCTTCAGCAAAGTATTCACAATGTACAGTGACATTTACAATCTTGACAGAAAATTACATTATGCCATCGAAACATAAAAAGCTATTACTCCAATGCAAGGATGAAATCTGAAGGTAAGAAGTGTCTCCAAACGTATTTATTAACAAAAAACCTTCAGTTATAAGAACTAAGGAGCTAAAATACCCATCTTTGAATCTTAACTCTTATAAATAATTTAGTGCAAAATATCCTTAATTGTGTTAAGTTTAAGAAAAAGGAATCAATAAAGTAAAAAATAATTTCAAAAAAAGTTAGATAAGTAATAATAAGAAAAACAAAATTCAACAATCCCAAGGAAAAAAGGATCTCACCCAACAATCTTATACCCAAGGCATGTGTGTGTGTGAAACAGCTTACACAGCAGATCCTGGGTCAGTCAGGAGTGTGGGAAAAAAACACTGGAGCTTCGGCAATCACATGATCACGATGTTTGAAACTGCGATTCCAATCAGAAAATGATAATATGTTCAGTGCTATGTACCACACTATGGTTATCAGTGACTGTTACTTTAACTGTGCCGGTCTGGAAGCCCTGATGCTTGTAAATTAGGTTTGGTTGCATTTCTAACTAAAAAAAAACAGTTAATGGTTTCCTCAAATGTGATCCCATTTGCACTACAGCACAGTTTTTGGTACATTTAACTCTGTGCATGCTAATATCACATGTTCAAGAGCTGGAAAATCCTTTTATGAACCAGGCTTCCAAAGTTTTGTCAAAATAAACTGTCACTGCACTTTAGTATAGTTCACATTGCTGTGAGTGGGTAAGTATCCAGAAAAAAAACCTTCTCTTTCACATTTCACAAGCTAAAATATTCATCAAACTTGAAAACTTGTTAGGGAATATATGTAGCATTAAGTCTCTCGGGGAGTATCAGATGCATTATTGAAGCATAGCAACACATCTGGAAGGTAATGAAAACCCTGACATTAAAAAGAGACTTGCAAAGAAGAAGGTGGTATGGGAGGAAGTATAGACAGACGGAGAGCTCACCTTTAGAACCTGTTCCAGGTCCTCAACTTTGCCTTGAAGCTGGCTCCTCTGCTGCTGGGCCACGTCCCTCTCCTGGCTCACTACAGCAAACGTCTGTCTCAGCTGGTCATAGTCTGATTGTACCTAAATGAGCAGAAAGAGTCCAGATGCAAAGGAGGGAAGGACAAGAAAATTAAATGAGCAAAAGGAGGTTAAGAGGATTATTAACAATGTGGATATAAAAGCTGTTGGAAATAGTAACAGGCAAACAGACAAACAAAACACAAAGTGAAGGTACGATTCAATTCCTCTGGTTTACTTGAAGAGGCTCAAAATGTGCCCATTATTCTGTTTTTAAAGACAAAACAAGCATGCAGTTTTTATGAGGTTTGCTCTTGCAGCAGACCTACTTTTCCTTTATGAATAGGGTTTTTTTTCTTCTTTTTTGACTGGAGGGTTGATCTGGAGTTCATAGTCTGAAGAAAATTAATCAGCACATTTTTCGTTTAGCCTTGATGAGACGGAGCTGCTGACTGGAGCGTTCTGCCTCTCCCTTCTTCACCAGTCAGAGGCCTAAAGCTAAGCTGGTTCCTCTAAAGGTGGCCTCGTAGGATGGAGTAAAATCGTCCCACAGCCATACACCAGACATCTCATTAATTAACTAAAGTGATGAGCGCAGAAAAGATAAGCTCCCTTCTGCAAAGAGCATAAAACTAGACTGTTGCAAAAGAAATTAGCTCATTCATATTGAGGAATTTAAGACTGGAGCTGGACACTTAGGCTCTCACCATCTGAGCTGTAATTACATTACAACCATGAATATTATTCTAATGGAAAAGTAAATGACAAAAACAATAGTTAAAGTACTTATCTTGATACTCGAAGTCATTTGATTACTTAAGATGAACTGAATCAGGAAAGAATAACCAATTAAACCAAAGCAACTCACTTTCCTTTATCATTTTCTGAGTCATTCTGGTCACTAATCAAAGAGATAAGGATCAGAAAGCACAGTCAAATCCACACAAACATGGATGGAAGTATCTGTAGAAAGTTGCATCATTTGTTTGTTTGCTGCTGAAGATGTAGCTAGTAAGCAGCCTGCTAGAGGCCTTACTGTCATCTTCATAGAGAACTTTCTGTAGAGGCTCTAAGACGTCTCAAAAAGCTGCACAATGTCGTTTATGTCTATTATAGACAGAATAAAGACAAAGCAATTTCATCTAGTCCCTGGACCAATGACTTTGGCAAATATTTCAAGCCTTTACTTTTTGAAAAGTTGATAAATGATGAATTGCACATCGTGAAAACCCTGAATTTAATGTCTCAGAAAATTGCAAAACTACATGAGATTGACAAAAAAAAAAAGATGTTTTAAACACAAATGTCAGGCCTCTGAACATTTTTGCTACTTTCTGACTATTTACCAAGCTTCTCCCAATTTTCTCCACTTTTTGCCGCCTTGAACTTACTTCTTTTTCTTCTTCTTGCTGTTTTTGTTACTTCACACCACTTAGATTGTTTTCCCTGCAAATGTAGTTTTTCAACAATTTGGCTCTTTGGTGGAGCAGGGTTGAGTAACTGATGTAGAGCATAAAATATCTAATGCAAAAAAAAGGCTATACCTGTTATTCTAACACATTGAGGTGAAAGAAATATTGCACTCTCTGCGATTTGAATACTGTAGGCGATATTGCGATTTTATCTAGTTTTCAATTAATTGCCAAGCCCTACACTAAACATGTTTATTGCTGCTATGAAATTCCCTTTTATTTCGGTTTAGTGTGTATGTGGTTTCTGGTACTTCCAACCCAGAGCCAGCTTCAAGCACACATGAGACAAACTGCAGTTTTTGCACTTCTTCATTGCTCATACAAGTAGACATATTTCTGTGTGCAGGAAAGCAAACTTTGTACGCCTCCAAGACCATAAATTCTCGTCACACGAAGCACCAGAGCAAACAACAAAACCCTGAGTTAGTTACTCAAGAGCTCAGTGCTGCAAACACAGAAGATCCGGGTGTAATTCAGGCTAGCTCAGCAGGGTAAATTTATGAGAGAATTGAAGCAAAAAAGCCGTTATTCACTAAAAACTCATTACTTTCATAATGCTCAGTAATTCAACAATCCAGTTTCTTGTGGAAACCTGCAATTGTGACTAGTTACAAATTTTCACTAAGTTGCCCACAGGCTCTTCTCTGTCCTCCCTCTGAGCACAGTCCAGTACATGCCCCCTGTGTCTCTGCCATGAGCTCCTTTTACATGCCTGTCACACTTCTTCATGCTATATATCTGCCAGGATCAGCTGCACTTTGTTGGTGCACAGATGGCATTTTTTTTTTTTTTTTTTTGTGGCACACTGGAGCAAAAAGCTTCGAGCTGAGTCCCTGGACACGTGTCAAATCTGCCCCCTCTGTGAGAAACACTATAAGCACCAGAGTAGCTAATCGCCTACCATCACAGACTGTCTGATGTGTGTGTGTGTGTGTGTGTGTGTTGTGGGAGACTTTGGCTATCTGTGCCAATAATGACACAATCACAGGCAAACACATAAAGTAAAGTTGTGTATGCACAGGAAGAACTCACAGGATAAATACCATGTTTACCAAATAAGTAGGTTATTTAGCTATCCATATTTCTATCAGGGCTGCACAATATATCGCTTCGGCATTGTCAACAATGTCCACATATCCAATACTTGGATCATAAGATTATGCAATTTTGTCTGAGCCTTTAAGATTATGTTGCCTGTCTACGCCCAATTACATTGCTAATAGGTCTAAATAAATAACCATCTATTTGGATATTTTACTACATTGCATACAACAACTAGCAGTTACAGCACCTTCTTGGCGCTTTGTCATATCACCTGTCAATATCAGGGTTGGGCAGAGTGACGTGCAGCATGAATGGTCAAACAACTGAATGTGAGTGGAGCATGGCGGAGATTTGGACAATCTGACAGTTTCCTTATAGTTAATATCACATAAGGTGCTTTGTTGAACATTTTCAGGGTCAAGGGCTTCCAGTTCTGTGCGTTCAGCTTTGTCCTCACTCAGAACAGGCCCTCTGTTTATTTTTGGGGTCTAGTTTTTGCTCTTCTGGTCACCCATTTTATTGTTTATTTCAAGTCTTCCCCCCCACACCTTATGATTTCACAAAGTACAGTAAAACTTAAAACAGTCATAGTTTAATGTCCAAGTACACCTTTGCTTAAAGTTTGCTTTGCTTCCTGCAGAAATTCCCTTTTTCTATTAACCAAGGCGGACTCCAAAATGCATTGTTGTTGTTGTTGTTCTGGAAATGTCTCTAAACATTACTTTTAATGGATTCACATCTCTGAAAAAAGATTATTCAAGCCTACAAAAATGGCAAAATGCAGGAGGAGGACAAACTGCTCGGCCTGCGCATGCTGAAGGGGCACACCATGTTTAGAGTCCTAATAAATATTCTCATGATGTTATTAAACTCAAATGATGGAACCCCTGTGCTGGTTCACCCGCTGTAAGAAGAATCACCTGTGGGATATTACAGATAAACATCAATAGTCAACTGGTATCAACATGATTAATACTCTTTGCAAACCCAAATATTGTTCATGGAGACAGAGACAATCAGGTGAGAGTGTTTTCACGTCAGGGAGAACTCAGTTGAGCAAGGTAAACAGTAAACCTAATTTTTTTTTGTTTGCAATATACATCACAGGGAACAAAAAATTGCGATATAATTTTTCCCAATATCCCGCTGCCTCACTATTTACAGTTGTGCCCAAAAGTTTACACCCCCCAGCAGAATTTCAGATTTTTTGGCCTTTTCTCAGAAAATATGAATGAAAGAGTAAACACAGTTGTTTGTAAATGAATGTCTTTACCCAACCTCTAACCATGAGTGACAGAAAGGTTTTTGTGTTAGCATTCAAATTTTCTGAGAAAAGGTGAAAAAATTCAGGAAATTCTGCTGGAGGGGGATGTAAACTTTTAGGCACAACTGTATCTATCAATCAACCTTTCTATCTATGTATCACATACTGTGTGGCTTAGTTTTCCCACAAGTCCAAAGTACATCAGATTGCTCCATTGCTCATGGGCTGGTTGACCACATTGATATGTGAGGGACTTACCTGCTCATATTTAGTTGCCTTCAGGTGATGGTTGATCAGCTCAAGGCTCAGACGGTTTTTCTCCTGCAGGGCAGCATGGAGCTTTGCTTTCTGCACAGGTGAAAGAAGAGAAAGAGGGTTTTTACATTATTGTACATCGTCCTCTTTAAAAGGACTTCTCTGTCTCTGCATCATGTAGGCATGTAACACAGCGTAACCCCATCCTAAAACTATTATATAAGCGAGAGATGAAAGACTCAGGTTAGCGCCAGTCCCTCCCTTCTTCTTGTATGCATGTGTGTGTGTGTGTGTGCAGGACTAAGCTGTTCTTTAAGATGCTGTCTGCAGGACAAAACCCACAGCTGCATACTGTCACCCTCCATTTGGTATGTAGCATGAAGAATGGAGGGAGGAGTGGAAAATAGGGGGGAACAGGAAGAGGGAGATAAGAAGAGAGAGAGAGGGACAGGGGTTAGAGGAAGGAAACTGAGACAGACAGAGGGAAAGGTATAAGGGAGGAATATT